>JAPUBQ010000044.1:930000-1494124 GCA_035578125.1 Mellilla xanthometata
AACATACGACTATGTTTTAAATACGAGTATTTAGCCTGTTTAATTCATTGTTGCTAATAATATTTTAGTTTCGTGTTATATCGATTTTCTTTGAAAAATTTTGTTTAATATGAAACTAACAGATTTTTTTAAAATTGTTATGTTAATTGTTTATTTTAAGTTAATTGTTGCTATTTGCTAAAATATTTTTTTCAATATTTTGTTTTCGTGATTTGTAAGAATATTCGCCAACTGGTTTATGAGGATATTGAGTTGATAATCAACGACATTATTTCTTTCTTGAAATAAAAATAAAAATAATTAGCCAAGTGAGAGTAGGACTCGCGCATGAAGGGTTCCGTACCATTGTACCCCCCATTGTTGTTGTATGTGAGCCCCCCTTGAATATTATTTTAAATTAAATTATTTACTAAAGTAACTTATTTAGGGCCGAGTATAAGTTTGGCCCCCGTACGAAGTGAGGGCGCTAATAGTTCGAGGGACTAAATAAGTCTTTAACCCGAGGGAAACACTGTGCTTTACATTACGAATATACACACACAAACGCACACACTGACACACACACACACACACCCATTCGCGCTTGCTCACACACACTAAGACACACAAACACACAAACGCGCGCACGCGCACACACACACACACACATACAAACACACAAACACGCGTCCGCGTGCTCACACACACTGACACACACACACACACACACACTGACACACACACTTACACACACACAGTGACACACACACACACACAGTGACACACACACACACACACACAGTAACACACACACACACTCACGCGCGTGCTCACACACACCCACGCGCGCTTGCTCACACACACTAAGACACAAACACACATACGCGCGCGCGCACACACACACACACACACACACACACACTGACACACACAAACAAACACACACACACTGACACACACAAACAAACACACACACGCGTCCGCGTGCTCACACACACACTGACACTTACGTACTGCAACACACACACACAGACACACACACATACACACACACACACACACACACAGTGACACACACACACACACACCTTCTTTAAGTTATTTCAATTTCAGTCAGCTGCAAAGTATTAGTAGTAGTAGTAGTTGTTGTTTTAGGGTTCCGTGCATAAAAGGTAAAAACGACGCCCTATTACTATCTAAGCCTCCGCTGTCTGTTTGTCACCAGGCTGTAGCTTATAAACCTTGATAACTAGGGAGTTGATTTTTTTACAGATGATGTATTTTTGTTGCCGCTACAGTAACAAATACTAAAATGAATAAAATAAATAGGGATTTAAGAGCGGATCCCATAAAACAAACGCATTTTTTTTTTTCAATCTTTATCAAGACTTTTGGAATAGTATCAGTAATATATCAACTTTGTAAATAAATAATTAAAATAAATCACACAAACAGGCGCGACTTCGTCTTACACTTGACCGATTTTTATAGCTAATCGCACGGAACCCTTTACGTGGAAGCCCAACTCGCCTTTGGCCAATTATTTATACTAATGCATTTTATGCTAACTCCGCGTAGCGTTAGTTAGCCTCGGCCACTGGAATATTTTATGGCTAAAAATGTCTCGTACTAATTAGACTGTCAACTACATCTCTACCAAATTCAATCTATATTGGTCTAGCCGTTTCAGAGTAAAGACGTTAGAAACATACACTCGCACACACGCTCTCTCACAAACTTTTGCCTTTAAAATATTACCAATGGGAAATAGTGACACCGTAAAAAAATAATTTTGAGGATCGGTCCACAAATGGCTGAGAAATCGGTAAACACAAAAAAACTAAAATAAAATCATACAGTCGAATTTATAACCTCCTCCTTTTGAAGTCGGTTAAAAATAATATGTTGATACCATGAATCTGTTAATAACAAAAAGGTCTTGGCACAGAATAATAAGTAGTAGGTCTTGGCTGTTTTCAGCCAATCCGAGCGCTTGCTGTGCTCTGATTGGCTCATTTGAATCGGATCAACATTTACCGTAACTATCGCAAGGTGGATTTGTATATCGGATCAACATATGCAAGCGCTAGTAAAAAGTCACGTGATTGTAAATGTTGATCCGAGTGGAGCCACATTTGTTCCCAGAAATGCATATTGGATCAACAAAAGGCGGCGGATCAACATACGTTTTTGGATCAACAAATAACTCGCTATAAGTCGCGTCGGATCAACATTTACCGTAAAGGTATCTCTATATATATATATATATATATATATATATATACATATATATATATATATATATTTCTGAGTGCAACACGGCTCCACAGAAATATCCTAGCAGTACAGTGCAACGTATGTAGTGATTGATATATATATGAGTTTGAAAAAGCGAGTGTGACTCGGTGGTAATAACGACTGCTTTTCCATCAGATGGCCCCTGGTACGATCCCAGCCCTACACCAATGACTTGTTTTTCAAGTTTTGTGTGGATTTGCACTCGCTTTACGGTGAAGGAAAACATTGTGAGGAAACCGGCATGTTTAAGGACTACTATATCCGAAGGCGTGTGTCATCCGCCAACCTGCACTTGGCCAGCATGGTGGATTATGGCCTATATCTCTCTCCTCGTGAGGGAAGGCCCCGAGTCTCAGCAGTGGGAACGTATAGTGGGCTGCTTATGATCTATATATGTGTAAAGTGTTGTAAGACACAGGGACTCTACAAATGGCTAAATACTGTATATATATAAATTTATAAGTGTATATTTTTTTCCAGGCGCCAACCCCTCCCCCGCGGCCGCCAATGACGTCAGCTGATGCGTGTGCCCACAACACGCAAGAAGTACCTGTCGCGTACAATGATAAGGTAAAACTGCTCTTTATATATAACTTAAATTTATAAAATTCTTTTTCTCTTTCTCGCACCGAGCCACAAGCACGAAATCCTTGCAAAAAATATTAAATTTTATTATTTAATTTGATAGTTACGTTTATATATTTTGTACAAATTTTAAGTGTCTAGCTGCTACCGTTATTGATATATAGCAAAATATACGAAAAAATCACGTTTATGTATGGGAACTCTTCATATTTTTTTATTTTTAGTATTTGTTGTTATAGCGACGCGGGAAATACATATATTGTGAAAGTTTCAGCTTTCTAGCTATTACGGTTTCTGAGATACAGCCTGGAGACAGACAGACAGACAGCGGAGGCTTAGTAATAGAGTCCCGTTTTTACCTTTTAGGTACGGAGCCCTAAAAAATAAAAATACTGAACCGTATAACGAAAGTTAATGATGATGCAATCTGAAACCGATTTGGTTTTGTAAATCGGTTGATATATCTTGTATCTGAGGGCCGTGCGTCATGAAAACTTTCCGTGGTTGACAATTTCCATTTTATGGAAATTTATGGAAAATTCCAATTATGGAAATTTGTATGTATGGAAATTCAGTTGACGTGAATGCTGTTCTCGTTCTGCAAGCCATACATAAGCAATTGGGTGTTGGAAAAGATATTGATATGCAGTTTGATTTTAGATTCTAAACGTTTTTAGTCTTTTTGTGCTATAAAATTTATTGGAGTGTCAGATTTGTATCAGTTATTTTAAATATTCCTTATTTTTTATTTAAAAAGATGTTAATTGTATACGTGGATACAATTCAATACGATACTATCTGGAATATATATACCAACATGTACCTTGCCTATTTTATATTGCTAAGTAGGGGGATCGAACCCACAACCTACAGGAAGTATGGCGGCCTCACGCCCGACTGAGCTGTCATCGCTTCAAAATCTTCTAATGACAAAGTTAGGTTTGCCAATCAGAAGGTTCCGGGTCTCGTTTCCCGGCACGGCCAACATCTTCGTGCTAAAATAAATTATTTTTGGCTGTCGGTCTGGGTATAAATATGTATCTATATAAAGTATGTATGTATGGATACATATGTAGTATATCAGTTGAGTTAGCAACCATAATACAAACTACGAAATGGTTCAGTATGGGGCTAACCAGCCGTGTGTGAAATGTGATCTAATATTTAAAAAAATCATTTCCTAGTTTGTATTATGGTTGCTAACACAACTGATATTCTATACATAAATCCATAAATACTTTATATAGATACATATAATAAATTGGTTTATCAATTTTTTTTGTTTATCTGTGCAGAGGTTGTAATAACGTCTGCTTTTTAATCAAACGGCCCCTGGTTCGATCCCGGCCCTACACCAATGACTTATTTTTCAAGTTATGTGTGGATTTGCACTCTCTTTACGATGAAGGAAAAAATCGTGAAGAAACCGGCATGTTTGAGGACAACAATATCCGAAGATGTGTGTGTCATCCGCCAACCCGCACTTGGCAAGCGTAGTGGATTATGATAGATATGGCCTATAAGTCTCTCTCCTCGTGAGAGAAGGCCCTTAGTCCCAGCAGTAAAAGCGTACTTTTTTTTTACTCTGAATAGGTCAGCGCTTGACCACAATTCACCCGATGGCAAGTGATATTGAGGTCTTCGGTGGATCGCGCTTATCTAGAAGGAATTGGTTCACTCTCGCCTAACTAAAATCGCTAGATTGTAGTCATTGGGGAACAGGGAATTCGATTGCTAAGTTTGACAGTTCGGACAACAAGGGTGGAGGCAAAACGCTTTGTCTGATACGCACCGACGTACGTAACGTATATAACGTGTCTGCTAATACATATGTGCATGGAAAGGTTCCCCAACTCCTTCCACAAATCTCCATCTTTTAAAGCCATTGTTTCCTTCGGTTGCAGGTGGTGGCATTCCTCCGGCAGCCGAACATAATGTCGATCTTGCGCGAGCGCGTCGGCCCCGCGGGCCCGAGCGGCGCGCTGCGGGACAAGGTCAACTCCGTGCGTGTGGAGGGCGTGGCCGCTCTGCACCGCTACCAGAACGACGTGCAGCTCACGTGCATGCTCAGGTAAATAATAAATCTTAATATATATAAATCTCGTGTCACAATGTTTGTCCTCAATGGACTCCTAAACCACTTAACCGATTATAATAAAATTCGCACACCATGTGCAGTTCGATCCAACTTGAGATTGAGATAGGATAGTTTAAATCTCTTGTCCTATATGGACTCCTAAACCACTTAACCGATTATAATAAAATTCGCACACCATGTCCAGTTCGATCCGACTTGAGATTGAGATAGAATAGTTTAAACTCTTGTCCTATATGGACTCCTAAACCACTTAACCGATTATAATAAAATTCGCACACCATGCGCAGTTCGATCCTACTTGAGATTGAGATAGGATAGTTTAAATCTCTTGTCCTATATGGACTCCTAAACCATTTAACCGATTATAATAAAATTCGCACACCATGTGCAGTTCGATCCAACTTGAGTGATAGGATAGTTTAAATCTCAAATTATAGTCGCAATTTTAATTTATTGCTAATTATTGTCTGTTATTATTTGACAGTCGCAATTATCTGTTAAATACTCCAAATGATTCTAACAGATGTCGATACCTTTCGACTGGGTTGAGTAAGTAATCAATAGATGGCGCTGTACCCCTAAGCGAGGCAAAACAACGTTTGCCGGCAATTTATACTTTGACGACCTCGTTGGCGTAATGGTTACCATGCCAGACTGCCAACCAGAGTGTCGCGGGTACGATGCCCGGCACGGCCAACATTTTTGTGATTTTTAATTTAAACTTGTACTAAACCCAATTCTACAACACCGTAAGAGTACATTCCGTATCAACCGTTTCAATTCACAAACGACAAAGTTAATTCTATGCAATTTGTTGACACGAATTTAACTAGATTGCAAAATAAACATCGGTTACCGTAACCTAAATAGGTTAATTGGACGCACCTATTTGTTAAGTGTGAGTCAGTTTTGTTGTACCATTCATTGTTTGCGATGTATGTAATTTTCTTGGTTTTGTCACGATCTGATTCATTCAATTTAAACTGACCATAATGTTAGTAACAATTTACCGTAGTTCTATATTGTCATGTGTGTTGTGTTTCCTTGGGTTGGATGACACCGTAATATCTAGGATTAAGGCCAGTGCATATCGGATTAGCCTAGGCCGGGAGCTCCTAGGCGAGTACTGAGTGTGAATCAGTTTTGAACCTTATTTCCATGTATAAAATACCAGTATCACTTGACTCAAGAATGTTGCGCGACCGAGAAAAGCCTAGCGCTCGAGAATATTATATTGAGGGATATCTCACATCATTTTTTTCATTCATTCATAAGCAGCCCAATAAAAACGTTCCCACTACTGGGACTCGGGGCCTTGTCTCAAGAGGAGAGAGATATAGGCCATAATCCACGACGCTGGTCAAGTGCGGGTTGGCGGATGACATCGGATATTGTGGTCCTCAAACGTGTCGGTTTCCTCACGATTTTTTCCTTCACCATAACTTTGTCACGTCATCATAGATGAAGGAAAAACGTTTTTTTTTTTTATTCTCCAACACTATACTCAACCTCCTTACCTTACCTGCATCATAACTGCATGCAGGCGTACGTACGGCTGCCTTACTGCCACAGGTCGTGAGTTCGATGCCAGCCAAAGAGCTCGAGCTTTCGGTGAAAAAAAAACTTCGTGAGGAAACCATAGCATGGTGGTCGAGTATTTTCTAGTGCTCGTCTGGCTAGCAACCACACTCGAATTGGAAAGTTTGTCGCCAAGCACCTAACTGTATTACTGGCAGCCTCCTTGAGCCCCAATATTCCAGACTAGGCATGCCTCATCTTATGCCAGAGTGTCGCTAACTCGGGTGGCGCTTTGCTGGTCAAAACCTTAGCTGTGAAGTGTAAAAAAATACATAAAGTAAAAGCGATCGTTTTCGGCGGGTTAGAATAAACTTCAAAATTCCACAATAAAATTCAAATTCAATCAAAAGTCTATGACTGTTTAATAACACCATAGAAGAAATATGTCTAAGGATAGCACATATTACATTAAAAAATTGCGCATGGGTTAAGTGACACCGCTTCCTAGTTTTAGAATAAAATTGATATACATAGGAGTACTAATTATCGTATCATGCAGATACATAGTCATTTAATACTATATATAGTTTATAAAATTACTTCTAATTCAGTTGATAAATTGAACTTAATTGTATTTGTCACGCAATTTACTTGCAATAAACCATATAATAAGTATTTGTGAATATGTAATACCTATTTTATTATTAGCGGTGCTGAGGTAATGTGCCATAATGACCCGACCTCCGATGAAATTATATGTTTGCCGATGTCGTGACGTAAATAAATAAGTTATTTACTATGTACAGTCAACGTAACAATTCATTTGATGGAATAATAGTAGTTTAAAAAAACTAAAAAACACGCTTATCTGGCCGTTTTAAGTGGGTCAAAATCGCGCCCAAAGAAGTCACAAAATACATAAAAGTATATTGGCTATCAAATTAAATTATAAAATTGAAAAGAACAAATATTTAAGGGGCCCTTAAATACAACAATGGTAAGGAACCCTTCATGCGCGAGCTTAACTCGCACTTGGCCAATTATTTTCACTTAAGGTCTTTTTCTCTGTTAGAAATAGTCAACCTCTAATGAAAAACTATTTACACACTAAAATTCTAAGCTGCACTGGCAAGAAGTTGAGTTATTTACAATCGTGTACTTAATATGATAATCTTGACATTTAGCCCTTTTTGCGGCGCGTGCGCTATTGTTCCAGTAACTAATTTACACTTAATTACAGCTAGACGGCTACCGGTCTTTTAAAGTTTTTGTGAGAACTGATAATTTTTATTTTATAAACTAAAGTAGCGACAGTCAGCCAAGAGATCAGGACACATACGGACACATACAAGTCTCGTCTGGCTATACATCCAAATCCACTTGCTCTAAAACTGCAAACGCCAACATATCAAACAAGACTTAAGAGACAATTGGTAGCCACTGAGTAATCTATCTCACTGAGCACCTTTGACATGAATAAGGAGATGTACCCAATGGGGTGCACACTTAACAACGACACTCACTCAGACCTAATCTGCTTATAGTAATTATTACAAAACTGATTGCAGATTGAAATACCAGAAAAAAAAAAACTTTAAAAACTGCGCGAGTAACGCCCCGGGGCGCAGCTAGTGCCAAATAAAGAGGGCATATGTATGTAATAATTGGCCAAGTGTAAGGTGGGTCGCGTATATAGGATTCAGTATCATAATAAAAATGCCAAAAATAATTTAGTTGTATGGAGCCCTACTTAAATATCTATTTTACACGCTTTATATTAGCTTCACCTGTATGTTTGTATGTTTGTTTGTTTGTAACCGACTTCTTTGGGCGCGATTTTGACCCACTTTAAACGGCCAGATTTCGTTCAAACTTTGTAGATTTATTGAGGACCAATGACAATACACTAATTTGATAAAATTACGGTTTTCTATAAAAAGCGTGTTATTTAGTTTTTTTAAACTATTAATTATTTTAGTATCAGTTAGATCTGATTGTCTAACGCCCGACTCAAAATTGACAGAGTGTTGTAATTTCGACGTGTCTCTGTGTGTATGTTTATTTGGCATAGTAGCTCTCTGAAGCGAGCCTGATTCGATCCCAGCAACGTAATTTTTAATTAGTTTAGTAGAAGATTTTACTCGATCTTAGTAACGATATTCGGTAGACCCTATATACAGTTACAGAATATTGAATTTAGTATTAAATTTTAAAATAGTTTTAAAAACATATTTAAGGGGTGCTCCCATACAATATTTTTTTATGTGGCCATTTTTTTTCGACTACCACTAATTTGTTTATTTAATTATTTATTTTTTTATGTTAGTAGGTTTAGATGACTATACATTGAAATATGATCACAATACGTTAGCACGTTATTTATTTACTGAACATGTTACTGTTCAATACACTTTTAGGCGTAAGTTTACACAAGCTACTAGCATACGGTTGCCACAATATATGTATGTACATGTCACCATTTATTGTTTGCGAGCTTGTTGTGAACATGAGCACGCAAACAAATGCGATTCAAACTAAACTGACACTAGCTAACAAGCTGTCAAAACCGTTCAAACCATTATCTATATTTATCACAGATATCAGAAAAAAAATGGTAAGGGCGAAAATATATTAAAGATAAATTTTATTGTAAATTAAAAAATATATATATAATAGAGGGTTTACCAAATGTAGTTTTAAAGATCCAGTAAAAAAATCTTAAAAATTACGTTCATGGTATGGGGGTACCCTCTAAATTTAGTGAACATTTCAGCTTTCTAGCTATTACGGTTTCTGAGATACAGCCTGGTGACAGACACAGACAGCAAAGGCTTTAGCAATAGGATATCGTTTTTAGCTCTTCGGTACGGAACCCTAAAAAGTATATAATATACTTTTACGCCAGGAAAAAAGTTTTTTCCTGGCGTAAGAGGCGTTTTGGCGTTTTAGATCAAAAAAGAACATAAAAATAACTATATTTAAACAATGATTTTACAATATTAATAAGTAGGAACTAGACTAACTTACTTACTAAGTATCTATGGTTGTAGTACCAGTTGTCACAAATTACTTGCGCAAATTTTGATTATTTTGCCTCAAAAAAAAGAAAATCTGTCAATTGGTATGTCTTCTGATAGGTCTAGTTATAATCTTTACAATTAGCACGTCTTATAAATAAATTAATGCTATGCAATTTTTAATTTGAATGTTTCGTAATTCAAGATTTGTCCGAATGAAAAACATGGATAGTAACTTTGAAGTTAGATTAGCTACACCGGCTTCTACGTTTACAGAAAAGTAAAGTAGCTAAGTCAAACTAAACTGACACTTGCTAACAAGCTGTCAAAATCGTTCAAACAATTAGCCAAGTTCATAATAGTATCCACTAAGTTTGGACAATGGTCTGTCGGTTTGTTTATCCTCGCAGTCGGACTCCGGAGGCAAGGTCTCGCTATGAATGGCTAATGTATTTTGACAGTCAACATACGCGTCCTTAGTTTGCATTACAAAGAGGTTGAGTCGCTGTCATAACTTGAAGATTCAAATGGCTAATGTATTAGCCTAACATATTAGCCAAAAAGCGAGCGAAGTGACGCTAGTATGGCTCAGTGGTAATAACGTCTGCTTTTCAATCAGACAGCCCCTGGTTCGATCCGGGTCCTACACCAATGACTTATTTTTCAAGTTATATGTGGAATTGCACTCGCTTTACGGTGAAGGAAAACATCGTGAGGAAACCGACACGTTTGAGTACTGCAATATTTGAAGACTTTTGTCATCCGTCAACCTGCACTTGGCCATTGTGGTGGATTATGGCCTGTATATCTCTCCTCGTGAGATAAGGCCCCGAGTCCCAGCAGTGGGAACGTATAGTGGGCTGCTAATGCTTTTGCTATTAGACAAAAATTTGTGAAGAGGCAGAAAATAGACGCTCTGGAGATGTGGTATGCAGAATGTTATAATATTGTATTGTAGTAATAGGGTCCCGTTTTCACTTTTTAGCTACAGAACTCTAAAAAGTGTACTCGTCAGGGTTGTCCGTACGACTTACATACTTAAGCACAGAATATTAACAAAGTCACGTATGCCGTGGGAAAAGTTCATCCTTAGTAAAACTAGGCCATTTTGCCGAATGCCATTGGAACGATATATTTATGCAAAGTGATAAAAGCCCTGGTTATGTTTCCTGTTACTTGTCGTAATCTTAGATCATACATACATGTATTGATAATTAGCATTTTTGCAATGTATAACTAGATATTTATGAATATGTAACATCTATAGCACGGTTAAGGTGATCTGACGCGATCATCGAGGTTGACCTTAAAGTTTACTTTTCACATCTAGTCCATTCTTGATGTACAATTTCGCATTAATTACGAATGCATAAGTGAAAGAGAAATATTAGATACAGAAGAAGTAACCACTCTCACTGAACTATGTAGACGTCGTAACTGGTGATCAGTAGACCGTGAGGCTATTCATAATTATGGAGCACTATACTTTTATAAACTCACGCGTTACTTGTTGCTTTGTTGAGCTAAGAATGTGATACTAACAATTTTGCCTATCTGCTTTACTTTCATCTATTCATTTTATGAAAGTTCTCTAGCTATTGCGGTTCATGAGATACAGCTTTGTGACAGACGGACTGATATCAAAGACAATAGGGTCCTGTTGGTACCCTTAGGTACGGAACCCTAAGAAAGAGTAAAAATATACCTGGTAGATTAAAGAGGAAAGATTAAGTGGAAAGAGAAATATCTATATATATGATTTGGGGTCTTTTTCGCTAGGGGAGAATTTTCGCCAGAATTTACCACGCCGGCCAAGCGGTAGGCCGATGATATATGTCTTCTGATTAAGTGCCCTACGAGGCATAAAACCACATGCCTCGAAAGGCACTTACTATGTTTTTCTTCACCATATGAGTGAATGCAAATTACACTAATAATTTAAAAAACAGGTCATTTGTCGAGGGTCAGATAAACCGGGGTATCTGGATTATTCTACCAATGGCCATAGGTACTTTTGCTCAACGTTTTTGACCTTACAACCATATTTAAATGAACTCTTAGTTTCTAATTCATATCGCATCACAACAAATTTTAGAAACTTATAAACAGGTGTATTAAAAACTATCAGAAAAGATGTTTCTCAAACATTCAAAAAGCTGTTTGTCCCAATTTGTTTTAAACTCTAAACATGTTTATTTGTTGGTCTCATTGGATTCGCATTACCGTCTACTTCATACACAGATTATCATCAAAAGATTCCGCTTTTAAAACTGTATATAAATTGCTAATGCAATATCTAATAATTTTTATAATTATTTGACCAAGATATTTAGGCGCTTTCATCTTAGTTTTGATCACAATATCAACGTTTTAAATTACTTCGAACGTTCTTATTCATTCCCAACCCCCGTCCCATAACTATTTTAATAGATATTTGTAAAACTAAACTACACTTTTATAATGCGCAAATTAATCATGTATCAATGATGCCCTAAGAAAAAAGGGTTCGTGCAAATCAAATCAATTCATTTATTTTCAAGTATAAAAAACTCATTTACAGCAATGATATCTCAACATAAAATTTTAGGTACTAAAATTTGATGTTGTGACGACGGCTGATAGAGAAGAGCGGAAGAGAAAAATTCGCTCTACTGGCCCTTGTCGGTGAAATTAGGGGAATACAAATATGGTATTTTTAAATATATTGTTTTTTACGCATTTCACACACGGCTCGTTAGCCCCATACTAAACCATTTCTAGTTAGTATTATGGTTGCTAACACAACTGATATACTACATATACATACTTTATATCGATACATATTTAACATCCAGACCGAGAGCCAGCAAATTTAGTACATCACAAAGATGTTGCCCGGAATCGAACTCAGTACCCTCTGGTTGGCAGTGCGACATGGTAACCTTTACATCAACGAGGTCTTGAAATTTCATCGTTATTATAATTCAGTATCTATCCAGATGTACTCTATGTTTTCATGACACGTGCTTCCGAAAACCTAACCTTGTCAGATTAGCTGTGACGGACTCGTATCGCCAGTGATTTGTGTGAGACTGTAAGATTTAACGGTCATTCTCTGCCGCATCCATCAGAATGACATTAATTATCATAACATATTGTCCAGCTCTCCGAATACTTTGGCGGTTTGACTGTTACAATATTTTTGACAAAGCCAAAGATTTATTGTATCTTATTAAAAGACAAAACCACAAGACTGTTGTGATGTCATTCTTGAAAAACTGTTCTTTGGGTTTGATATTTTTTTAATAATTTTATGTATACTTATTAAACACTTACCTATACAATGTACTACTGTGAAAGTTTCTTAACGAAACTACTCAGTTTAATAATCTTATATATAACATTTCCATGTCACAATGTTAGTTACCGTACTCCTCCGAAACAGCTTGACCGATTTTTACCAAATTTTATATACGTATTCAGTAGGTCTGAACATCGGCTACTATCTATTTTTCGTATTCCTAAGTGAGGCAAAACAACGTTTGCCGGGTCAGCTAGTTTTTTTTTATATAATTTGAGTCAATAAAGATAACATTGAAAAGTTATTTTCCTCTTGCTCGTTTACTTTTCCACATCCAAATCAGACGATAATTTATCCCCTGCTAATGTCAATCAAAGAGTTATATGTTCGTTTTACGGGGGAAAACCGTGGAATAGCGGGATTAAATGTCAACAATAAACGACAAGTTGAAATGTGTATTTTGTCTCTTGTTACCATGTTGTTAAGGTGGACAATTATTTAATTTAAAAACACGGTGGAAAGAAAGTATAAGTCCTCGTCCCGTACTAGCCCTGCATTTAGAGAACACGGATTGATTTATAATGATGATGATGAAAGTTGTATATTGTATCCAATACTACGTTAGTTAGTTAGTTACCTCAGTAACCATTATGAACAAATAGATAATTAAAATGCCTTACGACTATTTAATCGGATTTTCTGCTTAATGGAACTTGGATTAGATTGTTATAAAGCGAACACGTATGTCATTTTCATAATTAACATCTCAGAATGTCCATAGAAACGTGTAAATATTCTAGTTTGCATTGTAATTACTTCGTTATATTAATTAGTTGAGATATCTTATGTACAATTAAGTTTATGAATCAACGTAATGCGCATTGGCCACGTTTATCCAGGATTAAAAGTAGTCTGTGTGTTAATCCACGGTCAAAACTATCCCCGTACACCGTAACAAGTGAAGTACCTAAGGCACGCACTTAGCATTCTGCCTTTTTTAGGGTTCCGTACCTAAATGGTAAAAACGGGACCCTATTACTAAGCCTCCGCTGTCTGTCTGTCTCCAGGCTGTATCTCAGAAACTGTTATAGCTAGAAAACTAAAACTTTCACAAGATATGAATTTCCCGTGGTGCTATAACAACAAATATATAAATTTGGAACTCTTTTGCTGAATTCCCTGTTCCCCAATGACTATAATCTAGCGGTTTTACAAGGCGAGAGTGAATCGGTTCCTTCTTAGTAACCGTAGACCTCAATATCACTTACCATTAGGTGAACTGTGGTCATACGCTGACCTATTTAGAGTAGAAATAATATAATAGTAGTTTAAAAAAACTAAAAAAACACGCTTATATTATCTGGCCGTTTTAAGTGGGTCAAAATCGCGCCCAAAGAAGTCGGTTACAAACAAACATACAAACAAAAATACAAAAAAATGGAATAATTTTATCAAATTAGTGTATTGTCATCGGTCCTCAATAAATCTACAAAGTTTCAACGAAATATGGCCGTTTAAAGTGGGTCAAAATCAAAAATCAAAAGCCCAAAGAAGTCGGTCACAAACAAACATATAGGTGAAGCTAATAAAAAGCGTGTAAAAAAAACATCAGTTTGAGCGTGAAGAACTAACAAACATACAAAACACACTCACACACAAACTATCGAACTTATGAATATTTTGTATTTATTTTAACCAAAAGGGAAAATGTTTACATGACATAATAGTAACCTTTAATACTTTTTGCATTGATTACACCGCGGCTTTACCGCATTAAATAATTGTGTATGATCTCAGACAAAATTACCGTTCACTGACATGCTACATTTTGAGAACAATAATATTATATGCTTTTTCTTTTTCGTATCGAGCCCAAGCTCTGGCGTCGACAGTTTTCAAGTCGCCATTCAGTGCAATAATTTATTTTAAAAGTCAAATAATATTTGATCTGGGTGAATATTTATTAATATGTACCCAGTTAGTTCCTATGTAATTATTATAATTATTAGTCTGAAGGCATTGCAATTTTTTTTTATTAGGACACGTTTCTCACACGGCTAGTTAACTCCATACTAAACCATTTCTAGTTCGTATTTTGGTTGATCAAACAACTGATATACTACATATACAAAGATACATATTTAAAATAGATACATATTTAACATCTAGACCCACAGAAGTACTAGTTATTATTCTGTGCCCACAGTAACCAATTTAGTTCAGCACAAAGATGTAGGCCGTGCCGGGAATCGAACCCGGAATCTTCTGATTGAAGATAGCAACTATGTCCGTTTATTTGTTTTCTTTTTTAAGTTCCTACATTCAAATAATATTCCACTCTATAATAACACTAAATGTGCACGTAAAGGGTTACATTTTTCGGAGAATTTATATTTCAATTCAAACATGAAATCTCATTAAAAATTACAGATAAAAGTAAACATTTTTTAAAATAGAACCACCTCCAGAGCTTCCCTACTAAATAAAAGCACGTAAAAAGCGTTATTTTCTAATTCGGTTCTCTACTAAACCGAGCCGTGAGATCGCTATCATTCCATAATATATAATTGAGATCATTACCTAAACACGAACAGAAACAAATTGAAGAGCGCTAAGGTATTTATTTATCTACAGTGAAATACTTTTTTCCGTTCACGCACTTATAATCATGTGTATTGAAAAACTGCCGTAATGCTATAGATTAATGTTAAAACAAATAGTATCGATTTAAGATAATGCTTAAGAACAGTAACGTTAAACATTTTCGATTTGATGCCATAGATCGAATGCTCTTTTTTCGACTCGATATACTATAATTTATTTGTAAGTCTTATATCTAACACCGTTAGTAAACTTAGTGATCATTACTTTTTGATTGTACGACATCTTAGAAGCTTAGAAATAAAATGAAAAATACCTTGACATAGTTTTGGCCACGTTTGAAATATTCTAAAAGCAAGAGCCGGTATTTATGTCTTGTCAAAAAAAATCGTTTCCTTTAAAAGGCAGAATAAACATTCTGCAAATGTTGCAAGAGTATCTGCAAAAACTCTCGCTATTTTAATTATGTAGAAGAGGAGAGATAATGCAAGAATTAATAACTTTTTTTGATATTAGGACACATTTCACACACGGCTGGTTAACCCCATACTGAACCATTTCTAGTTCGTATGATGGTTGCTAACACCACTGATATACCACATATACACATACATATTTTATATCTATATATATTTAACACACAGCCAACAAATTTAGTTCATCACAAAGATGTTAGCCGTGCCGGGAATCGAACCCAGAACCTTTTGATTGGCAGTCAGGCATGGTTATTACGCCAACGAGGTCGTTATTAATTTACGTTGACACTCACAAACAGCTGTATAAGCTATCGAACCGTCAAGATCAACGTGCCTAATAACAAACTTACTAAAATAACTATGATGATCGGTACTGGATTTCGGCCTTCAGTATCAAGTAATGCCACTCTCCTCGAACATATGCCGTTTCCTGCCACTGAGTCAGCAGGTCTTCCTCTACCGTCTTCTCAAAAGTCCATATCTATAATACTGTCATCGGGCAAATCTTGATGCATACGTGTGAAGCTTCAATTACCATTAGAAGCTTTTAGAAGCTCAATGTGACAGATGTATGAATTCACGAATAGAATCGAACTGAAGAAGCATTTTGCAAACCAGGACACAGACCACTATGCCATAAAGCTACCGAGATATTACGAAAACATCAAGAGACAAAGTTGATAGATTATATTCCAAACCTACATATATTTTACCTGTTTACCAGTTCCCAAAGGACTCTTGCGTGACTGACTAATCAGTTTGTCCCTAACCGCTACATAAAACATGTTTTTTACCATATTCTGTATAGAGGGACAATTATTTCGATTGGGCTCCTTTGTAAGGCTGACCTCAAACCAAACCATGTCTAATAATATCCTTTGATACCGTAATTTGTGTGGAAAGCCTTGCCTGACCTTCCCAGGGTTCAATCAATGTTTTGGATGTAGAACTCGTAATAATTTCTTTGTATCTTTACTTAATTATACATGTCTTGTGAGACCTTGATAAATTCGGTGTATACAGGTTTGTTCATTGTTGAAGGTTTTAGGTGCATTGTGTTTAGTTTGTCTACAACATGGTATACGATATGGTATTGATTTTTCGCACATTCTGATATTGTATTTACATTCTATGTATTTCATAGAACAGCAACGTTAATCCAGAATATATATCTATCTCTGTACTAAATCGCATTCCAATCGGTTTATCCGTTAAAATGTGATAGAGCAATTAAGATCCACCCATCTCTACAAAGTTTGGCGAATGAGAGGCCTATGCTCAGTAGAGAGAACTGCTAAGAAATGCTCACTGGGCTATTACATACTTACAATTACGAATGATGATGATGATAAAGTTTTAAGTAATTTTGAATATTAGTAGGATAATTATTTTATGTAAATTTTATCAGCTTTAAAAAAATATATATAGGTATGTACTAGTATCTCTTCTATGTTATCTGCTATTCCTCTAGTTCAGATAAAAAATATGTGTATAATTTCAGTGTTAACAACTGTTAATATAAGTATAAGTTCATGACAATCCATAGATTGGATTTCCTTGTAGTTTAAGTAAACTTAGTCACTCATTATATTTCTCTCTGTAGTAAACAGTAAACAATCACGCAAAGTAAAATGTTCACGATATCGTTAACAACAAACAATGAAATTGTAAGACAATCTAGCTCAAATTAAGATTCACCCCGTGTCAAGGCAGCATTAAATGCTCAGCGTTAACTACTATGCTAAATACAGCGATTAAATATGTACGCAGATTAAACATCTTATTGATTGACACCACAGATCGTTGCTTCGTTTTTTGCTGTTACCTACAGAACGGAGATCTGAAAAAGGAGCTGAAAATATATTTGAGTGTGTGTTAGTTCGAACCAATGTTGCTATTTTTCTCCATTATACTGGTCCTATTTTGTAGTGTTTCCAGTAATAAGATATGGTTTTATCGATGTCTCAATTGATTATATCATTTTTTTTTCTTTGAATTGGATCAAACAGTCAGAACTGATTTATGTTTTTTTTTTTTACTTTAGCGAGTGTTGTCAGTGCCAGTAAAATAAAAATATCTTACAAGTATGATGAGTTGTTCGTAAAATTTGTAGGTTATTTTTTATTAATGTCCACTTAGTCAGTTATCACTCTATCTAAGTCATTTATCACACTATCTATCAAATGATAAAAAAAAAGATCCACCCGCTTTTACCCTGCCGTTCTCGTTATTCTGCCATCTGTATCGGCTGATGCGTTGCGTTGTGCAGACTTAACTGTTTAATACCAACTTGATCTATCAACAAAGTTATTGATCTTTGATTCCATACAAAAGAATCAACAATAGTTACCCTAGAACGGGTTTACAACAGTTTGCGTGTCTCTTATATTATCGAGATGATTTTCTATACTCTAATCTGTTTGGAACAACTGTTGGTGGAATATTAGACATTTCTTAAGTTATAAGTAATTGTTTAGTCATGTCCATCACATTTTCAGAAGTACTTTATTTTATGTATTGCATTCTTCATAATTTTCTTTTCTATGCATCATTCCTACTTATTTTTATACTATTTCTTTGTGTACTTTCTTGGAATTGGTTGCCTCGAAGAGATCGCTCTTAGCGATAATGTCGCCAGTTAAGGCACTAGCTACTAAGTACTTTAAGTGTTTTCTGAAATGTATTACCTTTTTTATTATTTCTTTTTGTGAGTGTTTTAATAAAGTGTTTATCTATGTATCTATTGTTGGCGTGAATTGGTAGTGCTATCGGCACAGAATAATAACTAGTACTACCTATCGGGCGTATTTTACTAACGCTATTGAAACAGGAGCATAAATATTTTCTCCACTGAATACTTTCTTCGTTTAATCTCTTACTTCATCAACATCTACCAAAGTTTCTATACTCAGTTTCAGAAAACTGTCAAAGTGAAATGTGTCTACAAGATCATCATCACATAATCGCTTCTCAAAATAAACCATGAAGTGCAATGGATCGCGAAATCAGACTTTATTCATTACAAACAATCTATTTATAAAGTCACGTTAATGAGTTTCTTTTCATCGGTTACCCTTCCAAGACTTAGGCAGTCGCTTTTGTTTTTATTTTCAAAGAATTGATTGGCTTCTGAAGTCATACTTGTTCAAACATTTTACATTTTCGAACGACTTTATTTTCATGCTTTGAAATCCACCAAAATATTTAATGTGGAATATTTAAATAAAGAATTTCAGTTTCAGTTTATTTATTTTCGTTCAAAATAACACTTATCATACGTACACTGAGTCTTAAATTATCCATAAATTTAATCTAGGCTATTGATTATATATTAAACTGATTATTATTTAAAACACGGGGTGCACTGAACTCCATAGAAGGTTGTGTCGTGGTGTTCACGCTTTTTCATTTAACATTACATACATAATTTCAAGCGAGATTAATTACAATCGAGTACCATCTTAGTGTTTGATCAATATTCAATTATTAATCATAATCATCCACAGCCTTTCTTCGCTCCCTGCATCTTCTACATGTGACATTTGCGTCGATCTTGTACAGACTGAAAGACATTTGTTTATTTCCAACCAATATTGTTGACCGAAACTAAGCAGCACAAATATGAGTGTACCAGTAGTTGCATCAAGTGCATTACTGCATCTTTGTAAGTTAAATGTTTGTTCTTTGAACTGGATGAAGAAGTCAGCAATTGATTGATGTTTTGTTTACATAAAAACCAATTTACGCGCCGTCTGTGTTCGTGATGATTGCTATGTTTGCCGATCTAATCGAAGATTAGGCTTTGTTTACACCATGTTCAACGTTTACAGTTAATGTATGCGGTTGGTCATTTACGCTGCATAATTTGTTTGTTATTTGTTACATTGTTGTTAGATGCTATTAAGTTGATAATTTCTTCGTTGTTTTGCTCATCACTTGGAGATTTTGTGATTGTTGTGTGTTTATCTCTGATGTCCTTTCATATTTAATCTTAAATGCGCCTCGCGGTACCATTCTCGTTAATCCGGAATAAAAAGTAGCTTGTGTGTTAGTCCAAAGTATATGTTACCTTCACACAAAATATCATCTGAGTCGTTCCAGTCTTTTTAGAGTGAAAGAGTTACAAAATACACACATACAAAGAAACTTTCGCCTTTATAATATTTATATTTATGGAATAGTGGAATATATCGATAGTGCTTTCGTCATAGTTCTAACAATCACAATTCTAAACAGGAAATAGTTCTTACATGTAATGCACTTGATTTGATTCTCTCAATCAGTCAATTGTAACTATTGTCGTCTCGTCTACCCGTAGCTTTATCAATTTCGCCATGTACGTCTAACATTGCGAATTCAATGGGACTTTCGAATTGCTTGTAATGGAGAGTACCTATCCATGGGGTTTCGTAAGGAGATAATCGTCGGATCGGAGTTATGGGGGCCTGCGCCGGCGCACGCCATGTGGGTATTTGCATACAATCGCCTACGAATGAGATTAATTCGATGTTTAACCCACTTGCCGGCGGCGGGCGGGCTTGTAAATTGTTTAATTAATTAACTACCGCTTAATTTGTGTGAGGTGTGTCCTTATCGAGACAGTTTGAAGCACGGTTTGGGTTGTAAGAGAACAATAAAATAGAATTGAATATAGTATACGGAGGAATGACGTCAGTAGGAGGACCTTAAAACAAATCACGTTCAAATTTTAAAGACGAGGCCTATCTGTGATATTTATTACGAGTATTACCACTGCGAAAGAAAGTTATACAAATAATTTATTTGTATTTACAATGTTGAAGCATAGTAATTCTACAGGAAAGTTTACACACTTATTTTTCGTATGTCACTATATCTTAGTGGCCAAGCTTTTGTATCAAGAGTTTTATAAGCGCCATAAGAACTTAGACTTGGGTTAACGGCTACATGTACTTATACAAACAGCCTGAACCTACAATTTAACGAGTTATCCGACCCACGGTAGCGCAAAGATGAAAATGCCATTTTGAAACAAAAGTTATGTTGTGCATTTTTTAACCCCTGCTTCAAAAACCATGAGACGTTATAAATTTTAAGTATCTGTATGTATGTGTGTGTTTATGTCTTTGGATCGAAAGGTGTGCTTTCCGGAAATGTGCAAAAATAATTAAGGGGCCAAAATGATAATAAACGTAGTAATGTTTCAAATTACAACTTCGTTAGCCTAATGGGTAATATTTTTTTCATATAAGAATACAATTAATTATATATACAGAACTAAAATATAATCTACACTAATATTAAAATAAAACCTTACTTAAACTCAAGTAAACTTGTAGTAATAATTGTATTGTTAAAATTTGTTTACGTATGAAAATTAACGCACAATCGATGCTTATTCGAGTAATCTCCCAATCAATTAACTCGTCAGGCGTCAATCACTCGGCACACAGTACTTATTGTTCTACTTCATACATTATTTAACGCCGATCCTTTCGATTGTTTCTGTTTAGTAGCTGAACTAGGAGTAATATGGTTCATCGACGCCTGTGATTCATTATATTATATTTAACAACTGTCTGCTGTCCCCAGTGTCACGCTCGTTATTTATTTTATTTATTTGCTAAAAAAACATGCTATCCGCCATTTTTTGACGTCGGACATTTTGGATCGATTCTCATCAAACATAGCTAAGAAAATTCTGGCTAATACAACTACACAAACAACAACTAAACAAAGATGAAGTTAAAAATGTTTCAACCATTCGGAAATTTTGATGCCAGACACATTCATACACGTCAAATGTATAATACACTTACTAGCTGACCCGGCAAGCGTTGTTTTGCCTTAGGTATTAATTATTTTTATTCTAGTTTCTAGACAAATTCTAATATAAACAAAAAGTTACTTACTTATTATAAGTGTGAATTGTATATGCGTGAAATTGGTATTGAGCGCTATGACGAACGTTAAGGGATTATAAAAATCACTTATAAAACTGTCGCTGTTGCGTCAAGGTTCAGCAAAACGAAAACCAAACATAGTGTAATACGTTTATCCTGAAAGTGTCTCTTCACAAATTGCGTCGTAGTTTCTAAGTTAGTCATACACAACATACTCGTACTATACAAACTGTAACCGTTTAGTTATGAATATGTTATACAGAACAAAGGAGCGGCTGTCTAAAAATACTTGAACAATTTTATTCGTCCTTCGTGGTGCGTGTTACATACATTAGTGGAGTAGTACGTATACTACTACTTTATTATTTATGTTCTGTGTTCGTTGTTTCACACAAGTGCGTAAATTAAAATCTTAAAAATCCCTCGACCAAGATATTGTCGCGGCGGCCATATTGGATTTGAAATTTATGATTATATGTGAACTACTAATCCTTTAATTAGATACCCATCAATATAGGAATAACTTTAACGAATTTTTTAACAATTTTTTTTTCACTATTACCTCAATAGGTAGTTGTAACGATCTAGAATAAATAGAATAGTAACTTGACCGATAAAATGGTTCCACCGTCCACGCGTAATATACCGCGGTGGGCGGGGCAAACAGCTACCCGCGCGGCTAGTATCGGTGGCGTGACCTTGATGCGACCAATCGCCGTTGGGATAGCAATATAATTGTGTGCGTAGATGGATTCAAAGTCTTAGCAGCGATAGTATGGAGTTACTCTTCCGGTAATTGTAGTTCGCTGGGTAGTAAAAAAAAAAAAATGTCCGCCATTTTGAGACCGCGGCACATCCAACATCTTTGTGATGAACTATATTTGTTGGCTGTCGATCTGTGTGTTAAATATGCATAGATATAAAGTATGCATGTATGTATATGTAGTATATCAGTTTTTAGGACACTTTTCACACACGGCTGGTTAACTCCATACTGAACCATGTGTAGTTTGTGTTATGGTAGCTAACACAACTGATATACTACATATATGTACATACATATTTAACACCCTGACCCACTGCCAACAAATTTGGTTAAGCACAAAGATGTGAGCAACCATAATACAAACTAGAAATGGTTAAGTATGGGGCTAACCAGCCGTGTATGAAATATGTCCTAGTATTTGGATAAAAAAATAAGTAGAAAATATAGAAATTACTCACTTAATATGTATAAAAATAATTATATTCTGCTAAAGTTCTCGTGCTTATTAGTTTAAGGTCATTGACTCTTGCGCATTACATTATATTAATAAGCCGTCTGTTGTTTCAGGTAAGAATATTTCCAGATAACACACGTGTTATGAAGAGTAAGTAAACAATCAAACTTCTTTGAGGTGGGCCTGTAAATGTGTGAAAATACCAAGAAGTATTTATTTATCTAAAATAATTAATTACTTCTTTTTACCCTCTTAAAATGCTGAGTTCTGGTGTTGAGTGTTTTCAACCGCTCAAGGGTCTCTGACTCGGATTAACGACTGTTTGTACTAAGACTAGCAGTTGGGACTTACAATTTAAATAGAATACAATGTCTTTATTGTCATATTGTTAAATAATTATTACATTATATAAACATAATCATAACTATCATCAATATGGACTCGTCAGTATTTCATTCATGAAATGAAATAACTTTATTTGTCTTTATTTGCTTAGCCACAGGTAAAATATATACATGGAAAATATTAAGAAGTGTCCCTTGTAGGCTACCGTATATGCGGTGCAAAATGTCAATAAATTTACAGATTTAAAAATTAATTTCTTGTCATGATTTAAAGTAAGGCAATAATATTTAAAAGTAATGTCACAAGATTATTACTTATAGATTATAAGTATACAATATCAAATAATGTCAAGTGACATACGATTTTGCCAAAGATTAAAATGCTAATTTTTAAAACACCGATCTTGTCCATGACCTATCCTCCAAAGTCTATCCGCATCGACCCTTGCTTAACTACGACGATCGCGCCAGATCCCCTTAGTTAGCCGAGCTACAGGCGTAACTACATACGAAAACCTACTTCAGATCTACCCTACTTAATTCGTCTCAATCTTTGTACCCCAAATTAACTCATATGATACGCCTACGTTGTTTACATTTAATTTAAGTTATATCAGCACGTGAATTTCTATACACGTGTTACAGTCAAATATAGATCGCGCGATTTACTAGATCTTAGTCTTAATCACGTTACCTTCTTTCTAAAATGTCAAATCAACGCAGATTTAATCGACTACGCCTAAAAAATTACGTTACTTCAAGCTTATAGTCTCGTGCGTTTTGGAAATTTGTATTTGTACCTGTAAAGCAGTAAAGTTATACATAAACTGTATTTTATTTATGTATAAGCATAAATGATAATTATTATTTTTTTAGTATAGGTATGTATCTTATTATTTTATTTATTGTACACCCACATCCATTTTTAGTCGTTTATTAACTCCTTTCCATCCAAAGGTTATCTGGAAGAGATCGCTTTAAGCGATTAGGCCGCCAATTGTGACACACTATTTTTTGTTCTTAGTTTTTATTTTATCTTTAGTTTTAGTTAAAATTTGTGTTCTATAAAGAATTATCTATCTAAACTGGAAGACATTTTGTCAAAGGTTATAAATTTATTTGTTTCACAATTTATTAAACTTCCGAGCAATCGAGCTTACATTCCACACAAAATACGAAAAATAATTGATTACTAAAAAAAATAACGGAAATGAACCGGGGGCGTTTCAGGCTAGAAGTCCAATACTCTCCCGACGTCTATAACATTTATACCAATACTATAAAGAGGAAAAGTTTGATTGTTTGTTTATTTGTTTGACGCGAATAAGCTTAGAACCGAAAGACCTGATTTGAAAAAATCTTTCAGTGTTGAATAGCTACATTATCTTACTTACTTATAAAGCTATATTTGTTTCCGAGAATATTAAAGATCCTTACATACAATCCAATAATATGACAAAAGCTCTTATATAGTCCGTGCGTTGGCCAGGGTTTGACTACTAGTCTTCAGTATTAGTGTGTTAATATGATTTTCTTATACATAAATAGCCTAAACAAGTCACGTGACATCCATCCTACTTGGCTAACAATATCCCGTCGGGAGGTCCTGTGTATTTATAGGATTCTCGAATCAACGCGACGTAGATTGGATTTCTGCGGAACGCCCGCGCCTTCTGTCTCTCTCTCTCTTTCTCTCTGTTACTCACCCACTCTGCTCAGCGCTTTCCACAATAATTCCATAATATAATGTTCCTTCGAATTGGTTTACTCTTTTAGCTGAGTAGATCTCTAACAGAGATACAACTCTCGATATTTGCTTGTCCTATCCTATCCTACTAACATTATAAACGCGAAAGTTTGTTTCGATATATGGATGTTTGGTCCTTTTTCTCGTAAAAACAACCGAGTATATTTTAATGAAGGTTCACTAATATAGCTTATACATCAGAAGAACACATAGTTTAATTAATTGTAATATAATTTGTCATTTTAATTGAATTTTTGAATTGTTTTTATTTTATTTACTAATTCCATTGTTTATAATATTTTATTTAGTTATAAGTCTTTGTTACTGGTAATAATAAACAATTTTATATGCTATCATTTATAAAAATTGTATGTGAGTTTTCCAAAATATTGATAATATAATGATTGCCGGGTCGGCTAGTAAGAAATAAGAAGGACACTAATTTCTGTAATCGAAACTTGGTATGCCGTAGAACAATTGACTATTTATCTAAAATTTCTAAAATTCTTATACTCGAGTAGAGGCTTTTTTAAGAACCTTTCTTGACGAAAATGGATAAACATCATAATTTGAACTCTGGCAGTAAAGCTGCAAACAACGTTATTTAGGTTAAATCTAATTCATTCAATAGATTTTTTGTATTCTGTGATGATATTATTGATTGGGTTTCCTACAAAAAGGGGGAAGTTTGTTTTCGCCTTTTTTGTCCCTTTTTTACACAAAATAGTAATCTAAGTAGCAAACTTTTTGCTCGGAACTACTTAGACTTGTACAATAGGCAGTCTAACAAGTCTATTTTTTTCTTGTTTAAAACCCAAGGACGTGTGGATAAAACTTTTAACAGTTGTAAGAAATTCCTCTGTTCATTTTTTGTTTCAGTGATATTTTGTAAATGCCAAAGGTCAATCATTTCAAATATATTAGATTCATTAACGATAATACTGATAGACTAGCACAGGCTGACGTCTTTGCTTGTATCGATGTCATATTAAGAACGTAACTTATTTGTTGGTCGTATTTTCATGTTATTTATTTTTTTAACTTTGAATCAAGTCTCAAATACTTTTTTAATTTTTCGTTTGTTTCGTTAAATTGTCTTATAGGGGTTTTCGTGGAACAATTGAACATTATTTTTCGTGAATTTTAAAAAGTTTTAAATAGAATTTGGTTTCTCTAGAAAACTTTAGAATATTTTGCTTTAGTTATTACTAAATAAAGCTATTAATTAAAACTAAAAAAGTTTACACACATTTATTCCAAACAAATCTCAATCAAACAGACACTCACCAAAGTTTCCTTTGTTTATAAAATTCTGTGAATTCAATTATAGAGATATTAATAGCCTATTGATGTTCGAGTTGGGATAAAATATGGAAATCGATCTCGTAAATATTTGACTGGAATGTCTCCCGGTCATTGTTTTGTGAAATTTTAGGGCCAACTGTTTTAATAATTGGAGATTTAGTTATAGATATACTGAATAGGACACTATGAATAAATTACGGTTCGCAGCTGCGGCGTATGGGCACTCGGTCCTATTTTATATGTATGTTGATATATTTGGGTTAGTGTGGGTCTACTATAAATATGTGTAGTTGGAATGACAAATATTTCAAATCAATTTTGAATATACGAGTATGTTTTATATATTATTAGATTAAACTGGAGCAATACGGGAGTCTTCTTAGCTGTGTTTTTAAAAAAATGATTCAAGATGCTCACCACCAGAAGATGGTGGCTAACATTTTTTTCCCCAATATGAATGGTCTTAGGTAGTAGAAAACTACACATATGTACTCGTATGTGACCACTATAATTAATTTCAAATCCAAGATGAAATCGCCAACAAAAATGTCGGGGTTTTCTTAATTCTAATTAATACTTAATTTTTAGTTATTTATTAACAAGGCATTATATGTTGCGTTCTAAAAATCTCTCTCATCCGTCGAAAGCCGCGTCCCGCTGTAGAGACGTCAGAAGAATTATTTCCCTAAATAGCACTCGAGTTTCTGCACCTCGAAAGCTCTGGTCATATAGTACATACTACACAGTAAGAGCACTTTCAAACGTTTATTTAAAGGTATTTTGTAGGGGATTTTTTAAATGAAATTAAGGACTTTAACTACTTAATTTTCTAGATTGAAGTTTTGGAATTTCCGCTAGTACTAAATATGTAAGTAAGGGGACTAAAAAGTAGCTGTAGATACATATTAGATGTAGATAAAATTAACTTCAAGAAGATTGGCCTGAATTATAGTTAGCTGAATTAAAATTTCTCAGTTATACTTTTAGAAAAACTGAGAAATAAGTAAATAAATAAATTGTAGGTCACAAATACAAGTTAGAAAGCCAGTAGTAACTAATTAAAATATTTAACAAGTATTTATTTTTTATTATGAACAATAAATTATTGTAATGTAGTTAGGTTTTAATAAGAAATAATCAATTAGTTGTGAAGAGGTCAATTCAATAGCTTTTACATTTTACTAGTATTTCATCCTGGTTTACACTTTTTAATTCTTTAATTCTTCAGCTGGGCACAGTTCTCTCACAATGCACCACAACAACAAAGATTAAGGTATACATTTATGTAAACTGTTATGTGCGCTGCTAATGTGTATGAAATAAAAAATATTCTTATTCTTAATAATATATACCTCGGTTCGAACATCGACCATGCGGTATTAATCTTGACCAAAGTACAAAATATACAAATCACTCTGAAAAAAAAACTTTCCATCCTACTGCTTACACTATGCTCCTTTAAAACTGTCAACGCTGTTCTATTTTTACCCATTGCCAGCTTAGCATAACAGCATCTACTCGCACACCACGTACCTTGACCCCGTTTCAACCCGAGGATTTAAACCCAGTATCTGCAAGCTAATTGCTATCAAACAATGCCTTTTAATTCGTGATAACATCGACGATTAGCGTAATCACCTGTCTTCTTTACTACAAGATAAGGTGTCCCTTGTAACGCGTAAATGAGTGGACGGCCGGACGCCTCAGGGCATTGTAATAGTACCGCTTCTATTGCCTCACTGATAAAGCCATAAGAGATAAGCTATGCAAAACGGCTACAATGTCCCCAACGACATTAAATTTGAGGGCAAGAACATAAAGTCAGGCAATATCCTATTTGTAGGACGGTAAAATCACGTAAAGTTTATGTTCGTCCTCGAATGTTGAACTGTAATAAGCCTAGTACACATTGGCCCATGTTGGCCCAGCACAAGTCTTGGCCATATTATATACTGGTAGGTCTACACTGGCTGACAATGACAATCTTTTGCATGGTGGTAAAGCGTTTTTAGTGCTAGTAACCCCCCTCAAGTTGAAAAATCTTTCGTTGCTAGTCATATTCCAGCATCCTCTTTGAGAGCCAGTGTTACCAAACTAGACATGCAACTACTTAGGCCAGTGTCGCTAACTCGTGTGCTTACATACCTTAATTGTCCAATGCCAATTTGTAATTTGTTAACAAAAAACTTAATTCGAAAAGGAATCTTGGCATAGCATGGCTACTACGGATTGGCCACGCTGTGGCCCACACTGAGCCATGAATATCGCCGTGCATGGCTCAATGTGTACTAGGAGCTAAATACCACAAATATAACACGACACCAGTGTAAACTGATACAAAATCTTCGAAACGTGTCACTATTAATAGCAATAACCCATTTTGCTCCAAAAAAAAATCTGTGCAAGACATCCAGCAGCCTTCCCACGGTGCTCTAAAGCTGTTGCCAAAATATCGCCCGACAGTGTTTGAATGCACGTAGGATTGCAGGTGCGTTAACAACAATGCGACAATAGACAGACGCATACTCCGCAATTACAGGATCCAAGCATTGTTGATTCCGTACGGATTTTATAACGGAATGCGTGTTGTAACCCGACAACTAGCGTCTTTCTTTACAACTTCGGCATTTGACTAGCAGGGCGCGTAATTTTACGGTTTAGTGACGATCTGGCCTAAGGTGGAGCAACCCTAATCTGGAAATACTGCCTCTCAACAGGCTGTCTGAACACACAGTTAGATGTTTGGCGACAGATATTTCTACTTGAGGGTTGTTGCTAGCCAGGCGAGCACTAGACATTTCTCTACCAACATGCTATGCTTTCCTCACGATGTTTTCCTTCACTGAATGTTTGAGTACTTTGCAGGGATTGACCCACACTTACTATATTTACTTGATATACCCACGACATTCAGGTGACGTAAGGCGGCTGTACACCCGACTGAGCTGCCATCGTTTGCAAAGTAATGCTCGTACAAAGTTTGTAGAATGCACTAAATAACTATTTACTATATTTACACAAAACTACTATACTGTTTACTATTTTTGTTTTAGTGTCTTTTAAGTATTATCTATAGGTAAATGATCTCATTGGTTCATATGTTTTGTACAAGCTAAGAGATTGTGAATCTATTTTCTACGTATAGATATAAAACGAAACTACACATATTTTAGTAATCCGCAATCGAAAAACCCTGGGCAAGCCCTAACCTCTTAACAAGCGAGTTCTTAACTATCTTGGAAGCTTTTGCACGATAAGCTCTTAAATTCGAACTAGTGTGGTTGAGCCAAGTTGGTAGGATCTCTCCGACTAAGCTCCGTAGGGTTGCCAGAAACATCCATAAGTATCCCTGATGGCAGCTACCTGCGGCTGGCGTGCTGCCAGCGCTCGTTTAGACTTCCTGCTCCAACAATACAAACCATATCTGACGCATACAAATCATACGGATCCGAAATACAAAACAATGTTGTTCAAATGCTATGCGACTTGGGCCGTGACGTAATTAGTAATTAGTAACGTGTAGATTAATTTGTAAAAATATACGCTGAAATATACCATGTTTCGTATTAAATTGTAATAATAAATAATACAATAAATAAATTTGTAATAAAAAGATATTATATGTCAGCTTATTTGTTTGCAAATTTTCCAAATGTCACTAATGACATCACGACCCAAGTCTTATAGCATTTGGAATGGATTGTACTTGCTTATATTTAACGTGTGTTTCTTACCTAAATTGACTAAACCGACGTTCTTTGCACTCTTAGTTGTTTGCCAAGGATTAACGTAGACTAAGTACTATTCGAAATGCGCGGGGCGCAGAATCGTAGAGTTAGAATCACATAATAATCGCTAGGAACCACAACATCTTTTTTAACGACAACCCTTTATACTTAAATCTTATTATCTCCGATTAGAAGCTTTCCAGAGCTTCAAGATGACATCTGTGGTTACCTCTATAAACGCAGCTGCTGTAATTTCACGCGTTATATTATTATTTCATAACAATGGCTCTGGGTCAGCCGGGGACTAATCGGAGCACCTTCGCTTGGCAACAGGAGATGTGTTTTTTTTTTTATTGAAACTAACGGTACGGACACAGAGCGGCGGGTAGAAGCAGGTAGATGCCCCGCGCTACCATTCCCGGGAACAGCAACTTTGATATGCTTCCTTTGAAGTCGCTCAAGTGCTTGGTTGATATATTTATTTACAATCGCCGCTTTTATCTATTGGAGAAGGATGGTAAAGATTAGTTGGACAGAAAAGAAAACGAATTAAGAGCAACCATGCCTAGTGCAAGAACAAAGAAACATATTGACTACAATAGACAGCAGAAGAGGAAACGTAGGCCACCTTATACGACATGACAATTTCATTATAAAATACCATAGAAAGAAAGATACAAACCAGGAGAGGAAGAGGAAGACATAGAAGAACGTTCTTAGACCAAATTAAGGAGAAGGCGAAAGTCATGTTATAGGGAGAACAAGAATATGGCCGAAGTTAGAACTGCCTCGAAAAAACTCCATGGTAAAGAGCTCAGCTCTTAAATATTGAATGTTTTTATCTAAATTATCTCGTTTACGGTCTATTTGAGTTCAATTTTATTATGTTGGTTCTAGTTAATCTGTTTGTTAAGAGGTTTGAGAAGATGTGTATTCGGTGTGTTGCGAAGGGCGTTACTAAAGGTTGAAGCTATATTTGGTAGGGCTAAGGGCTTGATGAGGTGTCAACGGCCATCGTGGGCGTTGTCGTCTCGCTCTGAGGACTTTGGAACAATGGTTATCGCTTTGCTACTCTGGTACAGGCTCCGATCGTAATCTTTATACAAGCTTTGTATTTTGCATGGTGGTACCCAACCATCCACGAGTTGAATAATCTATAGCCATTGCCAAGCATCTTATAGTGTCTCCAGCCAGACTTCTTGAGAGCCAGTTCTTCCATACTAGGCATACTTCATCTTAGGCCGATGTGTCGCTAACTCATGTGGTCACGCGCCTTTCTATATTCTATTCAATAGGTAAAAAATATCTTCATATCGGTACTGCGAAGTAAAATTTGGAAACAGGATTGCCTTGGTAGCTCCCAATATTAGGCACCTTAGAAAACAATGAAATATTATTTTATTATTTTATCTATGTTAGCTGCAAATATAGTGAGCTTACCTTGCATTCAAAGACTGCTCTCGGTCTTAAATCCGTGCTTCATGACTCACAGTTGCTCTTTAGTCATGATTCAGCATTCAAATATAGATATTAAACATTTACGAAACGATATGCATATGTTTATAAGCTCGTTTTTGACTTTATTTTAAATACTACGAATACGTGTACACATTTTCCGGTCAGTTACTGTCCCCGACCTCGTCAATGCTTTCTACTTCCACTAATTACCAAGCAATTAGATGACGAATAACGCTATATCGTCTGAATAGCGTCCACCCTTTGTTTGGTGAAAGTAAAAGTCCGAACGCTGCGCGGGCGCCGTTTACGGTGCATTTATTGGCCGTTCAACAAAACATGGACTTCCTTGCAGCCTAATTGTTTAAATTTGTTGTTTGCCCTTTCCCAATTCGTTTTAGGACCTTGCCTTTGTTAGTTTAGCTTTTGTCGTTTAATTATTGTTTTGCTTATACATTTCGAGGACTAATGTGATGTCTTTGTGTAAGTAACTGTCGTTTTTAAGCTTAATTGAAGGAGGCTTTAAAAAGAGCAAAAAAATTGCCACGCTTCGGTAGTCTCGACTACGTTAGGTCCGACAAAGGAGTAGAATCTGGCGTTAATGCAGCATGGGCTAATGGTATGCAACATTGAAATAAAGAGTAAGACGTACACAACAGGCAAACATAAATTATAGATAGGTATATATAGATAGGATATACATAGAGCACAGGAGTGCAGGAGCGTTACCGGCTCACTGACCCAATGACGTATCGGGTTTGACAGCGACCAGGGCTGCCCTAAACATTTGTAACTTATTTTTGTGACAAGTGTGACGACATAAGCATTTTTTGTGACAAACTATGAGAAGATAAGCCAGTCGCTAGCCTGGTAGCAACCATAATGCTGGCCCATTCCAATTGCAAATACATCTCGAGTTTTAGATTAAAAACTTTGTATGTCGCCGAATTGTGGTAAAAGAGATATTAGATAGTAAATCTAACTACTCATTTACCGGAAACATTGTCCCCTAAAACGGAACACCACATTATCCTACCTTTATTGAATGGTAGAAGACATAATTTGAAATAGTAAGATGTTTGATCAAGGGCATAAAAAAGGACAGCAATTTTCTGACAAATATTTTTTCGAATGTTAACTATTTCAATAAATTCTCATCATCACCAATTTACTACCACATATTTCAGTCGATGTCTCTGAATATCTTAAAAAAATCTGATCAATGATGAAGCGTTTGTCTTACGCGCGTGAAATAAAGAAGATATAATAAGGGCTTGTATATACAGTAGGTGGATGCAATCAGGGCGCGTGCTAGTTCCATTTCTGTCCCAAGAATTCTGTGGCGACCCATTTGACGTAACGGCATCGCTCCGACTGACAGTTGCAGTTCCTGGTTCCTGTCGACCTGGTTATGAGAATTTCATTTTCGTAATAGTGTCTGTCAAGGGTCTAGTTTTACACCATTCGCATTTTGCGGATTACGTGTTCTTTGACAAAGACAGCGTAACTTAAAGATGGCTGCGTATAACATTATACTATTTTATGCGTCTAACAATTTTACATAGAGTCCAAAGCTGCCTTTTAATTGTTGTATTTCTGTAAGTATTTGTTTAATCTATACAAATATTATAAATAGAGAGTGAGAGATTTTTTTTTGTAATAAACTTTTCTCTCTCTCTCTCTCTTTATTTGACGTTTTTTGTTTTTTTGTCAAACGATGTTTGTTTGTCGACGATTATTTGTAAGTTTGACGCAAATAGGCTCCGAAGCTACTGGACCGATTTGTAAAATTATTTCACCGTTGGAAAGCTACATTATCCATGACTATCATAGGCTAAATTTTGTTTCTCTTTGCAACTTAGATTATTTTAAAGCCCGTGCGAAACCGGGTCGATCTGCTAGTAATGTAAATATTAAAGTCATTATATTCAATATGGCTTCTATTTTGCCAATTAAATTGAGCAAATGCACAGTAGCTTTGCCGTTCCATTTCCGTCGCTGGTTGCTGTGACCTATTTATCGTGAAGCCACAGGCGTGCGCCGTGCAGGGCTGACTGACTTACCTAACCAACATACTTACTCGTATATCTATCTATTACAATATTATTAATATTATCTATTACATACTGGTGGCGATTCAGCGGCACACACGACTAAACTAAATTTAAAGAAGCCCCGTCTCTTTTCATCTTAGGTGGCCAGAAAGAGACGGCACGTTCTGAACCACACACAAAACAACTAAAATCACGTCAAATATGAAAAATGTAAGCGATTTTAGAGCGCACCCAATTGTATCAGCTCTAAATCTGACGTGTTTGACGTGATTTTAAATGTTTTGTCTATGGTTTAGATCGTACCATCTCTTTTTGGTCATTTATGACGAAAAGAGACAGAGCTACTTTAAATTTAGTTTAGTCGTGTGTGCCGCTGAATCGCCACCACTTACATATATATTTTTTTTCTATAACAGATGTTTAAAAGCTAGTTTGGCCCGTTAAATGTCTGCTTTTCTGACGACACGTGATTTCGATCCGGGTAATGACATGTTTATTTTTTTGATTATTATATATTGATATTCCGTGAAAGGACCCGGGCATTCATTACGATTAACTTGCCAAGAAAACTCCGCCAATGGTCAATTTCTGCTGGAGAGTCACGAGCCTCAGTAATAAGGAATACGACTAATGGGGAGGATTTTATTTCTATGATAATTTATAGAAATAAAATCCGAATCTAAACTTCTTATGTTTGTCGGAGTAGATTGATAAAATGATTAATTTATTATATTAAACATTTTATTTCTATGATAATTCATAGAAATATAATCCTTATATTATTCAAGATTTAATTTCTATTTACAAGCATGACTGTTTGTGGTAAGTGTATAAAATTGATAGTAACCAATCCTTGCCAATTTCAAAATAGCTTGCAATTCGGGAAATGTCGTACTTTCAAATCATTCGTTACGTTTGAGTATTACGCCATTTAAGCTGTCTACCCTTATCAGTTATCACAAGTTACAGCTTATTTCTGTTCCGGTTTAATTTATCAGTAAACAATCGGTCACAAATAAAGCCGGTGGCAGCCCTAACTCCGTATAATATCTACTCGTGAGATAGATAACCGCTAGCGGCGCGCCCTGCAATTCTCTCGGGCAATAAGGAACTTGTAACCAAGATGCGTGTGCGATCAGATTGACAGACTTGAGGATGGATGGTTAGAAGCTATATGTACCTACTTTATTTATAATTTTGGTAGGGCATTCACTTTCTAGTGCTCGTCTGGCTAACCACCACCCTTAAGTGGAAAAATCTGTCACCAAGCACGTGATAATGTGTTCGTTAGTTATTCCATACTAGATATGCTTAATCTTAGTAGCCTTAGGTCGGAGTATCGCTAACTCATGTAGTCACGCGCCCTTTTGGTCAAATGCCTAGCTGTAAAAAGATATCTCGTTTTTTTTTTGTTTTTTGGTTCGTGCTTGCTTCTATTTTATCATTTAGGCTATGTTTTAGGCTTATTAAACAGTGAGATTACTTGCCAATTATTTGGAAATTATTCACTGCAAATATGCTTGTATCCTTCAATTTGTCTTATTTCATTAATAATGGTACGAAACCCTTAATATGCGAGATAGAGTCGCACTTGACTAATTATTAAACATAGTATAATGTGTCATTATAAATGACAAGACCGTTCTAGAGCTAAAGAGATTATGCAAACCACATACATATTATTATATCAAATACTGGAAAATTTATCGACTAGGGGTTTTCCTGGAAATAGGATGTATGAGTGTTAGTTGTAGTGCGCATTGTGTACAACATTTTTTTATTTAAAATATCAATAATAGGTAAAAACAATTATATGACTAGAAGCGAGACAATTAATGCACGCGATAAAAAATTCAAATGACACATTCTCGTGCGGAAAATCTATATGTAATTAGAGGTCAGAGTAGCATATAGTCAGTTAGTTTTTTTTAAGCCTTTTTTTTACTTTAATTTGGCTTTCGCTTGATCACAATTCACCTGATAGCAAGAGACATTATGATCTAAGGTGGAGCGCGCTTACCCAGAAAAAAAAACCATATCATACTATTGATCCGCCAAGTGATGCGTAGAGAGGAGACGCATGTTACTAGGAGATGTATGGAAATTGTAGTGCAAGGAAGAAAGGCAAGAGGCCGACCGAAGAAGACATGGATGGAGTGTGTGAATGGAGACATGAGAGAGAAAGGAGTAAGTGTAGAGACGACGGCTGATAGAGGAGAGTGAAAGAAGAAAATTAGCTGTGCCGATCCCACCTAGTGGGATAAGGCAAGGAAGAAGAAGACTACTAATCCGCTAAGGAAATTTTCAAAACATATTTATCTCGCAAGTGCTAGTTAACATAACATCGTTATATAGGAGTACCTTAATTAGTCAGTGGTTGCTATAATTGCTTACTACGTTAAAGTGCAGTTTAATTAATGCATTAGTGTGTATGGTCAGATCCAATGTCATGACGTAGACGCGTTGAATCATATCGTAATGTTGTATTTTGTTATAATCTTAGGTTAGCATTTATAGGTGTTATAGCTAGCTCGCGCCCCGCGGTGATACCCGCGTAAATGGAAAATGAATAAAAATAGTTTGTGCTAATACAGGGTCTAAACTATCTCCATACCAAACTATTGAAATGGTTCAGCCGTTTTAACGTGAACATGTAATAAACAAAGACGCTTCTAACTCGCATTAATAAAGAATACATTTGAAAGTTTAGTTTTTTTTTGTACATTTTCATTCGTTTTCATTTACTCTATAGTTATGCAAGTGATTCGGTTTTTTTTTCTTATTGAGTCAAGTTATTTACAGTTATAAACTCAAATAACTTTCGCAATTCCCTATAATTTTAATTAGATACACCACAATATTGTTTTTTAAACGGGTTATAATTTAGATCGTCATTTTGCACATCAATTAGTACAACTTTTTCAGAGTATTCAGTATCGAATTATTAAATGGGAAATAAATTTGATTTTGGAAAGTTCGCGGTGGCACCGTATTAAATTGTTAAAATTGATGGAAATACTCAACCTCTAAAATATTGACTATCAAAGTAATTATTAAAATAAAATGTGGTATTGCATTAATAGTAAGATAGTGGGTAGTGGATGGCGAAGAGAAGCACATTATAGGGCTAATTGGTGTGCCTTGGGAGAGGTCTATGTCCAGCAGTGGACGAACATAGGCTGATTATGATGATGATATGTAAGCATTTAGTGTCAGATTGTGGTGTTTGTAGCTAATAATTTGCCATATACCCTTAACGCTTCGTTGCAAAAAGTCTATGTTCATATCCTTGAGGATTAAAATGCATACTGCGATTGAACAAGTGGATAGTGAATTGTTTTGATGTTAATACAAAGCTGTAAAGAGAAAAAAATATGTAATGAAAATTAACGTTTAGCGTTTAGATTTTTTTATTCGTATTTTATTCAATGACGCCGATAATTCACATAGTTTTTATGCGACTCTGACCCAATTTGGCACAGTTTTATGAGTGCTTATATTTACGACAAAATGCACCAAATCTAATGCGGTTCGCAACAAAATTGAGTCATTACATCCTCCACAGGTTGCCTAATAACTTTATCTGCAAAAGGATTCAGGTTCGTTATTTTATTTTTTGAAGCTGTCTGAAGTGAGTCAAACTATGACCTCACTGTGACATCAACTGCATACAACAAAAACCTTGCATTTTATGTGCTTACTCGCAAAAACGTTGCAATTAAATCTAGAAGTACGTTAAGAGATGACTCCAATGCAATAAGAGTTAAAGTTCTTTTTATAATGAAAGATATTTGATAAGTCTAAGCGAAGTTAATAATTGGCCAAATGCGAGTCAGTCAGTCCATTGTTGTATGCGGTACCCCTTCAAAGTTGTTTTTATTTTATTTTTAAAGTTAATTCATAATTAAATATTTTGTGAATGTATAGGGTATACCAAATGTCGTTATAAAGATTGAGTAAAAAATGCTAAAAAATAGGGAAAATAAACACGTTTATTGTATGAGGACCCCCTTAGTATTTTCGTTTTTAATTTTTTAGTCCTTGTTGTTATATCGGCACGGGAAGTATATAACTTGTGAAAGTTTGAGCTTTCTAGCTATCACGGTTTCTAAGATACTGTCTGGAGACAGACAGACAACGGAGGCTTAGTAATAGGGTCCCGTTTTTATCTTTTAGGCACGGAACCCTAAAACGTTGCATTTTGTATACTTACTCGCAAAAATTTGCAATTAAATCTAGAAGTACGTTAAGAGATGACTCTAATGCAATAAGGGTTAAAGTTTCTTTTTAAAATGAAAGGTATTTGACAAGTCTAAGCGAAGTTAATAAAATTGGTCATTTTGAGCAATTTTATTAATTTTATAACAAAAATTGGTCAAATGCGAGTCAGTCAGTCCATTGTTCCTCTGTTAAAAATTGTTTTTATTTTATTTTTAAAGTTAATTCATAATTAAATATTTTGTGAATGTATAAAGGGTATATAGAAATGTCGTTATAAAGATGGAGTAAAAAATGCTAAAAAATAGGGAAAAAAACACGTTTATTGTATGAGGAACCCCCTTAGTATTTTCGTTTTAAAATTTTTAGTCCTTGTTGTTATATCGGCACGGGAAATATTTATAACTTGTCAAAGTTTAAGCTTTCGAGGTATCACAATTTCTAAGATACAGTCTGGAGACAGACAGACAACTGAGGCTTAGTAAAAGGGTCCCGTTTTTAACTTTTACGTACGGGACCCTAAAACGTTGCACTTTGTGTACTTACTCGCAAATTTTTTTAATTAAATCTAGAAGTACGTACGTTAAGAGATGACTCTAATGCGATAAGAGTTAAAGTTCTTTTTATAATGAAAGGTACAAGGACAAGACTAAGCGAAGTTAAAAAGTATGCCACTAAATATCCATTCGATTACGTAGGCGATTATCGTGTTCTCAGTTTGAAATCATCGCTAAATTGCTCGATGCTTCAGCCTGCTCAGGCTTCGAGACAAAGGCGTCACGCGACAACCTTTCCTTCCAAAGCTTCTTTTCCAAACAAAATTGTGGAAATTGTACTTTATTCATTCGTATTCCGTTAGATTTTATAAATAAAATAGAATCATTATCCAGTCATGGCTTCTGTAATGGATGTTGATGAAGAAGAGGTCGAAATGGCCTCTTCCAGCAGTGGAAAGGGAGACAAAAAGAGATTTGAGGTGAAAAAGTAGAATGCAGTTGCTCTGTGGGCTTGGGATATTGTGGTGGACAACTGTGCTATCTGCAGAAACCATATTATGGATCTCTGTATAGAGTGTCAGGCCAACCAGGCATCTGCAACCAGTGAAGAGTGCACAGTTGCCTGGGGAGTATGCAATCGTGCATTCCACTTCCATTGTATCTCACGTTGGCTGAAAACTAGACAAGTTTGTCCTCTGGACAATAGAGAATGAGAGTTTCAGAAGTACGGACACTAGATGATCTGCGAAAAAAATAATATTCTGCACAAGATACATCTTAACAACATCATTTTATGGGCTTGCAATGTCATTATAGTGCATTAAGTTCTTAATAATAAACCTTATGTTACAACTTTACAAGTGCATTCACGCAACGCTTGAGGCGATGACTGCATTTACAAGACCAATGTCTTGTAATTGTCGCGTGCGTGATAAGTATACCTGGGCCTCGCGGCCTTCCGCGTTCATGCGACCGATTGAAAGGAAAATTGGTTTCATCAACGGAAAAATGGTTCAGGAATCTTGTTACGATTTTAAGCTATTGCTATTGACTGGCGGGTGTTGTCCTTCAGACGTGTTTGAAAATTGCCGAGAGTAATTGAATCTTTTGCCTTTTCATTGCAGATAAGAGTACAACCGGAAATGACTATTAGTTAGAAGTATAATTGTTTTTTTTAATAGTATATAATAGCTTGCGCTTGATCGAAACTCAAAGACGGTGAGGTTTGAAATAGTTGTACTCTAGTTTAAGTACTCATTTATGTAGATTACGATTAGTATATCTCTTTAAATGCTGCGTAATTTTCAAATCGTCATGTCCAAGTTCTAACTGCACAAAGTGACTATAAAAAAGCGAGTGAGGCTCGGTGGTAATAACGTCTGATTTTCAATCAGACGGCCCCTAGTTTCATCCCAACCCACCACCAATGACTTGTTTTTCAAGTTATGTGTGGATTTGCACTCGCTTTACGGTGAAAGAAAACATCGTGAGGAAACCGGCTTATCGAAGACCACAACTTCGGAAGTCGTGTGTCATCCGCCAACCCGCACTTGGCCAGCGTGGTGGATTATGGCCTATATCTCTCTCCTAGTGAGAGAAGGCCCCGAGTCCCAGCAGTGGGAACGTATAGTGGGCTGCTTATGCTAAAGTGACTAAGTCACATAAGTCACTTTGTGCAGTACTTCTTGTTCGGGACTTGCGTTCGCAGCAGCGTAACGCCGCCGTAACGGCGGGCGACGTTGCAGTGCATTGAGTGAGGCGAGCTTACGAAGGGCCGCGGCCCTCGGGCGCGCCGTAGCAGCCTACGGCCGGCCGAGTCAGTCGAGCGGTGCCCTCGCGAGCGCTCGGACGTGCCCGCACTCGCCGCACCCTGAATGCCATGCTGACCAACCTTCCGCGACTGTGCGCGTTTCTCTAAAGAAATCACTCGACAGACGACGAAGGAATGTTCTGATGGAGATTCAGTTTTTCTAAAATCCCGATCCTTCAGTGAAGTGCGGCCAGTGGTTTAGTTAGTGGTGTGTAAAGGCGGCAAGATTAACTCGTACAGAGAGCTGGAGGAACGGGCGGCGCCGCCCCCGGGGCTCCGGCGTCGCCAGTTCATCCGCGGCTGGAAGAAGACCATGGGGGTCATCTCCAAAACGTTCGGCATCGTTTTCAGTCTGTGAGTTTGTTTGCGTTTGGGAATAATGCATTTTCAGGATGTAGGTAACTGTTTGATTTAAAGTTTTTGTGTATCCAAATTTTATTTAACCTTTATTTTTTTTAATTATTATTTATATTATTAGAAACATATCGTATTTCTCCCAATTTAAGTGAGTGAAAATAAAATTGTTTTCGTAGTTACCAAGTTAAACCTCGGAACTGCTCATAAAAATGTATTGTTTAGTAATTTTTTGTAGCGAAGCTTCAGTAGATAGGTAGATCAGAGACATCGATTTATTTACTTTTTCTTACATTTCATCCTACGTGTAAACTAAAGTTAATTTATTATTAATATTTACGTATTTAGATTTTAACTCATTTGTCAATATAATTATCAATAATACAATAGTAATAGTTACTTTGTATTATTAACAGTAAATTGTATAAAAAAATCCACAATACTAATAACATTGAATAAGATTAAATGTTCAAACTTTATTTTCTTAAAATAAATTTGTTCCGATTAAACTCGATGTTACCTAGGTTAATTTTTGTGTGTGCAAATTAGTTAGTTATTTAGTTATTTAATAATGCTTTCTATGTGATCTACATACATCACCGTGGCTAGAGTCCGCTGGCTGCGCTTGCATAAGCGTTCCTATTCGCACGCACTGCGCGATGCACGCGTCTGTTTTCAGACGCATTCACTTTTACTCGCAGCTGATAACAAACTTTGTAGATATCATCTATGATATAAGTTGTATGTTCTACTTTTTTCATTTAATAAGGCCGTAAAAATCAGCAGATTTAACTAACGAGCAGATTAGCAGATAACTTTCAGCAAATTAAAATTGTATGGCGGCTGGCTAACAATTTTATTTTTGGAAACAGAAAATGTTATTTAATATTATGACTGTAAAGTTTCTAAAGCTTTCTAAAATCAGAACTTCAAAATATTTATTTGTTATTTTTACTATATTTTTTTTATCAAGATTCTCCTTTGACGGAACTCCTTTAATGTATACGAACTTTATTTTATTCGGACTTATTTGTAACCATAGAGGTTTAGTGCACAATTTTTATGTCTTTAGCCTGCATTGACGTAACAAACAGCCCTAAGCTTAAAGCATTTCCGGTGGTTGCGTCTCACACGAATGCGCACACGCATGCAAATCTTGCGCCACATGCGATACACCATGTGCCGTCTCCAACCGTTTGTGTTCCACTGTTACACAGTTTCTCACAGTAATAAACTCATTATGAAAATATATAAATTTCGCTTGTGCTCTAAATTTGTTTGAGAAAAAGTTATGTGCTTTAGAATGGAAGGTGGCTGCGCAGTTTGTTTTGTTTTAATGTGCGACTTCACAGATCTAAAACGTAACGCAGAATCAAGTATTAATTTTAACTAGAGTTCTGTTTTTGCATGATTTTTTAAGTTTGCTAAGTTAATTAGTTAAATCCATTCAAAGGATTAATTCAATAGTTCAAAACTTGCATTGATTTGTAGTATTCGAACTCTAATAGGTGTGTAGTTTATTAAGGTAATACGAGTAATTTCACCGGAAATATTGACCTTCTAATTAGAACGTACAACTTTTTACATCAAACTCATAACAAAAGTGCAATGATTGATTACTAAATAATTAATTTTATACTGGCAAAGTCAATAAATTGTAACTGTAAATTGGAAATGAGACTTCAATAATAAGTTTTTAATGTGCCTCAAAAATAATTACTTAACGCAGATAAAGGGACAAAGGCAACAGAAATACAACTATTGGCTATCTAATCTTGTAATTACTTTGGAAATTATCTTGTTTGCTTAACAAACACATCGAGTGCTTAGTCAATTAGACATTTGTTTTAATAACAACAAGAATACAGTTACTTTAAACGTTTTAAAATTGATATCAAGAATGGTCTGATTTATAATAGTAAATGGTTTTTAAATTGGATGTGAATGGCAAGATTCTTTTGACGAATACTTATATTTGTATGATGTTGAAGAAAGTTATATAAGACAACAGTACCTATTATTTATTCAGCAACATATTTATGTAATATTCATGAGAGTGTTTAAAAAAAGTGAGTGTTTTTGGTGGAAAAACGTCTGCTTTTAAATCTGACGACTCCTGGATCAATCTCAGTCAAACCCCAATGGTTTGGTTTTCAAATATTGTGTGGATTGATTGACACTCGCTTTACGGTGAAGGAAAACATCGTGAGAAAACCGACATGTTTGACCACCACAAAACCCGAGGACTTATTAGAAGTACAATTTTGGGGGTGTTCAAATCTAGAGTAAATAGGTTCCTTCTAGGCAAGCGTGATACATCTTAGACCACAGTCAAGCTTAACATCAGGCAAGCTGAGGTCATACGTAAGCCTATTCATCATTAAAAAAAGAACATACAGTGTATATATACTCCATGTAACGTCACTCGATTTAACGACAAACTATCTAAAGCGTCGAATACAATAGGCTTTAGTTAGTTAAGCTTGTATTCCATGCAATTATACATTCTCTCTATTTAACGACCACTCTCCATAACGCCATAAAATGCACAGTCCCTTCAGTGTCGTTATATATGTCTTCCGTGGAAGGAAGTTCACGTCCACCACGATGTACTTATCCAAGAGTACTCCCCCAACTAATACATTCTGCGGGGGAGTCAAGACCCTAAGTAGTGAGCAATACGACTATGGAGTAGGTAGATATTATTGTAAATAGAGATTATTATTCTTTATTCAGCAAAAGCTTTTTGCACAACAGTAATTAATTAGAATATCATGACCGTGTCTGGCGACTTATTGTTATTTTAATTACGAGTCTGGTTGCAAATAATTGTTTTATTTTTGCTCAAAATCGGTTCGCTATTTAGTTATATAATTATGACTCGCACTCGAGTCAAAAATATTTTTATATAACATTTGAAAATTCATGCTTGCACTTGCATAACCAAATGAGTGTGTGCAAAAAGAAGCTTCCAAGGTTTTTTTTTTATTGACTAGAGTCATATTCATATGAAACTTTCCCTAACAAAAGGAGTAATATGTGAACATAATATTATTTTTCCAATAGCTGAAGTAGACACAGTAATAAGTAATCAGATGAATTTAATACATTATTTTTAAAGTTATTATTATTATAGAAGATAAAAAGAAACACGCTATTAATTATTTTAACAGAAGATTTAACCAAATGAAGGCGTCATAATTGTTTCAATTATCGTGTTACTTCACGTTAATTGAATGCGTATATTTACAGAGTTATAGGTAACGAAAACAAAATATGCAATTTTTTAATAATTTTTCAAATTTGTAGTCACAGGTGAAATTTACGTTAGCACGTTTCATATTTACGTAATGTTTATACACTTTCTAATTAAACTTTTTTCTCAAACGAAAAAATTCGTAAAATTTTTAAATTGCCTTGTGAACGAGCTATATTATGAGCAAATACTTTCAAAGGCGGCTTAAGTTCTTCTAGTAAAATAACTTGTGTTTTGCTTCTGAAAACTTGCGAAACACGAGAGCCATTCCATACAAAAAGTTTGACTGCACACTGCAAAATTTATACACAAGCGAAATTTTTCTTCAAAAATCTTAGAACAAATGTCTATAATTATCCAAACCAGACTAAACGGGCGGTACTTTTCTGTAGAAACTGATGTAGCCAAACGTACGACAATGCTACAATCCTATCTATGCCTTGCAGTCTGAAAAGTCTCCTAGAAAGTTGTCATGGCATTCTAAAGATCAAAACTAGATGTCGTGTGAGACGACATGCACATTGATAGGTTTCTGACGCTTTAATGTCAAAACTGGCGCAAAGCGTTATAGTTGTTGCACTTCAGTTGTGCCAGTTTTCTCGGACGTACATTATATTTTTTTATGATCCGTGATCTAGATCTATCTCTTACCAAAGTCAATTGCCGGTAACCCTGTATAGGGACTTCAATCGTATAAAACCCGAAGCAATAAAATTATAACTAGAGGTACTCATTTAAATTGAACTACATCTGTTTTCTTTTTATCAACCTCCGACGCAGAAATGATAGGGTGTTATAAGTTTGACGTATCTGTGTGTGTGTGTGTTTGTGGCATCTTATGTATCTCCCGAACGGATAAAAAACATATTTGTTTTAGTTATTTTGTTCGTAAGGTTTATTAATGGAGAACTTTCTTAGAAATGTTTGGTAAATATACGAGTAGATCTAAGATGGTGCCATAAAATAGCAGATGGCATCTTTTTAAATTGATCCAGTAGTTTCGGAGCCTATTCGCGTCAAACAAACAAACAAACAAAAAAAACAAAAATTTTCTCTTTATAATATAGACAATACAATGCATAAACTTTGGTAGGAGTACATTTTAAATCCAAAATGGCTGCCACCGCAAATATTTAACACGAAGGTTTTTAATGTTTTTAATTTAGACTTGTTACGCTTGTGATGTAACTTTTCACCGCACTCTGCTGTTCTCTAAATCCTAAGTGGAACGCGCGAGTTTGAGAGAGATTCAATAGCCCTCTAACAAGCTTCCCTCATACTTTCCTACGGCTACAGAAGAAAAGGTAGGGGCTTTGATGTAAACTTTAGCATAGATTATATATCGAGATCCTCAGGCTGGGGAATACATACAGCAGCAAATTGGTGACCAGCCTAGTTCATTCCCTTCTTCTTTTTCTTCGTATGAGCTAAGTGGCCAAGCTCTAGTGTTGAGAGTTTTCAAGCCTCCCAAAGGTCTCTGACAAGATAAACAAGATAAACCATTTATTGATAATTATTCAATTATACGTCGACAAAAATGTCAATATGAAATACAATAAATTTGTAATAAATGTCAATAAGTAATAATGTCAATATTAATCTTATATATAAAATTTCCGTGTCACAGTGTTTGTTACCGTACTCCTCCGAAACGGCTTGACCGATTTTTTCCAAATTTTATATGCGTATTCAGTAGGTCAGAGAATCGGCTATTGTATTAGAAATAATAATTATTAAGGAAAAAGAACGTTTGCCGGGTCAGCTAGTACCTTATAAAATAATAATAATATTAATCAATTACACTTACTGACTTGGCTTAACGACTGCTTGCACTAAGACTGACAGCCGAGACCTACGTGTCTTCCGACCCACGTTAGCGCCCAGATGAAAATGCCAGTTCATTCACTGAATATATGTCATCATTATTTTGATACAAAAATAGATATGTCATCTAAATAATTATGTTCTCGCATATACGTCACGAGATTATCCCTGATTAAGTTCACTCTCCCCCACGGATAATCCCCTAACCCCTAATGCAGTTTATCTAACTATAGACCTACATAATATGCCCTTGAGCCTTTCTACGTCATACAAACTTGGTGCCATGTTAGTAGGGCACGCTGGGAATGACATTCTATTAGCGATATATTGCTATCAGCTTTAATAATTATATTTAGAAAGCTATTAGTTCTCAATTATGCTGTTAAGATAATATTAGAAACCTGTTTTCTAGATTTTCCGAGGAAATTTGTTAGTTTTTATATATGTTTACTTAATAAGCATAAGCAGTATGTATATTACCACTGCTAGGTCTTGGGGCCTTCTCTCACTGGGTGAGGAATATAGGCCATAATCCACCACGCTAACTAAATGCGGGTGGGCAGATGACACACCGTTATTTGATACTTGTGATAAATGTCCTTTACAGTTCACGTGATTAGCTTTCGGGTAATGCGAAGCTGTTAGATTTAACCCGTTACTGTCGTTTGTCATTAAGTTTTTTTTTGCGGAATAAAATTTTGTGTCTCGTAAATTTACTATATTAATCTTATTTGCTATATTCATTGTAAATTTTTACTCATTATGCTTAATGTCTGTTCTTCATCTTCATTTGAGAAAAGTGGCCAAACTCTGATGTCGAGAGTTTTCCCTCCGTCCTAACTTGACTTGAAGACTGCTTGTACTAAGAGTAACAGCCGAGATCTACAATTAAACCTGTCTTCCGACCCACGGTAGCGCCCAAATGAAAATGGTCACCAATTCAAAGACTAACCGTATTGACCGTTGCTTAACCTCGTTGGTCACGTGAAATTACATTAGTTATTTGAGTTTTTAATAACACCAAATGTATATTTTGTAAATTAATGAATGTTTGGTCAAAAATTAATAGACCAAACCACCTCATGTGTAGAAATACTGGAAATGGTTACCTTCAGATTTGTATCTCGACCATCTCTTAATTCGTATTCGTATTTTTCGCGTGGACCTTGCTCGCAAATCGGAAAGATTTACTTTTTGATTTGAGATGATTACATAACCTTGGTACATTTTCATACGGTTGAGCTGTTAATCTTTTCGATTGCAAAATGAGGTTTTAAGCTCTTCTTAAAATGTTTGAAAAGGATTTATTCTTGTGAGTATTTGCATGTGTTGTTTAGAGCGATCTGAGTTTGGTTAGGATTACAGATAGGAGATTAAGTTTCTATTTGTAATATTCACAGTTCAAGTATAGTAGGTGACTTACGCGCTGTCAAAAAATGTTTTTAAAAAGCAGTTTATGCACTTACTTAGCCATTTTTGTTGTACAACTTCTAAAATTGCACGACACAAATTAACTGTCAAATTTCGCGTTTTTGTCTCAGAAGCTTTAGTTTGTATTTGTAATATTCACAGCTCAAGGTGGTAGGTAGGTGACTAGCGCACTGTTAAAAAACACTTTTAAAGGGCTGCTTTTGTGCGTATACTTCAACCATTTTTGTTCTACAACTTCTAAAGATGCACGGCAAAAGTTAGCTTTAACATTTCGCATTCTTGATGGCATACGTTAACCGGTTTGTTCTTGACTCGGAACAATATATTTACAAGCAAGATTGTTTGTATAACTCTATAGTATACCATTCAAGAGATGGTACCATCTGCCATCATCCAAGACCGGTGTGATGTACTTTAACTCAACTCAAATGTTTCATAACGCGTATCATCAGGGCAATACACGTAACGCATGCGAATAGAGACTTGTTATAAACAAATTACTTTGTGATTACGGCCAATTCGAATGTACGTCTCGTTTGAGATAGAGAAGCTTTTGATTTGGGATACTCGTATATAATATTAAGGCTGGTAATTCGGACATTGGCCGAGTAACCTGTGACACGTTTTCCAACCTATCATAAATATGATTTATCGTTAATATTGATCGCATTACTAATTTTATATTCTTAAAATTTGGTGTTTTTTTATTTTCATTAAAATGGGCATGTACGCAATGGACTAGCGCTAGCTTTGTGGTTAGTGGTATTGGGATCTAAGGAGCTTTGAGCGCATAAAGTTTTCTCTTATGCTTTGAAAATCGCATATAGAATATACTCGTAATTTACGACCTTTTATATTTCACTTTATATTTAGATCGCATCTTGCTGGTTTCATTGCTGATAACTTTTTGTAAAAAAAAAAATTGTATAAAAAAGAATAGTCAATAAATAAAATATGTGAAATACTCGTATGTGCTTTAAATGCAATCTTCATAATTTCATAACTTTCGATGCTATTCTCTCTTATGGCTCTACTAAATGGGTAAACGAGGGAACAGAATTAAAGCAGCAAACAATAAAATACACTTTTAGCTACTCGTACAATTGTAGGCGTGATTTAAGGTCGCTACTCCGGTCGTTGACTATGATGGTTGCAACACCTGCAATATTTGTAATGATGCCAAAACAACGCTTCTGCAGTCCTAACCTTCACCCAGAGTAGTCTCCTCCCGAAATATATCGTATTAAAATAAACATGTTTTCTTTTATGCATGTTAAGAGTGTTGCTCTTGGGAGAGTCTTGTGATATGCAATCTTTGGCGCCCCGGTTCGAAGCTGGCTGTGCATTCGCTCATACTGTGAAAAATAACATCGTGAGGAAACCCTTATGTTCTGACGACTAAAAAATCAATCTAAAGACACGTGTTATTCTTTGGAGTAAGTCCAAGATACTAGTCTAGCCTAGTTTGGGTCCATTGCTTAATCATGTAAACTAATGTGTTTTGTTAAGATGAGTAAATTAAAGCATGTCACAAATATTTGAAATTGTAGTCCATAAACAGATGTACGACATTGTAATTTAGTCACTGGAAGGAACTAACCTCCATGACACGGGCTTGCAGTCCAGTTTGCGGGTTAGAGATATTAAATTATGTACATACATTACATGAATAAAAACATTGTTTTTTTTTTGTTTTTGGCAATAAATGATTTATTTTATTCGCGTCCCAGCAGTAGGAACGTATAGTGGCCATGGCCATCTTATGCTCGCCGTACTTTGCTTTGTTTGAAATGATGTTGTGGTCTAGAACGTACCACGCTTGGCTCGAAGACTGATTCACTCCACTCTTTGAAGTCAGCGGTAGTTCAGTAGAAATAGGGATTCTAGCAAGGAGTTTAGCCGTGCCCAATATCATTAATGTGAAAGCGAAACCTTAAGTCTCGATTTTTGACTCCTTCACAGCTCCTCACAAGTATTCACGTCTATATTGAAGATGCCTCGTATTTGGACAATACGATTTACTCTCAATAACCACCCTAAACTTCCTCTAGTATAGTTCCTAAGCCCTTTCTTCAACAAATACTACCGCGGCAATCTACAAAGAGCCACCCTTTATACAATAAAGGCCAGGTCCTACCGAAAAGGACAGAATAACAGTTTTTAATACTCTCTGTGATTCTGTTTAAAAGGAGAGTGTATTTGAACCTCATGATTGGAAAGTTCTTTGACAAGTCGCCGCATTCGTTTACAACTTATAGCTTTATCTATAGGGTTTAGCTCAGGTACGTTTCCATTTTGACCCAGGATAGAGTCTGCTTAAGGCAATGTTGTTTTGGTTTCAGTTTAAGCGCGGGTGGACTGTGGTAGTAGTTGTTTCGTGATATAAATTCCTAGAAAATTAACGAGGCGCAATATTGAAATAATAGATTTTAATGATTCGAAATGATATCATTGTCTATAAAAAGTAAGACTCATATTTAATTTATAGTTTTAGCAGCTCTTTTTTTTAAATATTATTTTTCTAAATACTATTTTTCTAAAAAAAGAACTGTCCAGCGGATTTTACGCAATCTTATTTTGATATTCTAGCGTTTTTTACTAAATTATCGTATAATTTTTTTTTATCATAGATGACCTTAGGTAAAGCAACAAACATAAAAGAAAACAAAATTAAATACATAGGAACCGAATAAGGAACCTGCATTTTCTGGAGTGAAATTAAAAATGCCCATATCTACTATCTGATAAACAAATACTGCAGTTGACAAAGAAAAGATAATAACGGCAAAATATTGAAGGCAACGTCCTCAGATTAAAGTATTAGCATACTTCCAATTTTATAACACACTTGTCGCATAATCAGGCTAATTTTACCTATCGTGAAAACGGGGCCAAGTACGCCGGATTACAGGGCTTGAGCATGGATATACAATGTAAAAGATTTCGTTAATTTATTGGCTTCTTCTTCATCTTTGCTACGCGGCCATCTGACGCGACTGGAGTGGAACAGGTACCTATGCCAGCGATCCAAGGCCGTGCTCCGTTACTTCAAGTAGTACCAAAATTAGTACAAATATTCTTAGGGTTGTTTTTAAGGCGGTCATGATTTTTCTCTTAATTTTAACCGTATTTTATTTGCAACGATAAAACTGTAAATTCAAGGTTTTGCCCATAGATATGGGTAAAATCTGGGTTCCAGGTTCGATTCCCGGCCCGGTCAACATCTTTGTGCTTTACTAAATTTGTTGGCTGTGGGTCTGGGTGTTAAATATGTATTTATATATAATATGTATGTATGTATATATATGTAGTATATCAGTTGTGTTAGCAACCATAATACGAGCTAGAAATGGTTCAGTATGGGGCTAACCTGCCGTGTGTGATTGTGTAAAAAAAAAATCTTGCGCTACATTTATTGACTGAGCGATACCAGAGACTATAAATAAAATAATGTCTCTAGCGATCCTATCTAACGATTTGTAAGAAGCACTAAAATCACTGGAAAAAGTTACGACCGCCGGATTCATTACAAGTTAAAACAAACTTAGTTAATGCGTGAGTTATCTCCATATATTGGTTTTAAATTAACAATGACACGATTTAGACTTTACGGTTGTCGTAAATCTCCTACGGTTTCGCCTAAAAAAGTTTACGACTGAAGTTGACTGGTTTCTTTTACGTGAACCTTATTAGATTTGGATAAAGTTCATTTCTCGTAGCGAAATGGTGATGCGTATTAACTTTTTTTTTACGAAGGACAGTTTTTACGCGTCCGTGTATCGTGATGGCGCATCGTTAGTTGCGGTCCAATCAAATGGTCGTAAAGTCTGAATGGTGTGTTAGGTAAATGGTTGCGGTAATCTAGTCGGTATGGGAACTGGACCCTATGGGATGGCACTGATCTGATTATACGGCATATCTAACGTAGGTGGACCTTTTGCAGGTCGAGTTTTCCAACTAGTTTGTCACTACAAAACTAAAAATGTTGTGATTATATGTATATCACTCGAGTCAATAAAGAAACTATTTGAGAGCTCGTTTCCTCATACTTACACTCATTTAGTTATGCAAGTTTAGATATGAACTTTGAAATGGTTTTCACATTGACTGGAGTCATACAACGTTTCTACGACTAGTAAAATAAACCGAAAAACTCCTTAGAAACTTTATATCCCAAGTGTCTATCTATCTTTATAAGCATAAGAAGCCCACTATACGTTCCCACTGCTGTGACTCGGGCGGGGCCTTCCCTCACGAGGAGAGAGATATAGGCCATAATCCACCACGCTGGCTAAGTGCGTGTTGGCAGATGACACACGTCTTCGGATATTGTGGTTCTCAAACATGCGGGTTTCCTCACGATGTTTTCCTTCACCGTAAAGCGAGTGCAAATCCACACATAACTTGAAAAAACAAGTCATTGGTGTAGGGCGGGGATCCCACTAGGGGCCATAGGATGGAAAAACCAGACGTTATTACCACCGAACCACACTCGCTTTTTATCTTTAGCATCGGCGTTTAAACCTACAGACACGGTTCAGTTTGGATTAAAGCACGCGTATCCAATATTTATATCTTACGCATCTTTATTCCAGTGCCGGATTGTAACATTATTGTTTTAAAGCATGAAAGTGAAGCGAGAAACGTTTTTTATACATTTTGTATGGGAACCTATTAGAGGGGCTACGCTCCATTTCACGCATTCTAAGCTAAGTTTAATATTGATTTGCTTGGTTTTTTTGCACAAGTATGATGGGGTATTTATTCAATTTGAGAGTTTTTTTTTTTTTATATTTAACCTGACCAAAATTTTGTTGTTCGAACAGTCCAAAACTTTGACTGGTCTGATTTTTTTGTATTGTAAAAGGAAAAATATTTCACAAATATCACTCAATCTGATTTATGTTGTCTGGCCTAAGTAGACCCAAATATATAAAACAACTTTTTTTGTATATTTAGTTCGGTAAGTATACTATAATAAAGCAATGGCACATGCATTTTTTTAAACAAAACTCTTTATACTAATTTCTAGACTCTAGTCCAGAACTCCTATATAAATTTCACCCCTCTATTTCACTCCCTTATTGCGTAGGTGTACTGAAGGCGTTAAGGGTTAAATTTACTCTATAAGTGCTTACTTATGGAACCCAAGTACTATATTTCAAGTACGTAGGTACAGTAGTTAAAGCTGATATATAAAAAAAATATGTAAACATAGATATACAGAGATAACATAGATATACAGAGAGGATATGCATGTCACTAGGAGATGTATGGAAATGGTAGTGCAAGGAAAAAGAGCAAGAGGCCGCCCGAAAAAGACATGGATGGAGTGTGTGAATGAAGACATGAGAGAGAAAGGATTGAGTGTGGAGATGACGTCTGATAGAGGAGAGTGGAAGAAGATTTGCTGTGCCGACCCCACCTAAATGGGATAAGGTGAAGAAGAAGAAGAAGAAGATATACAGAGATTATACATTAATGGTAAAAGATAAACCGTCTTTGGAAATGTATCTAAATTACATCAATTTTCAGCCGCGGCATTAATATTTGTACTGAAAATATATTTACCTGGTCGAAATACATTTGAGGACACGAAACTGAATCGATACAGTCCTTTTGCGTCATTGCCATGAATATTGGAGCTTCAACGACTATCATTAAGTCTGTTTTAGGTACGAAGGGCTCCATGTGGTTTTAACGGAAATCTGATAATAGAATCAATAACATTAACTTAATTTGCTATTTCATATAGCTCAAATAAAAATATCACGTGATGTACATTTTTTTTATCCTTGATAGGTTTGCGTTTGACTAAAGCTTGATGTTAAGCTGCGCTGCAATCTGCGGACATGAATGATACTTAATGAGACCAAACATTTTGAAGCGATGAAAGCTCAGTCGATCGTGCGCCTGCCTCACGTCCCGAAAGTCGTGGCTTCGATCCCCGTCAATAAGCGCGAGCTTTCGTTGTTTCGTTGAAGGAAAACATCGTGAGGAAAGCAAAGCATGGTGGTAGTAAATTTTCTAGTGCTCGCCTGACCAGCAACAACCCTCAAGTTGAAAGATCTGTCGCCAAGCACATAACAGTGTGATCCAGAATCCCTCTTGAGAGCCAGTTATTCCAGACAAGGCATGCTCCACCTTGGACGAGAATGTCCCCAACTCGTGCGCGCCAAGCTGGGCAAATACCCAGTTATAAGTAAAAAAAATTAGACTTGCTAATGGACATTACAAAGGCAAAATTAAATTAACCTCTCTACGTAGTTTCATGAGAACGCCGTAAATTTCCCAACAAAGAAGACCTTGGTTTAATTTTAAATACACACACACTCACAATAAAATCATGCAAAATTCAAATAAGCTAGGTATCCAAAAGATATTCGCGCTCAAGTTAACGTGACATTGTAATTAAATACTACCACCCGAGGTATTTTCGAGAACAATGGTTCAAAGAGCGGGCGCAGTCGGGCGCGGTGGCATTGTATGTCGCCGACGCGTCTAACTGGTCGGGTAGCCTACACAACGATAGGTCCATACAAACTAGCTAATATTCTGTGATAGTAACACTATTTTTGTATATTAACTGTTGCTTAAACTGTGGCAGTAGAAGCAGGACAACACAAGATGCTCAAGGACTCACTTATTTTCAAATACTAAATTATTTTCAAAAAGTACTAACTACGTAAATAAAAAAGGTCTGTAAATGTAGTATTGTTATATTAACACTGATTAAAATAGTCTAAGAACCCGTGAAGATCGTCCTTCACCGATCTGATAACCAGATGAGACGTATTTTTTATGAAGTATTTTTTAAAAACAAATATGCCTAAAATTGCTTGCCTATCGAAAAGTGCTCATGGCTTTTATTTTTTTTTGCGCATGCTCGTGTATAGTCAAATGATAATTTAGCTACAATTATCAAAAATAAAAATAACATTCTAACTGTTCAGAATCGTTGTTACTCCTATGAAGCACATCAAAATCGAATGAGTCACCTATTTTGACTTACCTGTTTACACCTGCTTGCCAGGTAGTTATACACTGAAATTAGTAGGCAAGCATACCGAGGCATATTCTGTGTATTAAAAACTATCAGTGAAATAAATTTCATTTGGTTATCAAAAGTTTGAAGGTGATGAAAAAAAAATCAATAAAAGTTTATTTAATTAAAAATAGCCATGAGCACTTTTCGATGGGCAAGCAATTTTAGGCACATTTGTTTATAAAAAATATTTGTTAAAAAATACGTCTCATCTGGTTATCAGATCGGTGAAGGCCGATCTTCACGGGCTCTTCTACTAAAATGTCAGCTTGTTTTTCAAATCTACTACTAGATATTCCATTATGATTATTTCATTATACGAGTATATACCTACCATTTCGAAGCACAAATCGATCCATAAACGACTTTCCATCATCAGATCATGAGAAGCTATTGAATGATTGTATTCAATAGCGTATGTTATGTTGTTTCAGATAGTGAAATTAATATCATGCGTTCCGAAGAACCAACAGAAGACTACAATCCCTTTTAAACAAATTAAGAATTTCTCATGTCCATCCTTTTTTGAGTAATTGCTGAACGTAAAGACGCATCGACGATCAACCTTCCTCATTTAGAAATCTGTGAAACGTAGATGATAACCAGGCTTACAAGTATTAACTAAACTTTATGAACTGGCAAGTTTTAAGTTTACCTAAAGACCCCTGACATGACTTGATCTTCTTGTCCTAAAAACAATGCTGACCTGATTATAAAGTGACCTATTTCGAATTTCACTCTGTTCAAAAATATTTAATGTGTCAGTCGAGTGTGATAGAAGGGATCGTAAACAATTTATGAGTTACACTGTAAATTGAATCTGTCAGCACCTGAAGTGTTCAAAACACTCGAGATGTGTATTTCAAGATTTTCAAGGAACTCAATTCCCACGAGTTTATTCTAAGTTCTGATAACTGATGTGATTTATACGAGTAAGTCATTCGAGTTCAGGGAATTGAACATTATGAACCCAGTTAAGAGTGTGTTATGAGAAGCTTTTGTTTTCTTTGAAATTAATAAATGATTAAGCTCTGTTAAAAATAATGTGGTACAAGAAAGTTATGGACAAATAAATAATAAATGATATGAATCCCTCCGGATTAATTTCCGCTTTAATTGGAACATAAAAATTATAATTTTAATTATTTTGTTAGTTATTTGTACAAAGTGAAATATATTTTGAATTAAAAATTATGCAAATATTGCTCAAAATATGCATGTGTGTATGTATATATCCTTTTTTCACAAATTAACTTCCCGAAAGTATGAAGATAACAATCATACATTATAATTAAACACCCCAAAATATAACTACATTAATTACTCCCTCAATTTAATCATTAATTTATTTTTTCAAAACATAAAGCAACGATCTCTTCAATTGTTTAAACTGTCAGTTACAACGCACCAATCTGTCGGTTGTTCTAATTCGAAAAAGGAATAATTCAAAAAAGGAATAGAAATAAACAAAGCCGGCGTGTATTGAGGCGCGTGCGCAGGAGTGCTCGACAGCCACCAATCGGTCGTTGTCCTTACGTTTCCTGTCATTAATATTACTCATTTAGGCCATAGATTGGTATGTTTGTCTTTTTGGAAATGTCACTGCCATGTTCTCTTTGAACTATCTTCGAAAGACAATATTTTATCTTTATTTTTTTATCAGCATTTTACCTATTATAGTTAAACGCTGAAACATTCTTTGTGGCCTAACTGACTACGCTATTCTTATGTTGATATTTATTCTTTTGTTCACTTGTAAGTTTTCCTTGATCATTATCTATTTACCTTAGGTACGATTCCTTCCATTCGCACATTGGCTTTGCTATCTCAATATCTCAACCGTCTTCGCATATGTGATATATCTATTGAGGTCATCGTTCCACACAATAACTGCAGCCTAAAATAAATGTTCCGATTTCTTGTCTAACCTAAGCCCTCTTTGACTCCCCACTTTTATTTTGAACGCGAAATGTTCAAAGTACGTTGTTGCAAGTATAATGAATTAAACGCCATGCAAATGGAAGGGTCATGGGTTGCGATATCCCTTGCCCCATCGTTTCCCTCCACCGTTGCGTTGTCCTCATTTCCGCTCCAGACCGACAATATAACAACAACATATATATAACTAACTATAGTATCTGACTATCCAGAAAAAGTTGCCTCATTCCCAACTTTATGTCAAAGCGTTAGGGTTTTGGCAACACGCTTTTTAACGAGTACATTAATTACGTAGACATTAAGGGCTTGGTCCCAGCGTTTTCATTAAAGTCTTTGTTGTCCGGTCACTTTTATTGTCTCTAAATTGGATTGGTTCCATCGAATGAGGGGAAGAAGTACTAAAGCTTGTTAATTAAATGTATTAAAGTAGCTCTGAAAATTAAGCCTGAATTATTTTTAAACTAAGAGTGATAACCAATTCGATTCAGCCACTTATATACATTTTTCAAATGAATATGGAAAACCTTGCTTTTAAATTTAAATTTAAAATTATATTAGCATAGCTCAATAACTCACTTTTGAAGAGTAGGTACAAATATATTGTATAATGTGAAGATATAGATAGATTTATTTAAAAAGAGTGTTATGACACGATAGACACTATTATTACTCGTACAAACACATTGTGGATGCGACAGCTTTCAAGCCGACCTCCAACACGTAGATTTATCATGAAGCACAAAAGAACAACATCATAATACAGAGCAGTCAAATAGTCATTTGTTAATACCGGCTGTTGTTGTGCAAATGAACTGCATACAGTATATGGTAATGCGTGTACGTCGCTTGTCGGAAGTCCTTCCATACATCCTAATTGCCGTGACGTGGATAGAACACTTCGCACTCAGACACTAATATCTCTAATATTGTTCTAGCGTTTTTTTTATTTGGTTGATAATTTGTCTTTACCTTGATTTGCGGCGGTAATCGTCGTGTGGTCTACTTCTAGGCCTTCTGCTTTACCAACTGCTATTTATCTAATGAGGTTGTTATAGATCTAAAAGATAGCGTTTGAATTATTATGATTTTTTAGTATCATTAATCAGTATTATTTGCCATGTTTCGGTTTTGCCTTATCTTACGTCGAGCGCTGTAACATTTAAGCATTTACTTTATCGTTTTAAATCTATATTTATTTTAAACTATCGATCAAAATGTTTATACTTTTTTTATTTTGCTTAAGCTGGATTAGCGGTTTTGATTCCTCCTTTTATATTAATGATAGTGTTCCCATTATATGGTGCTACGTCTCAATTTAACGCAAATTTAGGTTTCGTATGGGCACCCCGTGATTACGTCGCGTTAACTCACGAACATTTTCAATTTATAAACATTCCAGAAACATTATTTTAGTATGTTGAAAAAAGGGATCGCTTTGATTGATTAAAGGTGTTTATTAAAGGCAAGGCAGCCGCTGCACAAACAAAAAATTGTATGTAAAAAACTGTTGCTAAATGTAAGACTATATTTTATAAGTTCATTGTAAAAGAACACTGCTAAGTATGTAATATGCATAACTGTGTTTGGTACCAGCAAAGTTAGGTATCTCATTATGTTTTTCTATTATGTGTCTAGAACAATTATACTGGAAACCACTAACCAAGTTGTCTGACTCTACCGTCCTCTGTATTTACTTAGAACCTTGAAAGTAACACATAATATAGTAAATAATAAACAATTTGCGAAATTACGCAAATTACAACACGTTAGTACGTACACTAGTTTCAATCACGCAAATTACCATAAATCAGGAAGTACTAAACACCCAGGTTTCCTAGATAATATGTTTAATTAACCTAGACGCTTAAATCACAACTGAACATATCTCGTGCCACTGTACAATTAAATGGTTTTGCTCTATTACACAAAAACTGAGACGCAATTAAAATATAGGTAACTAATATGACTGATGTAGTGACATAACTCGGAAAAACTAATTTAGACGCACACACAGTTCCTAAACCAGAAATGCAATTTGCTACGTGTCATTGTCAAGAACTTTAATACAGCAATGTAAACAGAGCGCTCAAAGAGTAATGATATTAGTTAATTTAGTGGTATTTAGTAGCAGGAAGTCATTTGCCGCGAATATTGGGCACGTACAAACTTCTAATTCTTAAAAGGCCGATTCAATGTCGACGGTTTCAAAACATACAAACGCTTCGCCTTCTAAAACGTAAGTTATTCGAAACGCACCGTTTTAGACAAGACCCCTATTGTTATAGAACAATCGGATCTACGTGTAAATATAATATTTTTTTCTAGGAGGTAATTCGATATTTTATCGGGTCCCCGAATCCCGGTCGTATGACCAGAACCAATACGTCGATATGGTCCCAGAAATAAAATACAAAGTTTGGCTTCTAGCTGTAATTTTATTGATATCTTCATCATAATTTTCCGTTACATGAGACGCAATTTGTAAAGAATGTCTAAAGAGACTATGAAATTCGAAACCGTGGCGTGAATTATTTTCCAAATGACAGAAAGTCGTAGAAGGGCGTGTTATGTCTTATGTCCAGCGGCCACTAGCATTAGAGGTACATGCGTCGGCTCGAGATAGTTTCTCCAACCGAGGATTCCATAGGCAGGACCGCCGCGGGCGAGGAATCTCTGCTGCTCATTATACGGGGCCGATGAAGCCCTAATTAGGGTTCTTTCGATGTCTAATGTGCGTTCTACTTGTTTTGATTATGCCTTCTTATTCTATTTTAAATTATATCCATTTCATACTTTTTTGTACCACTGATATAAATCTTTATGAATTATCAATTTTATGCCCAATTCAATTTACAATTTGCATTCTCAGTGTTCCTTATTATTTGTTGGCGTGATCGTTTTAATCGAAGTGAACGTTCGCTTTGGAGTCTTGAAGGTGGAATAAAAAATGTTAGAACTCAAACCATTGTCTCAAATTATGCGCGCGTCGGTCCCAGGAGTCTTTTACATCAGCGGCATCTGTCAGTTACGTTATATCCGAGGGCTACGCGTGGCGGTGAAAGTACGCCATCACACGGCTGTGTACCTGCTCATTACCGTGCTAGCCCTCGACGTTATCTCCCCGAGCTACTTCCACTGGAGACAATGCTGACGCAACTTTATCGCGCCATCTCGCCGCGGCCACTGTTAATTGAATAACCACTATCCCGCGGATCTGCCTCGTCATCTTCGATTCACCCTTCGGGTCGAGATGTCGGGCATCTGCCGTGATATCTCGCGGAGTGGTGGCTGGCAGGCGGCCACACCTCGCGCACCTGTCCGGCGAGGTGCGTGACCGGCGCGTGCGCCCGCCGCGGGGGAAATGCCTCCGATACTCATTATCTTTCGGGGATTGCTGCCCTCCGTGATACATGTGCGGGACGCGCCGGATGCGAGGATAATAGCCGCAGATACCTGCCCGAGATGAGTGCACGCCTCCCGCATTCCCTTATTTGACTTCAGATTCGATTCTTCGCCGATCTCGAGTATTGTTTTAACACGTAGCGATCTTTATCGATATGATAACTCTAGTTCGCAGAGTAATTTCACCTCGTTCCAGGCGGAGGCCTCGCTCTGCGCCCGAGAGCTTTAATGTTTCCTCAATTACCGGCGTCATTTGTATAACGATAATTCGATCCATGTAACAATGCCGCGGGCGGGCAATCAGCGCCACCTTGTGTATTGGCACGCGTCTTATTTAATGCGTATTGTCATAGCTAAGCACCGGCCGAAGGTCCCTCTGTAAAAGGGCTCGGCCGTTAGCGCGAGTGCGGCCCGTACGTGATTTCGAGCTGGACCTTCGAAGTTTGGATTGGTTTCGACGAACCCATTGTTTCACGGATTGCGCCCAAAATCACATGTTTGTTATGGCTACGATCGAGCACCAATAAAACAATGTAATGTCGAGCACATCTCCGCGGGGCTGGACCGCGGCGCTGCGCGTGCGCAGGCTGCGCGTCTTCACGTATGTTCTCCTCCAAATGAAATTATTAGTATAATTACCGAATCTCGATCACGAGCGAGGGGCGTAGCGCTCCTAAATCTCCCGCTCTCCTAAATCGATTACGGGTATTACTAGCCTAGAGCCCGTGCGTTTGTCTCTGTCTAATGTGGGCCGGCCTTGCCTCGCTCTCCTCTTTTTGGTCATAATCCATCACGGTTCATTGCTCCGGCCGTTTTGGCCCAGCACTGATTCCTTAGCTAGGCAGGCTCGAGCTTTCGTAGTTTTCTTTAGGCATTTATGTGATTTCTGGCTCATATGACCTGGCCATTGAGTAGAATGTAGGTAGTACAGTTTAGTTTCACACAGTAATTCTGTGAACAATTGTTCTGCGTTTAGCACACGGTCCGATGCGCACATAGGAGCGCCAAACTTTCTCGCTTTATGATAGTTTGTGATATTCAGGTTAATTTTGCGGATTTCACAAATTAATTTTGATGTGAATATTGAAGTGGATTTTGGCCTAGCTTTAAAGAACAGTGGATTATTGTCTACATATGAGTACCTACATAGTTATATTCAGTTATAAGGAAAATAGCCAGAATTTCTTTTAAACACCTTTTTAAAATACATCAATGAAATTCGCACACTTGTTTTACTTTGGTCTTTCTGACGTATTTAACATTTCTATGTTATATATATTCCACTACCCGTACGATTTCTTTCTTTCTTTCTAAATAAAACTGGTTCAAAAAAAATCGAACCAGTTTTTTTGTCGTATTCTGAAGTGCATTTTAGGGCGTAGATAGCATTATATGCACTTCGACGCTAGTGACATCTAGTTTTGCATTCGCAAGTTTGATAACGCCTACATTTTGTACATACTCGTACGTTAGCGTTTAGCACTTAGTCAGTGCTGTCACCAGACTTATTATTCTGTTATATCCGTGCTTTACACCCACCGAAGTCATACTTAGATAGGTAAGCTCTTTATTAGGCAGATAACAGATATTAATACATCGATCGCTTCCAGGTAACCTTAGGATGATAAAGCGTTGATAATAACTGACATCAATCGTCAGTAGCGCTCGTAGCTAGGCTTTCTAATGTGATCCGACGCGATCATTGAGGTTAAGCAACAGTCGATGCGGGCAGTCTTTGGATGGAGTGACCATGCGCAACCGTCTTTTAAAAAGTGTCATTTTTTTCTGGGCACTAACATGGGTTGAACGGACAGATAGGAAGAGGGCGGCCTAAAAAAGTATGGATGGATTGTGTGAATGACGATATGACCAGGAGGGGTGTGAATACAGAGATGACGAATGACGGAGATTTATGGAAGAAGCGTACATACTGTACCGACCCTACATGTATATTATAAGGTGAAGAAGAAGAGACTACCGTGGGTCGGATGACACGATAAATTTTAGGTCCCGGCTGTTAGTCATAGTACTAGCAATCGTTAAGCCAAGTCAAAGGCCTTCGGGCGGGTATTAATACCAGAGCTCATACGAATAAGAAGACTTTTCGGTGTAAATTATTCGCTTGTAATTTACCTAACGTATGTCCCTCTCTGTCTGGCGCAGCCTGTTCGAGCAGGAGATAATGAGCTACGTGCCGGCGGGCGGGGTGAGCAGTGCGCACGCGTCGCCGGGCGCGTCCCCCGCGGCGGCGCGCTCCACGCGTGCGCCCGCGCCGCAGCGCCGCGACTTCGAAGCCAAGCTGCGGGCCTTCTACAGGAAACTCGAGAGCAAGGGCTACGGCCAGGGGCCTGGCAAGCTCAAGTAAGCTTTACCACTAACCTAACCTAACCTATACCACTAAAATGTTCTTCTCAGATGCAATAAAAGCATTCCAGCTCTTCAAGAAAATCAAACATTCTCCAACGTTAGTGCAGATGATGACAGGTCACGGAGGGTTTGCTCAATATCTGCACAGATTTAAAATTAAAGACGACCTAGGATGTGCATGCGACCCGGAAGTTTCTGAATATCTATACCACTATTATAAAGAGGAAAAGTTTGATTTTTGTTTGTTTGTTAGCTCTCGACACAAAAACTTGGACACCTAGCGTGTACGAAGAAGAAAAAGAAAGTGTTATACATAATGTGTAATGTATGTAATAAAAGCGAGTGTGGTTCGGTGGAAAAGTGAGTGTGTCTCGGTGGTAATAACGTCTGCTTTTCAATCAGATGGCCCCTGGTTCGATCTCGGCCCTACACCAATGACTTGTTTTTCAAGTTATGTGTGGACTCGCTTTACGGTGAAGGAAAACATCGTGAGGAAACCGGCATGTTTGAGGACCACAATATTCGAAGACGTGTGTCATCCGCCAACCCGCACTTGGCCAGCGTGGTGGATTATGGCCTATATCTCACTCCTCGTGAGAGAAGGCCCCGAGTCCCAGCAGTGGGAACGTGTATGCTTTATGCTAATGCATTTAATGTAAACACATTTATTATAACATAAACGACTGTTTTGTGAGCTTTCTTCACACTCTGCGTCTCAATATTCCAGGCTGCACATCCGGCGAGAGCATCTCCTGGAAGATGCGTTCCGGCGCATCATGTCGTGCGGGAAGAAGGAGCTGCAGAAGGGCAAGCTGTGCGTGCTGTGGGACGGGGAAGAAGGGCTGGACTACGGCGGGCCGAGCCGAGAGTTCTTCTTCTTGCTGTCGAGGGAACTCTTTAACCCTTACTACGGCCTCTTTGAATATTCCGCTAATGACACGTACACAGTGCATGTGTCTCCCATGTCTGCTTTTGTTGACAATCATCATGAATGGTTAGTATACCTATATACATGTCTACTTATTTTTAAGGTTCCGTACCTAAAAGGTAAAAATGAGACCCTATTACTGAGCCTCCGCTGTCTGACTGTCAGTCTCCAGGCTGTATCTCAGAAACAGTAACAGCTAAGAAGAAGCTGAAACTTAAGATATGTATTTTCTGTGCCGCTATAACAATAAATACTAAAAATAAAAATAAAATATTGAGGTGGGCTCCCATACAATAACTTTTTGTTTTCGTATTTATAAGGGTTCCGTACCAAAAAGGTAAAAACGGAACCCTATTACTAAGACTCCGCTGTCTGTCTGTTTGTCTCCAGGCTGTATCCCAGAAACAGTAATAGCTAGGAAGCTGAAACTTTCACAAGATATGTATTTTCCGTGCCCCTAATACAACAAATACCAATAATTATAAAAAAAATATTAAGATGGGTTCCCATACAATAAACTTTTAGTTTTCGTATTTATAAGGGTTCCGTATCAAAAAGGTAAAAACGGAACCCTATTACTGAGCCTCCGCTGTCTGTCTGTCTGTCTCCAGGTTGTATCTCAGAAACAGTAATAGCTAGGAAGTTGAAACTTTCACAAGATATGTATTTTCCGTGCCGCTGTAACATCAAATACTAAAAATAAATACAGTCGAATATATAACCTCCTCCTTTTTAGAAACCGACTAAAAAAAATAAAGTGGGGGACCCGCTTTACTTATTTTAACAATTACAATAAACTTTTTGTTTTCGTATTTTTTTGCTATAAATTTCATTAACGAAGATTAGAAGCCAATTACTAGCCTGATTGACACTTTAAACCAATGATGTTATATTATAGCTCAATGCTTTAAACGCAATATATCTCAAACTATGACGTCACAAGTGTGACTTTTGCATACAAAATGTCTTCAAATTGACGTAAAAATAAAAGTAAGAAAAGGCATTGGAAAAATACCCTGGTAGTAAATAAAATAACAAGGCATTACAAAGTATCGTATTTAATATCAGGTTATTAGTGCTGTGATTTGTACGAGTAAGTCTAGAAATAGATAAGCTGTTATTTATTGACAAGTGTTTGCCAATCTTACAGCAGGCTATTATATCGTCAATATTTGCGTTTAATACTGCGACTATTACAGTAATTATATATAAGTGGACTATTTGTACAAATACTTGTTTAATATCCTATTATACCTATTTTAGTATTATTTTTTTATTATAACTAAGAGCTGAGGAAACTATTCTGACAGTAGGTAAGCTGTTATTACATTATATACTAATTTAACACAGATTTTAGGCAACCGAATCAAAATAGCATAACATATTTTGAAAAAAAAAACATAAAATCATGCATAAATGGGGTACTTTTTTTCATTTTTATTATCTTTAAGTCAGTGTTAGAATCCTTATAGTTCCAAAACACGATTAGGTAGATAAAAGTTGATTTTATTACATCACAACTTCAAAATTAATTTCGTTTGGCAAAAATATTGTTACGTACATAATAAGATGTTGAATTACAGCTTGAGTAAGAGGGCTGTGCTGTACTTGGGGAAGTCAAATTGCTTGGGGAAGCCCGTGAACTTCTGACACCTCCTAACTAATATTTTTATCAAAAATTTATTTTTACGCCATCTTTTGACGGTGCGTTGAACTAATCGATTTATAGTACCTTCTGTAAAATGTGTGTATAATCAGATAGGAGATCTCAGAAGTTCACGGACGTAATCTGATTTAAAATATTCCACAATTGAGTTTAAAAATAGCCACAAACATCTGTAAAGCTATAGTGGGACCACCAAGCCATAAACACAGCTCCCTTGTCGTTCGGTTGTCACACATCACCAAAGTCGTAACCCGACACTCTCGTACGTACAAATGTACAAAGACGTGCACAAAAAATATCTAAACTCACGAATAAGTTCAGCTGTGAGTGTGTTTGTTTGTCACCACAGATTACCATGTTATAGATTGCATGTCATAGATTATTAGTAAATCTATCAGACAGAATTACGGAGATTCTACTGCGTTGGGCGAGAAATTCTAATTTTAAACATTTAGGGGTTTGTTAACAAAGTGTACCAAAAAGGCCCTATTACTTAGATTTACCTGACTGTATGCTACCAGCTACTGTGTCTCATAAATAGTTTCATAACTTTGCCGATGTTTCTGTTATCGCTATAACGATAAAATCTGAATAAAATAAGCAGAAAGTAACAGAATAAATATTTAAGGGGCTCCCACACATCAAACGACGATAGTTATTAAGATTGATATTGTTATTTGTAATATGACTTGCCCTATTGACATTGTTTTTTTTTTAAATATCGACATATATTTACATAATCTATCGGCTTTTGCCTATAAATATACATATGTACAAACATATATTTGACAGATAACTAATTACTACATTTAATTCTATATTAATTCTATAAGGCGCGATTTAAAGTAAATAAAAAATAAAACATCTTAAACTATCTAATATCTGTTTGATATAGTATCTATAAGAAGTATTCCGTGTCGTGTAACACAATACTCGTTGTTTGGCGTAACGCGACACGTAACGTTGTGCGCGCACGCAGCGTGACGAGCTTTTTAAAAATACTTTAGAAATAATAGCTAGTTATATAAATAAATAAATATCAGGACTCGCACGGCTGGTTAGCTCCATGCTCAATCATTACTAATTTGTATTATGGTTGCTAACTGATATTTTACTTTCCCATAGAAAAATACGTTTTATCGCTAAGGTTTAAAGTTTAAAATTATCACGTCGGCGAAGGTCGATATAGGCTCGGATCTTCTACGAGAAGTACCACCTGGGGGTCTTCAAGTCTAGAGTTAATAGGTATTTTCTAGGTAAGCGTGTAACATCGTAGGCCATAGTATTGTTTAACACCAGGCAAGCTGTGGTCAAACGCAAACCTAAAAGTTGCCGCAAACCTAAAAAAAAAAAATGGTTGCCTGTAAAGTCGGTTTTACGGGCGAAGATTTTACGTGACAACGTCTGCCGCGTGCTGCGCGCGCGGCAGACCGATCATAGTTGAGTGGGAGAGAGACGCAAGGCATTCGGCGGGCCTCTCTCTCGTTCGGTGACTCATCGTAACGTTACCGGGCGTTACACTTTTTCATAAGTGACTCCCAGCCGCAACCTAATTTAAGACGTTGTCACGTCAAAAATATTAGAAGTTCAAAATGTCACGGACTTATTGACCCGCCCTCGTACGTCTACCGTCATGTCGAAGTATGGTAACTCCAAGGTGTTACTTCCCCAGGTTCCGGTTCTCGGGGCGCGTGCTGGGCCTGGCGCTGGTGCACGGCTACCTGCTGGAGGCGTGGTTCACGCGCGCCCTCTACCGCGCGCTGCTGCGGCTGCCGCCCGCCCTAGAAGACGTCGACGCTTTGGACGCGCAGTTCGCAGCTTCTATGCGCTGGTTGCAGGTAAACTACACCTGATCAATTTTTTTAACACATTTCATACACGGCTGGTTACCCCCATACTGAACCATTTCTAGTTCGTATTATGGTTGCTAACACAACTGATATACTACATACATATTTTATATTGATACATATTTAACACCCAAACCGATAGCCAACAAACTTAGTTCTGCACAAAGATGTTGACCGTGCCGGGAATCAAACCCGGAACCTTCTGATTGGCAGTCCGGCATTTACGCCAATGAGGTCGTCAGGATTCATAGATTTAATGTTCAGAGTCTATCGAAAGTTTTTTTACTTCAATTATCATTATAAAACTTGCTTTAGACACGCAGTTTGAAGCTTCTATGCGCTGGTTGCAGGTAAACTACACTTAACAGGATAATTTAACAATTTTATTCATAGTCCGTTGTTTCAATGTCAATCGAAAGGTTTTTTTAAAGGCGATGGTATGGCCGAAATCTTGAATTTACACGTTGTTATCTTACTAATATTTTTAAAGTTTGTGTGTAAGTGTGTGCGTTTGTTAATTTTTCTCGCTCAAACGGCTGAACCGACTTTGATGAAATTTGGTGTGAAGATAGGTTAGACCTTGGATTATCACATAGGCTACTTTTATCCCGGAAACAATCGTGGGATACGCAAATAAGTTTATCTATGTAACTCCTTCACTCTCCAAAGGCTGGCCCGGTTTTGATAGAATTTACTATGTAGATAGGTTAGATCTCGGATTAACACAGGCTACTTTTTATCCAGGATTAACGTGGGTAACACCACAAGGCGCAGCTTGTCAATCATAAACGGTAACGTTATTGATGCGAGTAAAATAAGTCATTGATCTTCATTGCTTTAAAAATATTGTTCAGATGATGAATAAATTAATTATGAAGTTCTTAAATTACCAAAGTCATGCCAAAATACGAGTACATACGCAGCACAGTTGTAAGATTTGACTCCGAGTAATACAAACACCTCTAGATGTTTATTTTCGACAAATTCTTCAATAATCGTCCCAGTTTCCTCCGAAACCGGAACCAGATTCTATTCATAGGAAACCGCTTCGCGCGCCATCTAGTGGCACTCTCCAAAACTGTTACGTAATATTTGTTTAAATACTGCTAGCGCTCTCTGGCGTTTATTTTGGGAAGCTCAACGTCGTCCCCACGTGGAAAGTGACAGCTAAAAATAAAACCCACGTGGTTTAAAGTATGTTGACATCTCGCGTTACATGCGGATTGCAGACAGAAACAAAATAAAATGAGCGCACTGCGGCACAACTGGGAAGTTATCAATACGCGCCAATATAAATACTAAATGCACCCCGCAAAGTTTCTCGGATTTAAAAAAAACTGAACGTAAAATTTACTAAGTATTTGTAATGTTAATTGACAATGTTGTTTTTAAACAACATACTAAAAATCACACATCAAATTGACCTTAATTTATTTATTTTTTTAATTTTGCGCAATGTAGTTTATAAACAACACTCACATTATTGCAAAAAAAAGGATAGTAAATTGATGTCTAGATTTTTTTTCAAATTTTTCCTAGACAGTAATACATGTCTTTTACACAAATATATTGTTTTAAAACGTGAAACAAAAATCGTCCATTTAAGGGTTAAAACTTACATTATAGCTCTTATAATGATGACTAAGATAAATATGCAACTTATCTCTTGCATTGTAAGTTATCATGCAACTTATTCCGTTATCATGCGTTGCACTGTCATTAAGTTTAAATTCTACAATCAGTCTGTAGTAAAATGTCGTAATACTCATTATCTATTATACCTAGTATTAATCATCAACCACACCCGTATTGTAATCCGTCTAAAGTATCTATTATTATATCAGTTGATATTGTAATTTGTCTGATAACCGATTAACTATTTGTTTCTGTTAATGAACTTCCAAATTAGCTTCGCAAGATTAATGTTGGTATTGAATTAGATAATATCTAATTATAATTAAAATAATTAGATAATATCCATATTATGGATTTTGCCTTTCATTAAGGCTGACAGTTGAAAATACTAATATGGGTTTTGAAACAGCTGAAATGTATTTTAGCTAAATTAAAAACCAATTTTGTGATATCATGTGGCTAATCTAAATTAATTGATAAACATTTTTTTTCTTTAATCATCTGCCTTTTTATGCTCTCTAATACTTTATAATATACTACACTCTTAGACTAAATAGGTTTACGCTTGACAGTCTTGACCTCACCCTGTCTACTGAAACACATGTTATCCTACTGTTGTAGCCAGGGCACAATATATAATTATTATGGAAAACAAAAAATACATTAGCATAAATATCTTATAAATAAAATTTCCGTGTCACAGTGTTTGTTACCGTACTCCGGTAAACGGCTAAACGGCTTGACCGATTTTTTCCAAATTTTATATGCGTATTCAGAAGGTCTGAGAATCGGCTACTGTATATTTAGATTTTATTTTTTTATTAAGGTAAAAAAACGTTCGCCGGGTCAGCTAGTAGGAATATAAAAAAAAGTAACCATTCCTACGTTTTACTTTCCAGTCTGCCCGCTGCGTGTCGTCCCTGGAGCTGACGTTCGCGGTATCGGAGCGGCTGGCGGACGGCCGCGTGCTGGAGAGGGAGCTGAAGCCGGGCGGGCGCGACGTGCCCGTCACCGAGAAGAACAAGAAGGAGTACCTGGAGAAGGTGGTGCGGTGGCGGGTGGAGCGGGGGGTGGCAGAGCAGACCGAGTGGCTCGTGCGGGGGTTCCATGAGGTAAGGCTAATAGACACAGATATATCTACAGTTCTTCTTCGTCGTATGAGCTAAGGGGCCAAGCTCTGGCCTCGAGAGCTTTCGAGCCGCCCGAAGGCATCTGACTTGGCTTAACGACTGCTCGTACAGCCGGGGCTTACAAATTTACAAGTCATCCGACCCACGTTAGCGCCCAGATTTAGAGATCAAAAATTGTCTTTGCTAATTCCAAACCAGTTTCTTTATAAAATTTATTCTGCTTAGGCATTCAATAGATATATAAGCCTACAAATAAATCAAGTCAGAAGTCTTCGGGCGGCTTGAAAACTCCACAAAGCTTGGCCACTTAGCTCATACGAAGAAGAAGCCTATACATCAGCCTGTGGCGTCTCTGTCGCACTTCATCGCCCGCGACCAATCAGAGCGCTTGTCCTGAATCGCGCAAACGGTATTTACAGCGCGCGTACGACGGGTTCAAGCTACAATGCATGACCGTCGGACGGCCGTCTCCGGACACAACATCTGTCCGGGGGGATATCCCTTTGCTAGATGGAGGCAGACCGTCGTCGCTCCATAAGCCTACTGCAGTCCAGTTGCCTGTCATACTAAAGTATTATGTTCGATTGACGTCCAGGTGGTGGACCCGCGGCTGGTGGCGGCGTTCGATGCGCGCGAGCTGGAGCTGGTGATAGCTGGCGCGCCCGAGCTCGACGTGGCGGACTGGCGCGCCAACACCGAGTACCGCGGCGGGTACCACGACGCGCACCCCGTCATACTCGCCTTCTGGCACGCCATCGACAGGTCCGTGCTGCTCTTTTTTTTTACATTAAATGGGCTTGCGCTTTATCACAATTCACCTGATGGCAAGCGACATTATGATCTAAGGTGGAACGCGCTTACCCAGAAAAAGCCGGTTCACTCTTGCTTTGAAAACCGCAAGATTGTAGCTCTCAGGGAACAGGAAACTAGGCAAAGAGTTCCACACCTTCGCAGTTTGCACTATGAAGGTGGAGGCAAACCGCTCGACACTGGTACACTACAACAATATCCACAGACGGCGAAGCGAGCTTGCTGAATTGGTCGCCTGATAAGATCCCTGTAAAGGCACTAGCTTTTAAATTCTTTATGTGTTCTCTGTAATTTTATTTTCTTAAGAGTGTTTATCTATATATCGATGAGAGTCAGGCGTGCGCCCGCCTCACGCCTCAAAGGTGGGTCGTGGTTCCCAGCCAATGAACTCGAGCAATCAGTGAAGGAAAACATCGCGAAGAAACCATAACAATGTGGTGGTAGATATTTCTAGAGCTTGCCTGGCTAGCACCCTGAAGTTGAAAAATCTGTCGCCAAGGCAGCCACCTTGAGGGCCAGTTATTCCAGTCAATGCATGCTCCAGCTCAGACCAGTGTCACCGACTCGTGTGGTTACGCGCCCTACTGATTAAATGCATAGCTGTTTTTAAAAAAAACACAGATACCAAGGTAAGAAAAGGTATCAAGTCAAACTTTCCGAGTACAAAACATATCTTTTCGTTTAGTTAATGTCCTCTTATAAAAAAGTTCTCCGTGTCTTATAAAACATTATCTCAACAGGTTCACGAACGAACAGCGTCTCCGGCTCGTCCAGTTCGTGACAGGAACATCCTCCATCCCGTACGAGGGTTTCTCAGCGTTGCGCGGCTCCACGGGCCCGCGCCGCTTCTGCATCGAGCGCTGGGGCCGCATTGAATCTCTGCCCAGAGCACACACCTGCTTCAACCGCCTCGACCTGCCGCCCTACCCCACCCCGCAGCTGTTACATGAGAAACTACTGCTTGCTGTTGAAGAAACTAACACCTTTGGCATTGAGTAGAAATATTTACAAAAGTATTATATTATGTAACCTAATTCAATAATCAAAAAGATCAAAAGTGTGTCCTCTCACTTGTAATTATGTTTTCTTGGAATGGGCTGATCTGGGATTAAAAGTAGCCCGTGTTAGAGAGGCCAAATTCCAACAAAATTGTCAAGCTCTGAGAGTGTTAAGAGGTAATACAAACTTTCGCCTTTATAATTAAGTAATTCATTTACCCGACGCATCTGTACATACGGTGACTTGTATTCTATCTCTCGTTAAGTTATAGTCAATTTGTAGAGTAGGGCTAGCAACGATCAAAGATAGTTATAGCTGAGGTACCGTAGACGTGCCTAGATATTTATTGTGTACCTACCTGGCCACATATTCGGGAAGAATGGTATTTATATTGAAGCTTTTATCGTAAGTGGACGTATATTGTGGCTGTGAAACGGGATCCAAGTCCTGTATTTAGATTTATTATGCTTTTACGTCACTTATATTTTTGGCCGTTAACCTATCGGCGACCCACGATAAGTCACCAATAAAGTTGGTATCGGAACGATGGATCCTTTGGAAATACTAAAATTGTGTCAATGTATAATAATTTAATTAAGTGTAAAAGGTTTTTCAGAATACTAGTCAGTAGTCAGGTAATATGATGTATGATCAGTATCTCAAGTTCCCATACAACCTGCTACCAGATCCTCACGGCATCTTGTGTAGTAGTTTCTATTATGTAAAAAGAAACTTGTGATCATTATTCTGTTAATTCAATGTTCCTCGATACTTATAATTTGTTATGTAAAATATCCTACCCAATTGTGTAGCTCCTCTATTGTTGCTTTGTCTTTTTCAGAAGATAATTTCATCAAGATGTAAATAAACTTATTTATTGTCTGTATGTAACAGTTTTAAGTATTTAAGTTCATGTTAAGTAATATCTCTATTATGTTGAATATTTAACTATATCTGAGTATTGTTTTACTATCTGTAAATTTTAAGTGGATTGTTTTTTTGTGTGAATGTGATAATTATCAATATACAAAATGACTTACAGATATGTTTCATTTACTGTATCCTGTTTCCACTCACTGTGGTCTGTCTGACCACAGAGATAAGACCATATCATGCTACCTAGGTATACCTATACATAGTTTCACAACACCACTGTTGTAAGTACATTGCAACAGAATTTAATAACTTTCAACAGCTGTTATGAAATTTCCTACAAGTGTATTATCATGTAGCACGAAAAATATATTTCGTAATAGAGCCTCACAAGGAGCAAGTAAATAGACTATCAAATTCTCTTACTTATTCCCAAAGGGGCAGCTAGCAGTCAGGACATAGTTTTCACATTTGATATTACTATTAGCTGTTGTTTGCTCATTCAGTCCTTATAAGAAACACTACAATAAATTTGATAACTAGGAAGTTGAAAGAGTAAGGTAGATTAGGTTGACCAGAAGGTGCCAGTTTTCTAAGAATAGATGCAATATGGAATGTGTAAATCCTGTCATTAGCATCTAACAGCTGAAGAAACAATAGCCTTATTTGAAACTACAACATGATTTCCTGATAGAAGAAGAAACCTAATAATTGGGGGAGGAATCAAATGGAAGGATTTCTAGAGAACTAACAAAAAATATCATCATCACACATATACAAATGTTTTATTTTTCAAGTTTGTGTAACAACAAAAATCAACCTTGTTATTTTAAGACCTTATCTTTTAAACATATATAACTATTTACATTTCCCAAAGTCTGTATGTGTCAACACAAACTCAGATGTAAAATGCAACAAGGGTTATTATCCACTTCTATGCTAAGTTGTGACGGAGTTAAGTTATAGCGTGTCACAGTCAGTAAGTTAAAACCTTAATCCGAATATAACTCATCAAAGTAAATCAAGCTGTGATTACATGATACAAGCTACTGTTATCATAGATTTATGCAATGTAGCAAAGTGTATTCAAACTTAATAATATCCTCCCCCTATATGCGTGAGACAAGCACGATGTATGGAGAGCCTAGCTAGAACGACAAATTTCAATTTGTCCATAGCTAATATGACTGTCACTATCTAATAATTCCGATGTAATATAATACACGCTCGTGTAAATATTCTGTATATTTACTTCAAAAATAACGGTAGGTACATACAATATTTAATTTGTAACTCTATCATACTTTCAAAAGGGAGAAGAGCTGGGGCTCACTGTGTCTATCCGAGAGAGGGGAAATCCTTGCTGTCGTCGACCTTGGGCGGCGCGGCGTGGCGCGGCAGCTGCGGGCGCTCCTCGGGCGGCGCCTCCTCGCGCGGCGCCGGGCGCCCGCGGCCGCGGCCTCGCCCGCGCCCGCGCCCGCCGGCCCCGCCGCCGCCGCGCCGCTGCTGGTCGTTGAACGTGAACTCGATGCCGAGCACGCGCTTCTGGCGGCCCACGCGCTGCGGGTAGTCGGCCAGCTCGTACTCCTCATCGCTATCCTCGTCCTCGCCGCGTTCCCCCTCTTTCTTCTTCTCGAGCGGCACCAGCTTCTTCCACTGGGTGAGGTCTTCGCCCTCGCCCGCCTTGCGCAGGTTGTACTGCGGCGCCGTGCGCTGCGCGTTGCGGAGCGCCTTGTACTCGTCCAGCGTGAGCTCGCGCGGCTCCTCCTCCTGCGGCGGACGCTCGGCCTCGGGCAGCTGGCCGTCGCCTGCGGCGGCCGCGTCGGCGGGCGCCGGCTTCTCCTCGGCCGCCTCGCCCTCTGACCCGGTCTTGTTCAGCTCGTCGATCTCGTCCTTGAGCGTGCCCCAGTTGTGCGGCCCGCCGCCCTCGCGTTTGTCGACGGGCTTAACACCGGTCTTGTCGGAGCCGGACCTCCTGTCGAACTCGCGCTTGCCTCGATTGTCGTACGCCGGCCGCGGCCCGCGCGGTGCGTCACGGTCGCGAGGGTCGCGCGGTGGTCGCGGTCCACGCCTCTCACCACCTTCCGGGTTGTCGCTGAAGTTGCGTCGCTCGTAGTTAGTTCGCCGGTCGCCGTATTCGCGCCTGGGGGGTCGTGGGCCACCTTCCTTGTTCTCTACGGTGCGCTCGCCGTTTTGAGGCCTATCCTCGCGCGGGCGTCGCGGGGGCGGGCGCTCAGTATTGTTACGTTCGTTCGGTCGAACAGGCCCCTTGTTTTTGAGTTGTTCGCCACTCTTGATCTCTTGAGACTTCACATTTTGGGTCTCCTTGATACCTTTCCTGACGGGAGCACTGACGGCGCCTTTGGGCTTGACTTCAGGCTTGCCTTTGTTTTCTTTTTCGGCTTCTTTGGTCTTCTTTTTGAGCTCCTTTGCTTGCTCTCGTGCTTTTATCGCATCAAGAGGATCGCTCTCGTCGTCTAAAAAAAGAGCGTATCGGTTTACAATACCGACCCCGTACGAATTCTCCATTGTGATCCTCTTGATGTATTAATCACACAAAGGCAGGATGATTTCCGATTTTTCACGCACTGTAGGGCGACATTTTGTCTTATTTTATTGATTTCATTTAATATGGCGGACAAAAGAAAACGCACCATACGCCATACATATGACGAAAAGGAATAGAGAATAAATATGGCGAACCTTACTTTACTTTATTTGACATGTCTATGGATTTAAAGGTAGCCCAAGACGCAACGACAAAACGTAAAGCGTGTGATACACCATAAATCTTTTACTGTTGATTTCAATCTTGCTACTGGTAAACATAGTTACTTCCACGGAAAAAAAAGACTCACAAATATTATAAAATTACCCTAATGTAATCAAAAGCGGCCGGAAGGCTTCTACACCTTAAAAGCTTCTTCACCCACGCGAAATATGAATTGCCTGCAATTATTTTTTCAAGTATTTCGCGTCGATCTCGTAGATACACCGGGTAATTAATATTTTTCGTGGGATTCAGACGCACACGTAGACGAGCGTGGAGATATGCAGTTACCAAACCCAAATCAATGGCAGTTAGTTACACTCGTTGCCCTTTCCCACTAAACTCCCGCTACCCGTAGACCAGATGTCCATACCATACCATACCTGTGTAGTACCTCGTCCCTGCCTTCGTCTTTCAACCCGTAGAAATAGCACACGAAATAGCTTAGGCTTTGGATTAACTCAAGACTACTTTTTAACCGACTTCAAATAAGTAGGAGGTTATATATTCGACTTTGTTATGTATTTTATTATCCTGGTTTTAATGGGTAATGCCACGGAGCGCAGTTTGTCGCATCCCATACTAAGGTAGAAATCTCCTATGAATAGAAGAATGTGAAATGGTGTGATTTCTTTATTTTATGTAGCCTTTATTCCGTTTTTTTTCTTTTTTAAGGTATCGTATTCAGCAAAATGCTTAGAATGGAAACTTAGTTTCTGAATTTAAGGTGTGTAATAAAATGTTAAATAAAATTTCCCAAGTACATGCATTGTTTTATTTCACATAAACACTCGTTTACTGGAATCCACTTTCGTAAATACAATGACATGAATAACTGGGTAACATAAAAAAGTAAAAGGCATAAACAACACGTTAAAAATAACACGCGGAGGCAGTATGTTCAAAAATTAACAAGTTCCTAACTTTGTATATATATTTCATTATAATAGTTATTTACAGCAAGGATTCGGAGGACAGCCTCCACTACCGCTACTAGCCCCGCCTAAGCAAGTTTCCAGCAGAAGACCACATACCATATAAGGATCACAGTCTCCTCCAGGTCTTCTGTCTTCCATGAATCCCTTGCCCTTTTCCTTAATATGTCTTTGAAGCCGAATTGATGCCTTTCTGCTCGCTATACCCCATGAAAATTTATCAAAAGGTGCTGTTTCGAATTTGCCCGATAGTCTCATCCTGTTTGTCATTTCATCATTTCCGTAATGTTTCATGTGCTTCATATGATTCTTTTCTAGTCTTTTTATACATTCTAAAATAAAATCATATCCACCATCCGAACGCATTCTTTTAGTGCTGAAGTTATGATGCATACCGACACCTGGGTGGAAAGCTCCCATTGGTTTCGGATGATAAGTAACATCTACCCCATAATCCTCAGCAATGCGGCCCATTATAAACCTCGATGCCCACATATCATCAGCAGCTTTTATACCGATGGCGGTACCGATTTGCCATTCCCAACATGCGTACATTACCTCCGCATTGGTTCCTTCGAATGCGAGGCCAGCGTATAAACAAGCTTTTTCGTGAGCTTCGCATATATCTCTGCCAGCGATATATTTAGCTCCAATACCGCAATAAGAATACTGGTAGTGCACAGCAGGAAACCCACCACCTTTAGGCCAACCCAACCCCCAACCATCTACGTCAAGCATAGTATACTCTTGCTCTAACCCAAACCAGGGCTCTTCAGCCTTATGGGTCTGACACAAACTATTACAAAAGTTTCTATGATTAGTCGGTGCGGGTTTATCAGCTGCGCCAAGGTACACTTCACATAGAACCAGTACATGAGGAGCGGCCCTAAAAGGATCATTATATACTGCTACTGGTTTAAGAGTTGTGTCAGAATTATCAGTGGTAGCTTGTCCCGTGGAACTTCCGTCGAAAGCCCAACCCGGTGCGCTCTCAGGACTAGTGGGTGGTGATGGTAAGATTCTGTCCTTACACCTCATATTAATACCGGATCCATCTATCCACATGTACGTAGCGAGAACCTTGTTGCTTGGTAGAGGCAACCTCAAATACCTGTCTAGGACTTTTTTATTCAAAATATGATTTATAGAGTGTTTAAGCATATTGCGTTTCGATGTTATCAAAAGATTAGGAATGCATTCAAGCAGTGGTTTTAGTTTTAAAAACGATGCCATAGTTCACTGAAAATTTTACTTTTAACAAAAAATAATATCTTACAAAATTTTATATATTTGATAGAATGTGACAGAATTTGGAAAATACATAAGACTTCAAAATAATAACATTTGATAAAAAGATTTTATACAAAGAAATAAGTTTACATCTTCCAAAGCAAAGAGAAGAGTGATGAAACTAGTTTATGCGTATTATTTTAAACATGTTTCTCCAAGCAGTGCACATACTCTGTAAGGATCGCAATCACCAGCTGGCCGACGGTCTTCAAGAAATCCTTTTTTCTCTATTTTTACGCTTCTTTGAAGCCTTATAGAGGCACTACGATCTGCAACACCCCATTTGCATGCGTCGAATGAAGCTGTTTCAAACTTCCCTGTCAATCGTTTCTTGTTTTCTTCTCCATCACCAAGACCGTAACATTTCATATACTTTTCATGATTATTACACAAAATTTTACACACTTTCTCTATTTCAGCAAGTCCACCTTCAGCACGCATCTTATCTACACTGAAATTGTGATGGCATCCTATGCCCGGCTGATGTTTACCCATAGGTTTAGGGTGGTAACTAATGATCACTCCAAAGGATTCTGAAATTCGATTCAACAAATACCTTCCCATCCATAAATCATCAGCAGCCTTTACTCCAATTGTTGTTCCTACTTGGAATTCCCAAGAACCTTTCATCACTTCTGCATTTGAGCCTCCATAGTCCAGACCAGCATATAAACATGCTCTGGCATGGCATTCGACTATTTCTCTTCCTGCTACATGTTCTCCAATTCCACAATATGAGAATTTAGTTTTAATTGCCGGATATCCGCGAGATTTCGGCCATCCGAGAGGCCATAAATCTGTGTCAAACATAGTATATTCTTGTTCGATTCCAAACCAAGGGTTTTGGTCTGATATTTTGCTTAACACTTTGGCACAGTTTGCTCTATGATTGGTTTGAGTAGGTTTACCATCCCCGTGATACGTTTCGCAAAGAACAATTATATGTGGACATTTACGAAAGGGGTCGTTGTATATGGCAGAAGGAACTAATACTGTGTCAGAATCATTTGTTTTGGCTTGTCCCGTAGAACTTCCGTCGAATGACCATTTGGGCACCTTGTCTACATCACAAGGTACTTCTTCTAGAACTCGGTCCTTAGAGCGCATATTGATACCGCTTCCGTCTATCCATACATATGTAGCCAAAATTTTGTCTTTCGGTATTGACAAGTGCATATAATGGTGGTAATAACTTTCAATGGGGGTTTTTAAATCAGTCAAGCCTGCGGTAAAACTTTGAATATTTACACTACGTCTCTGCTCAAGAAAAAATCTCAATAAACATTTATTACTAAAAAAATTGGAAAATACTTTAGTCGCAAGCATTGTAAATAATTGCAAAATAATTTCCTTGAATAAAATATTTTAATAAACGAAAATGATTATCTAGTTGGTTGAGAAATAATTTTCAAACCAGCTGCGGTTGAAAATTAAGGCTTCATTATAATTATTATGTAAGGATTTGATCTAATAAAACTCATATAACAGTTGTTTGAACGATACTTTTGATTGAACAAAACCATAGATCGTTTTTTTTTTCAAGAATACTCTGGGCCAAAGAATACCTGTCAGCTGACAGGAGCTGTCAGTTACATGTGTCAGTCGGATGACTGCTTGTATAACCTCAAACCTCAATCAATAATTTTGTAAACAAAAACATTTTCTTTTATATTTATTTTTTAATTACCTAAATCGCAGCTTTTGGGATTACCTAAATCAACTATAAACTTACTTATTTATGGAAACGTAACTATTTTTATTGCATTTAAAGATATCATAAGTTTTAAAGTTGGTAGTAGATCATTTTTTGTATTTAGTACTATTTTTTTTATTATACTTTATGTTTACAGCATTAATGCAAATGCAGCGTTCCTTTCAAACTATGAAGTCATGCAGATTCTCCAGGAGCTTAAAGACAGTACTAATAGGAAAAATAAACGGGAAGGATCACTAGCAACAGTTACTTATGAGGCAAGTCATATAATTTATAGGCGAGCAGAATTATGCTGATGTGCCTAATAACCTTTTGACTCAGGCGTTACTTTGCGGAAATCCATTGTAAATAGAAGGCGAAAATCCATTTTAAATATTTAATTTTGTCTTCTATTTCTGATGTGCCTATATCACACTGAGTTGAAATTTAATTTTTAACAAGTCACAAAATTTAGTATCATTATCATCTTTGATATGTGAAGCAGCATAATTGGATTGTAACTTTAGGCTTTATGAACAGAATATGTCTTAGAAAATTGTTATTAGTGAAATATCCAACTATGGCGAACCTATTTTAAGCTTGAATGGGCAAATCCAAATAGACTGTACATTTATAACTAAGAGAAATTCATATTTACAAAAACCTTCTGCCAAGTAGTGTTAAGTAATCTGTGGCTGTTGGTCCGAATGTTAAATATGTATCAATAAACTTATTTTTAAGTATGTATATGCATTAATATATTTTGTGGAAATTTAAAGTGTAGCAGCTACCGATATAAATGTTATTTATTAGTAATGACGTAGTTACAGAAAAATTAAAATACTATATACAAATTAAAGATAACAAGAAAAATCAAAACACTACATTTAAATTAAAGTAAGTTCATCATCCAGGCTGTCGCTGCGGGGCAGAATTCCCAAGATGCTGGCAGCATTGCCCCGTTGAACAGCTAAACTTAGTCTTTGTAAGAAATAGCTGGTAGTAAATCAGTTGTGTTAGCAACCATAATACAAACTAGAAATGGTTTAGTATGGGGTTAACCAGCCGTGTGTGAAATGTGTCCTAGTATATAAAAATTTACTGTTTGAATTACAGACAGTACACTTCTTACAAGAAACAGACTGCAAGTTCCAAACTCCTGAGCTGATTCAGAAGTTTCTGGAAGCTATGAAAGAGTTCAAACTGACTAAGATGGAGAAACTAATGATGGTCAACAACCCACCTCGGACGGAGCTTGAAATACAACTGGTAAGATTTGCTAACATTTTCAGAAAAAAGTAGTGGTATAATATTGGGACTGAATAAACCTTTTTCTGTTGGTTGAAATAAATCTTAATTGGTAATTTTCAAACTCACACTTCTTCTTTGTCCTCGCGTTTTCAACTATGTGGGGTCATCACTAATTAGTTCTAATTTTCATGTCATTGTATTTGGTTTTGTCACTCCTTCCTGCTTGTGGTGCCTTTCCAAGAAACCTTTTTATATACCAGCATATATACTCAGAGTATATATTTTAAATCAACTATAGTATTTAAAGGTTGGCCTAATTACTTAATATACATGTCAAAATTCTTCAATCAGTAAGAAACTTTTATGTTCTACATCTTTAAACGCTTTCTATAATTATTAAGTACTCAAAGGCTGGGCTTTGATTTTATATTTAAATCTATATCTGCAATTTCAGATAGTCCAAGAGAGTGAAGAAAGATTGTCAGAAGAGGAGGTTCACAAAATTTTAAAATTTGTCAGACAATACTTACTGGAAAATCGATAATTATTACAAAGCTATCAACCGAATGCAAGATTCCAATGTTTTATTTAAAAAGATAGTATTAGCATATTTTAAGATATAATATAAGAAAGTGTAATAATATAAATATTTTCCTGAAAGCTTCTTTTAATTTGTAACAAGTTCTAGCCCTATGAAATGAAACAATTTTATTTGGATAGCCACAGTTAATATACAAACATTGGAAATATTAAGAAATATCCCTTGTAGGCTACTGCATATGCGGTGTGCAAAATGACAATAAATTTATAGATATAAAAATTAATTTCTTATTATGATTTAAAGTTAGGCAAAATCTTCCAATCATCAGATAAGTTGCTTTTATTAATATTCATATAAGTATACATATTATTATAAAAGTTTTATCAAGTGTTTAGCATCTAAAATGTATAAAACATCATTGTTTGATAAGATCATTCACTGTTCTAAAGTAAAATAATTCAATTTCGCATCCTTTAGATATCTTTCAATCAGAATCAGTTGACCATACTATATATTACGTATTCTGTGTCGTATGTTCGTACAAAGATCAAGGTGAAAACAGTCAACCAACAGATTTTACTTTTAGGTTATGTTATTTATCAATAATATTGTGTGAGCCATAGAATTATAAGCAGTTATATGAGCCTTATCATTTTATAATTGTGTGTGTGTTCTTATTTCGGTCACTAGCCAATTATAAATAATTTACTGTAATACTTAGGTACCATTACCATACTTCGATAAAAAAGTCTCAAGTCTTCCTAAAATCTTCATTCTGTGAATTGTTATTTATCCTGCAGTTACCTATATTAGAATGTAGGTCACTGTCTCTTAGGCACATAATTATATGCCTACAGATAATATTTACAGCCAGTATTTAGATATAAAGTACCTACCTATGTACTCTGAATTTGAAATGGTAGATAGGTTACCTAAGTGTTTTCGCTGAGTGTTTGCCTTGTTGGTAAGTGTTGTACTCATTTGTAATTTAAATACCTCTGTAAGTAATTACTTTTTACCTAAGTGTATATATTTTGAAGAGTTAATTACTTTATTATTAATTAGGTTATTATTTTAATAAATATTTTCGAACGTACCTATGAACCTACTTGCAAAAATGTACCTTCTCTGTGGATATACGATAATTGTCCGCGGAAAATTTAAATTTTGAAACAGGTGCTAGGTTTTGTAGAAAATACTACTTACCTACTTACTTGCTTGTTATGATATTTTCGAAAATTGTTGATTTGGTTTGATTCAAATTCGTTTATTTACATAAATGACACTTACATATAATCCAAACGTATCATTAGACTAGTAGAAAATTAAAATAAAATAAATTACAACTATTATTATGACTAGGCTTAAATGCTACAAAGATTTAACGAACTATTTACAATTAAAAAATTTGATGTGTGTTTTTAAACTAGATAGATCGACGCTTGGCCCCAACTCGCCTGATGATAAGCGAAGCTGTGGCCTAAGATGTAGCACGTAGATCTAGAAGAACTCTGTTAATGTTCCAGGTCGCTAAGAGCCATGTCGCGGCTAGTGTTGCACCGCGCTATCGCCAGCCCTCCGGCCCGGGCCTGCATGATGCTGTCCGATATACTGCAGCTGGAGATGGAGTACCGAGACGTTAACATTGTCAAGATGGAACACAAGACTGAGGAGTTCAGGAAGGTCAGTTTTATGATTCGTACCTAAAAGGTAAAAACGGGATCCTATTACTAAAACTCCACTGTCTGTCTGTCTGTCTCCAGGCTGTATGCCAGAAACCGTAATAGCTAGATAGCTGAAACTTTCACAAGGTATGTGTTCCTCATGCCGCTATAACAACAAATAGGTAGGTACTAAAAATAAAAAAATGAAAATATTAAAGGGCGGTCCCATACAATAAACGTGTTATTTTCGTATTTTTTTAGCTATACTCGTATATTCATAACGGGAGCTGCTAGACTTAAGTGTCCTGCAAAGTGAAACAAACTATAAGCCTATGTTACTCGGGGATAATAAAGCTTTCCGACAGTGAAATAATTTTTCTAATCGGTAGTTTCGGAGCATATTATTCGCGTCAAACAAACAAACTTTTCCTCTTTATGATATTGTTATTTCTTCTTTCAGTTGAATCCGATGTGCACAGTGCCAGTTTTGCAAGACGGGGACTTCGTGCTTTCTGAGAGGTAGTTCTTTAAATATGTAGAATATTTGTCTGTCTGGTAACTTTGAAAGTACTCAATGGATTTGAACGCTGTTCTCACTGGGAGATTACATTATAATTAGGGGCGTTGATTCGTCTAAGAGATTGTGAGAGAAGGCCCCGAGTCCCAGCAGTGGGAAAGTATATAGGGCTGCTTATGCTTTATGCTTATGTGCTAAAAGACCGTTCCAAGTCATAAATGGCCGTCCCCAGATCATACAGTCAAGTTTTCTATGTTCTGAATTTGTGCACAAAAAATAGTCTTTCTCTCTTTCTTAAAACATCTGTCCTGAAGCAATTCTCTTTGCTAAATAGAGACAGAATAACGTCGCCATAAAAGCAAACTTAGTTGTGTTTTTTTCATTCCAGTAACGCAATAATCAAGTACCTGCTAGCGAAGTATGGAGGTGATAACCAGGAGAAGCTGTACCCTGGAGACCTGCGCCAGAGAGCTATCGTGGACCAGTGCATGTTCTTCACAGCCGGTCTATTCTTTACGGCTCTTAGGAATGTCGGGGTAAGTTAATACTAGATCTCCGAATCAGTATTCGATTCCAGCAGTAACAGCGTTTTTTACGCTGTACAGCTAGGCATTTGATCAGCGCCCGGGAGGGTTGGCAGTTCTTTGCAAATGTGGATGTAGCTAAAGCAAAAGCTGGGAGTACAGTGTGTTTCCACCGAAGAACCTGAAGCCCTCCATCAAGCATCCTGGACACCGAGGGGGTTTTAGTGGGTAAAAATTCCCTCATAGCTGCAATGGGGTGCAGCTGGGTATCTTATTGAAGATTTCCCCCTCGTAAAAAAGTCATTTGACCAGCAGGATGCGTAAGCCGAGTCAACAACACTCTGGCCGAAAGTAGAATATTCTTAGTCCGGTATCACTGAGTCTCAAGAAAGATGCCAGACCCACCGTTAGGTCGTTGGTGACAGATTATTCAACTTAGCCAGATGAGCACTATCAAATGCTCTAAACCCATGATATGGTTTCCTCACGATGTTTTCCTTTACCGACGCTCGAGCTCATTGGCGGGGATAGAAACCACTCCCTCTGGAACGCAAGGTGACCGCACGTCCGACTGAGCTGATCCTTTCAAGATATCAATAAAGGTTTATGATGTTAGTCCTGCCGGGAATCGGACCCGGAATCTTCTGGTTAGCAATCAGGCATGGTAACCATTACAACAACGCCAACGAGGTAATCAAAAAAATTGACAATTGCGAGTCAGTTTCATGCATGATGGGTTCCGTTCAGTTATCTATAAAATCTTATCTTATCTTAATATATATAAATCTCGTGTCACAATATTTATCCTCAATGGACTCCTAAACCACTTATGATAAAATTCGCACACCATGTTCGATCCAACTTGAGAGATAGGATAGTTTAAATCTCAAATTATACTCGCAATTTTAATTTATTGCTAATTATTGTCTGTTATTATTTGACAGTCACAACAAATGATTCTAACAGATGTCGATACCTTTCGACTGGGTTGAGTAAGTAATCAATAGATGGCGCGTACCCCTAAGTGAGGCAAAACAACGTTTGCCGGGTCAGCTAGTTACATTATATAAAGCAAAGGCTACTTACTTTTTATCCTGGATTAAACCGGGTACCGAATAACAGGACAGCTAGTTTTCTAATATATTTTTCTAATTTCAGCAAGAAACCCTAATGTCAAACTTGGAGGGCCCAACAGCAAAGCACAGAGCTGATATTGAAAACTCCTTTTCTGTAGTAGAAGCATACCTGCAATCGCGCCCCTACATCGCGACCGACCGGCTAACGTTAGCTGACCTCTCCGCCGGAGCGACCGCTACTGCCATACAGGTCATGCATAAACTGGACAAGGACAAGTGAGTTTTAAATCTTTTCGTGTATGGGCAACCACAAATAAAATGTTTCCGACATTTTTGTTCACGCAGTACAGTAAGGGGTTGGTAACCTCACGAGTTAGCAACGTGCCTAAGATGGCGCATGCCTAGTCTGGAATACTGGCTCTAGATATTTCTTTTGGTGGTTGACTACAATTTTTTTAACTTGAGGGTAGTTTTTAGCCATGCGAGCAATAGAAAAAGCCCTACCACCATGACATGGTGGTTACTTCCTAACCGCCGCCGGTGATGGCGGTTAAGATTTTTAAGGTTCCTTATCCAGCGAGTAGCAATTATTATTAAGCATAATGAAAACTCATAAAATAATGAAAAGTCAGTCTGCGCGCGGATCTCGTCGGTGACAGTCCCCGATGATGACGCTCGTAGTGCGTCGAAACCCGTTGGATGTATATCCAACGTTTTTTAAGTAAGATGTGACCGTTTGTTTCGTGCAAATATAATATGCCTTACGATAACAGTTTACAAAGTACAATATTATTATGTTATGGTTGTCTGTGATTTTTTCACATATATAATATATTTCTGTTGCCGCTAACATCAAATAAATACGTTGTAGAGTATTTTCTAGTGTTTGCCTGGCTAGTTTCCACCCACAAAAAAAAAATATATCACCAAGCTTCTAACGGTCTGGTCTGGCAGCTTCCTTGATAGCCAGTTATTCCAGAATAGGCATGCTCCACCTTAAATCAGAGTTTTGCTAACTAAAGCGATCTGCAGCTGCCCGAGTCTAAAAAAAGCCATTCGCAATTGATGCCACTTATAGTCAGAATGACTTCCACTCATAGTCTTTCTCAATGGCGGTCAGAGGTCTGAATTCTTACATATAACTTATTCGTTAACTATGGAAAATAGAACCAGTCAAGGCTATTGTTCAATGATAAGCTGTAGGGTAGAAACTCTTAAAAAAAGTTTAACTTGGTAAAGGTATCGTTAAAGTTATACCAACTTGCGATTACTTGCGTTGAAATCTATGATACTTAGAAAACTGGAACCTTGTGAATTAAATTCTAAATATATCTAGGTACCTATGTGTAGTATAAGTTAGTATTGATTTTGATTTTGTAAGTACTTTATTGACATAATTATTGTTACATGTATGTACAGCATTCCCATTCTACACAACATTAACTTAATATGCTAGGTTTTTCCTAGGCTAACAGCTCCCTTTAAAAACTTACGTCTATGTACTATAGTTTATAAACTATTTCTTATTAAATCTTATTATATAACAACTAGCTACTAGAATTATATATCTCTAAATACAATTACGTACTACAACAGTGCCAGCTCGTACGTTTATGGCAGACTTACATTTAATAATAATAATTAGCTTGTTACTATGTAATACTGTAATTGTAATTCTTACAAAATATAATATTTTTACAGACAGTAACAGGTACTTCCACAGTAACAGTAGATGGAGCAAAACTATCACAGAATGGTTTCCACCGGCATAGCAAGCGCCCTGTCGGCAGACCACCAGCCCGATGGACAAACGACATTCAGTCCATAGAGGGAACGCTATGGGTCCGTGGAGCACAAGATCATATTTACTGGCATTAGAGAGAGGAGGCCTATACCCAGCAGTGGGTACATATAGGCTGATGATGATGATGATGAATAGGTAGTTCATAAAGTTTAAGTATAACCATACCTTTCAAAGGCATTTCGTATTTTAATCAACGGTTTGACCTCACTACTCTGGGATATTACTCCTACTATAATACTATGTATTCTCAATTCCAGATTTCCCCGAGCCTTCGACTGGCTATCCCGGTTGGAACAAGAAACTTACTTCAACACGACCAACAGAGAAGGGGTCGAATACTTCGGGAAACTACTCAACGCTTTCTGGGCGAGGAATAAGCGGAACAATAGCAAAATTAAATCGTGAAAAGTACAATTGTAAAAAAAATGCATTAAATAAAATAAGTTACTTGTATTTAGCATTTTTCTTTGACTTGATAAATAGTCTCAGAATGACGATCTCGTAGGCGTAATGTATACCATGCCGGACTGCCAACCAGAGGGTCCCGGATTCGATCTTTGTGATGAACTAAATTTGTTAGCTGTCGGTCTGGGTGTTAATATGTATCGATATAGTATTTATGTATATACTGTATGTAGTATATTTGAGTTAGCATAATAAAAACTAGAAATGGCTTAGTATGGGGCTAACAAGTCGTGTGTGATATGTGTTTTTTTTTTAATAAATGGTATTTGAATTAGACATTTAAAAATAGACCATATTACATTCTGAAATAGACCCTAAAGCTGAGGCTTTAGGGGCCAAAGATGAACTGAGCGAGACGAAGCAATTATTTATCTAACTATGAAAAATATCGTGGCGCCACTGCCACACTTCACCACCATCTAACAATCAGAGCGCTCGATCTGAATCACACAAACGGAATTCACAACGCGTTTACGACCAGCCCTAGCAACAAAGCATGACCGTCGAACGGCCGTCTCCCTAAATATTTACTTTATTCTCATCAACTCCTTTTTTTATTGCCATTTTAGTAAAAAGGCATAACAACGTTTGCCAGGCCAGCTAGTATCTAAGTGTATATATTTAATTTCATCTCAAGCAAGAGACCTACTACGTATTTTAGTTAGCTTTTTGTTTTATATTTGTCTCATCGTGTGCTAAAATCGAATATATTGCGTTGGTTACCAGTGTTACGAAGACGCATTTAAAATTGAATAAAAATGTATTGGCAAGTAGGTACATGCAAACTTGAATGAATAGGCAAGATTTAAAAAAACAAAAGATGCGTATCAAAACGAATGCTCATTGTTTTCAATTATTTTTTCCTGGCCTTCGAAGATTTTCAATATGTGACGAACCCAATTTTAAATAAATGAGACTCTGTTTAACGACAGTCAAGGGACGGCGCATATTTTGACGTTATGGGATAAATTACGAGAGAAAAAAAATGTATTAAAAACAGTATAAGTGCTTTAGCTTATAGGTGCTACATTTGTAATTACTTACTGAAACTTAATGTCAAGACAGTTTCGTTCATGGTCACCCATCCAAAGACTGCCCGCATCGACCATTGCTTCTTCTTCATCGTATGAGCTAAGTGGCCAAGCTCTAGTGTCGAGAGTTTTCAAGCCGCCCTTAGGCCTCTGCCTTGGCTTAACGACTGCTTGTACTTAGACTAACAGCCGGGACCTACAATTAAACGTGTCATCCGACCTACGGTAGCGCCCAGATGAAAATGCCACTTGAAAAATGTCAGTCTTATGCGTGGTCACCCATCCGAACACCGTCCGTATCGACCATGACGGCGTAAAATCACCTTAGTTAGCCGATCATTCAATCACCTTAGTTGCCGATTTTGACGACCTCGTTGGTGTAACGGTTACCATGCCGGACTGCCAATCAGAAGGTTCCGGTTTCGATTCCCGGCGCGGCCAACATCTTTGTGCTAAACTAAATTTGTTGGCTGTCGGTCTGGGTGTTAAATATGTATCTATGTATATAAAATATGTATGTATATGTAATATATCAGTTGTGTTAGCAACCATAATACGAACTAGAAATGGTCCAGTATGGGGTTAACCAGCCGTGTGTGAAATGTGTCCTAATATATTTATATTTATTTTATCTACAGGCGCTACTTTTACTTCATTGATGTAAGATATAGATAGATAGATAGATAGATAGATAATACTTTATTGGACACAAACTTAAAACTAAAACTAAAGATATAATAATAACTAAGAACAAAAAAAAAATAGTGTGCCACAATTGGCGGCCTTATCGCTTAAAGCGATCTCTTCCAGGCAACCTTTGGATGGAAAGGAGTTAATAAACAACTAAAAAAGGACGTAGTGTACAATAAAGAGAAAAGAAAAAATAATAAGTTACATATACTTACAATAATTATAATAATTTATGCTAATACATATATAAAATATACATAAAATATACTAATATATAAAGTACCAATTCATAATATTATAAATAAACAAATGTTAATAAAATGAAGGGAAACAAATAGTCTTAAGGTAGTGAAGATAAATACCACCTCTCAACAAGATTTTTAAAAGAATCAATTGTCTGAGCCTTTTTGATATCGAGTGGTAAGACATTCCAAAGCCGCACTGCTTGTACAGTGAAAGAATTACCATAAAATGATTTTTTTGGCTTAGGTGTCAGTAGAGTAAGCCTTTCTGCTGAGCGAAGATTACGAGAGTGGGAAGCATGCACATAGGCAAAACGAGAAACTAAGTAGCGCGGGGAAGCGGGGTTATACAAGATTTTATAAACGAGGGAGAGAATGTGAGCATTTATAATAGGAAGTGAGATATTTTATAATAGGAATAGTTGAACTGATATCTGTCAGTCTGTGCCGAGCACTCGACCGGTCACCACGTGCTTTGTTTCACAACGTTCCCTCGGTGAGTGTCATAAAATAGATAATGATTTGGAAAAAAAACTTATCTCTCACGATAAAAACATACACCGATGCCTAAACTATAAAGAAAGTTTATTGCCTAGTTTTGTTTAAATATTTGTTGCTAAGCATCTTTAAGTATATAGCCTCATTGAGAGCCAGTTAACTGATTTGTCTGAGTAATGCTGACTCTTGTGTTTACACGTATTTGTATTCATATGACGAGGTGATTGAAAAAAATGAAAATGAAAAATATTTATTTACTAACTTATTACTAGATTACATATTCTCTTGTGACTACTTAACTAGGCAAGACCTGAATCTATGTAGTACAATTCAACCAGTTTGCATTTTAAAATAAACTTAACCTCTAACAAGACAGTATAACAAATAAAACATACCTAATACAAATAAAACAATGAATACGATAACGTTACAAACTAAGACTTATTTAATAATTTTAATTATTTAGTTTATTGTGAAAACAGTCGCTAATATGTTAATAGGTTGCAGATATTATTATTTTCAAGGCGAGAGTGAACCGGTTCCAGGTAAGCGCGATCCACCGTAGACCTCAATGTCACTTACCATCAGGTGAATTGTGGTCAAGCGCTGACCTATTCAGAGGAAAAATAAAAATTAGGTCGTGAAGGGCTAACAAACAAGACATGGTCGCTAACTTGTAATTTATTATAATATTATTACCAAGCCTAGTCACAGAATAATAACTTGTACTTCTAGAGCCAGTCCCGGCTTCGCACGGGCTATAAAATTATCCATGTTGCAAAGAGAAACAAAATAATGCCTATGTTACTCGGGGATAATGTAGCTTCTCAACGGTGATAGAAACAAGGTCCAGTGGGTTCGGGACCTATTCGCGTCAAACAAACAAACAAAAATCAAACATTTCCACTTTATAATATTGGTACCTATAGATAAATTGTGTAAAGGATAATTAATATACAGTGTAAACTCCATGTAACGTCACTCAATTTAACGACAATCAATTGGCTTTAGTTGGTTTAGCTTGTATTCCATATAATGATACATTCTCTCCATTTAACGACCACTCTCTATAACGCTATAAAATGCACAGTCCCTTCAGTGTCGTTATATTGAGTTTACACTGTAAATGATTGTAATGATTTCCGCCAAACTTTTACTAAATATTTCAGACTAACTATGAAGATAAGTTAGGTCTTGGATTAACACAAAAGCTATTTTTTATCCCGGATTAACTTCATTTGTTCTGATTCACGCTTCAACTTATTAACGCGGGCAACTCCGCCGAGCGCAGTTAGTAAAACATATTTAGTTAATATAAAAGAGAGATAAGAGTTTAATATAAGAGAATATAAAAATAATAATTTTAACTATTGACACAAATGCTATTTTTATCCCGGATTAACGCTGGTAGCACCGCAGGGAGCAAAAAAATAATTAAATGAGACTATAGACTAGTCTTATTTAATTATTTGTTCTGTCGCGTCGCCCAGCACAGTATAATAATTGTTGTTTCTTTTGACACTGATAGCAGTGACTATTTCCATTGTCAGGGGTGAAAGTTGCCAATGACTTAAATTTTTTTTTTCTATTTTTCAGTGGTAGCAATCAAACATGCCGACGTTATGGAAGATGAACGCGAGTCCCCCCGCCTGCTCGGTCCGGGTGATGGCCGACCTGTTGGGAATCCCCCTCGACTGTATCGACGTGGATTTTGGTAACATGGAACATAAATCTGAGGAGTTTAAAAAGGTATGCATAAGCATCCCACTATACGATCCCACTGTAAGACTCGACTCATTAAACGATCCCACTGTAAGACTCGGCATACTATATGATCCCACTGTTAGGACTCGGCCCACTATACGATCCCACTAAGACTCGGCCCACTATACGATCCTACTGTTAAGACTCGGCCCACTATACGATCCCACTGTTAGGTCTCGGCCCACTATACGATCCCACTGTAAAAACTCGGGGCCTTCTCACACGAGGAGAGAGGTAAAAAGGTATACGAGCAAAAATATTGAACTACATAATATATTCTAGCGAACAGTAATTAATACCTGTATGGTCATAAAACACTACGCTGGCCAAGTTTGGGTTGGCGTACGACACACGTCTTCGTATATCGTGGTCCTCTGGTCCCTTTTCTTTATTTTTCTAGAACAAGGATTTGACTCGCAGTTATTTCTTACTTGCTAACTAAAATGTTTGTTTTGTGAATTTGCAGAAGAACCCCCTCGGCACAATCCCCGTGATGAAGGATGGAGACTTCATACTGACTGACAGGTACGTTACTACATTTGAGGCCCTAGGGCATAGGACGCGGGGGTGTCCGGTGCCTCACACCAGGGATAAGGGCCTCCCGGCACAGAATAATAACTAGTACTACGCTCCCGGGGAGACGATGCCTTTGGTTGTCCCAGGGCATCGCTCGCGCCGTAGAGGGGGGCGCCGAATAACTCATTTGAATTCCTCGTTGGCGTAATGGTTACCATGCCGGACTGCCGACCAGAAGGTCACGCGATCGATTCCTGGCACGGCCAACAACTTTGTGATGAACTAAGTTTGTTGGCTGTTGGTCTGGGTGTGAAATTTATATCGATATTAAGTATTTATGTACGTGTATATATTATATCAGTTGTACTAGCAACCATAATACAAACGACAAATGGCTTAGTATGGGACTTACCAGCTGTGTGTGAAAAATAAATAAAAAATGAGCCTATGAGTTTAAAAAAAACAAAAGAAACACACATACGTCAAACTCATAACAATCTTACGTCGAATCTGTCACTGTCAATTTTTCGACGAAGTTTAAAAACTCTTTCTTCTTCTTTCCAGCCACGCAATAAACAAATACTTTTTAGAGAAGTACGGGACCCTCGAGCAGAAGGAAAGCTTCTACCCGAGCGACTTGCAGTACCGAGCTCTCATCGACCAAGCTCTGTTCTTCGACGCTTCTGTCTACTTTATCAAGCTTAAACTTATTGCTGTACGTAGCTTTTTATAATAACCTCCTCCTTTTTTGAAGTCGGTTAAAAAAACTGTCAACAAGCGCTTAACGGCTTAATATTGTGAATTTGCATACACAAGAAAATCTTCCTACTGTTCCAATAATTTGGCATGAAACTACATTTTTCTTTTTAAATGTGACATTATTTTGACATTTTGTTTTGTTTAGTTTTTTTTAATGTGTATGATAATGAAAGAAATATAGTACAATAAAAAACAATAGTCACTTAGTATTTAGCCATTCTGTTCTATATATTATAATGTAAGCTCTATATAACGACACTGAAGGGACTGTGCATTTTATGGCGTTATAGAGAGTGGTCGTTAAATGGAGAAAGTGTATCATTGTATGGTATACTACCAACTAAATCCAATTGATTTTGACGCTTTAGAGAGTAAATGGAGTGACATTACATGGAGTTTACACTATTGTAAATATTTTTTACTAATTCAGTTTTATAATTTCCAGCTACCCACTATATTCGAGGGTCTCACGGGTCCCACTCCTCAGAACCTGAAGGACATAGAAGAGTGCTACTCCGTGGTGGAAGCATACATCAGTGACGAGGGCTACATTGCAGGAGACCACCTTACCCTGGCTGACCTTTCTGTCGGGGTCACCACTGCTTCCCTGCAGTGCTATCTCAAGCTTGATACTCAAAAGTAAGTATTTTATACCTTGTGCAACATTTTTCCTTGCCATCCAAAGAGGCAATGCGGCAAGTTTGATGGGCCCGTTTGGGTGGGTAGGTTAATATTGTCTTTTCTATTTTTGTTATGTCATTTTTTTTTTAAATTTACAAAATTTTTGTAATTTTCACATTATTATTCTTAAGTTATTTTTAAGTTAGTTTATTTTTATCATTACGACTTTTTTTCTGTTGTTCTATAATTAAATTGTAATCCTACTAATTTAGAACTTGATTCAATCAAGAAAACATTTAACTTTTTAGGTATCTGGCAGCATTTTTTTACTAAGACTGGGTTTAGCCATTCAACGGGGCAATGCTGCCAGCATTTTGGGAACTCTGCCACACAGTGATAGCTTGGATGGTGAACTTACCTAAACTTTAATTGTAGAGTGTTTTAATTATTCTTGTTAATTTCTTATTATCTTTGAGTTTGTTCTTAGTATTTCATTCACTATAAATTTCATGAATATCTGACCAGTATCTGAAAAAAACATTTGTAAATTTACTTCCTCATTTGAAAATTTTCAATGCTCATATAAAAATACTGAGCTTCAGAAAGTAATAAAAAAACTAAAACAAATCATACTTTTTTGTAGGTAATGGAATTTTCTAGTATCATTCAATCAATCAATATTTAAGAGCTGGACTTTCGTCTTTGGAGTTTTTTCTACCCTCGGCCAATTCCTTGACCTCCCTATACAACACAAGAGGGTCCCGGATTTGATTCCCAGCATGGCCAACTTTGTGGTGAACTAGATTGGTTCACTGTCGGTCTGGGTGTTAAATGAATATAAAGTATTTATGTATGTATATGTAGTATGTATATTAGTTGTGTTAGCAACCATAATACAAACTAGAAATACTTTAGTATGGGGCTAATCAGCGTGTGCTTAATGTGTCCTAATATTTATTTATTAGTTAATATATGGCATAGTAGACGTAAACACAACAGAACTTATTAATCTGTGACGGAACCTTAAAGATGTCTAAGACCAAAACTTATTTCAGATTCCCCAAGGCATCAGCGTGGTTGACCAAGCTGTGGCAGATTCCGTCCTTCCAGAAATACTGCGGACCTGGCTTCGAGGAACTAGGGCAGATCATGCGAAACTCCTGGGAGGCTAATAAGCAGAAGCAATAGAAAAATAATATGTATTTTTATTAACTCTGTTACAGCCATGTTATCATTTATTTAAGTGTACCTTATCAAATTCTAGTACATATTTTTTGACTAAATATAAAAAGATACATTTTTATTATTCATGTTTTATATTTTAGTTGGTAATAAGTATCGTACCAGACTTGGGCTGATGCGATGAAGCGGCGTGAAAACTCTCGACACAAGAAATTGACCACTCAGCTCATTGAATAAGAAAAATAATATTATATTTACATACATTATTATTACAAATTAATATAATTTGTCTAAGCTAATACACATAAAATGGATATCACCCACAGATCTTTCTTCGATAGCACCAGTAGGTAAATTCAGAATAGCTAAATCAACAGTTTCAATAATTTACTACGAGAAGTTAACTGCACTAATAAATATACTTTCCTAGCCCTCATCTATCTATGGTCCTAGCGATATTTTTCACTCAAGCTTGGCACCACAGTCTGTGCTTAGTACTTTTGTTTTTGTGCTACGATGCCATCTAGCGGTAACATCATATACTAAGTGAAAAACATCGTAATTACATTTACTTCTAAGTGGAGCATGCATTATAGAAAAGATGTCGCTGCACGATGTAATGATACGTTTTGGTTGGGGAATATTTAAAACATTGACTTATTTTATTACTTGATTTATTTTAATTATAATATAGAACCTTTTGAGCATGCTATTATTTCTATTGAATTTGGTATCCAACTAAGTCTGCAATTAGACTGTAGTATTTTAAATCTATTACAATATAGTTGCGGCATCTACCGAAAACGCTTGGAACTGCTTAGTAAGGTGTGGTAAATATAAAGTTTAACAGACTCATGCTGAAGCGCCACCTATAAACGCGCTTGGTACTACTTTGAGACAGTTAAGTTATTCACTGCATGACCTTGCTGAGCAACTTTCGAACTTAAACCCTTGGAACAACGACATTCGCCGGAGCAGGAATTTGAATGGCACGGTATCGCCTGCAACGGACGACTCGACAACGGCAGAAACGTGTACGGCGAAGTGCGGTCGACTCGTCGATGCGCAGCTGTTCCGCCGCGCTTGACAATTTACAAGTTTTCTCGAAACGAGTGTGATCAAACAAAATATTACTTTTCATTCCGGCAAATGATGAAGTGATAACTGTTTGTTTTACTATTTTGTGGAGCAAGTGTAGCGTTTTGTGCGAGCGCTGTCTCTTCTCGCAACGACATGGGAGAACACTCGGTCGCCTGTTGAAAAAAAGCGAAGGCATTAAAATGTTTCATGTGGTCTAATCGATGCCTGTTTTCGTACGAATAAGTGTAATTTCGATAATAAGGACTAGTGTGAATCGTTTAGTGCTGGACTCTTGAAGTTTTAAGCGTATTTTCGACTCGGTCGTTAGTCGTGTACACGTTCAAAATGAGTGTGTTGAGTGGTCTGAGCAAGGCGGACATCAAGACGGCGAGCGATGGCCTGCTGGAGCTGCCGGAGGAGCGGCTCCGCGGCATCATGCGGTCCGAGCCCATCACCTCGGTGTATCACGTCGAGCAGACTCCCTTCGCAAGGTCAGCCTTATCACTATCACCTCACTAACTGTCAAAACTCTGATGACCCCGTGACCTGATACTGCGCGTCAAAAGGTCCTTGACCTATGTTCCATTTTTTAAACATGATCTATGGATATTCTGAATGCTTCCAATGGCTTCCATGTTCAAATAAAAAAAGTTAGGATGCAATTCATTCAGCTACAAACTTTTTGTACCACATGTAAACATAGGTTTGGTGCTTACTAAATAAGTAACCTTGAAATCTTGTAACATAGCTATGTATAAGCATACAAAGGTGTATATAAGTCCCACGATAAAATAATAAATTAAATAGGAAGGTAGAATCAAAGTAAATATTACTTACCTTTCCACACACAACACATTTTCATGGCCATAAACTACCATGCGCCATAAAACATAGCCCGAGCAACCTCAGAAATATTTTTATAGTGACTCAATATAACTGAATACACATAAAAGGAAACAATCAAATACATTCTTGGATTATTATGTCCGTAGAAGGTTATAATGTACAATATAAAAATATCATTAGGTAGGATAAATGTAAGAAATGCTAAAAACACAATTAGATAGATTTAAGATAAATTAATTACATATAAATCTAGTACTAGACCTAGGTACCGTTTGACTACCTACTGTAGTAAAAAGCAAATATAAGTCACTATGTAGATAAAGAAACAGAAAACTTGGTATTATTGCCACACATATATAGGTATTCATTTATTTACCTAACTGGTGTGAAAATAATTTATTTATACAGAAAATAGAATAGAAAGAATGAAACAGATAAACATTGGCATGTGATAAATACACTGATAAGTATGTGTACTTGAAAATATGTACCACTACAAATAGTAATAACTACCTTAGACCTAAGAAACAAGAGAAGGCAGGAACCTTTAACAAGGTTGTAAATAATGGTGATAACACGATATGAAAGTATCCAACTGAAGCAAAGAGTTTGTATAGCTACGTTCCTTTATCAGATAATTTAAAATGATGATAGAGTATGTGCTTGATAAGAATTGATAAGGACTATTTTTGCTCAGAAAATGGAAGGACAATGTACATTGAACATATAGTTATTATGTGAATTTCCATAAAGACTACTAAAGATTGAGTTATTGGATGAGTATTGGAACATTTTTATTTCTTTTAACATTTTTAGTAAATTTATTAAATTAAATGTTATTTATTCAATTAAAGTCAATTACAAAAATAATAATAAATATTAGGACACATTTCACACACGGCTGGTTAACTCCATACTGAACCATTTCAAGTTTGTGTTATGGTAGCTAACACAACTGATATACTACATATACATACATATTTATATAGATACATATAATATATAGCCAACTTTGGTTTATCACAAAGATGTTGGCCGTGCCAGAAATCGAGTCCGGAACTTTCTGATGGGCAGTCCCGCATGGTAACCTTTACGCCAATGAGGTCGTCAAATAATCCATGTCACATTAATATGTGACATGGATTATTAAAACATTGGAACATTTTTATTTCTTTTAAAATTTTAAGTTAATATTAAATTTAATGTCATTTATTCAATCAAAGTCAATAAAAAAATAATAATATTACATGTCACATATTAAAAAAATAAACAAATAACCCACCCCTACCCACGCCTGTAGCAGAGATGCCCAGTAATTCTTTTATTAAATTAATTTATTATTTTCAAGTTAAAGTATTTATTTATTTTAAAAAATAAAATGACACAATTAATTTATAGGTACATACTATTAAGACATTATCTCAAAAAACATATTGCTGTATTGTGAAAAACTAAGTTTTTTACAAAAAATCAAAACTTGGGACACTTGGAGATTCATTTTCTGGGGTTTTCTTTTATTTGTTTCTGTTTTTGTGAGTTTTTTATTGTAATGATTTGTATACATCTCCTGTGTCTGAAATAAATGTGTTCCATTATATTCTATAACAAATAATAAGTAAACAAAATTAGTCTAGTCTTATTACTATTATTTTACATAATAAAAGACACTATGGCAGTCAAAAATATTTTACTACTTGTTCAAAATGAATAGAGCATAAACGCAGAACTTTAATAAAACCAAAGCTAGTATTAATGCAATGTTACTTTACTTCAGAAACCATCGTCCACCTGCTTTAAAGCTAACAACATACAAACTACAGTTCAATCTGTGACCCCAGTCATTCAACCTCAACGAATTGCATTTTTTCGAATTTGATCGTTGCTATTTTTCACCCGGGTCCAACCACGCGGCGGTCGGAACCGGTTTGAACCGGAGGCGACGGGTTTGTGAAACGACCATTTCCCCTCACAGTTTTACCACCGGTGACAGTTCTTTTGCCAATAAAAGAAGCTTTGAAGTAAGCTAAGCTGTTAGTGTTTCCGCAAACTCGCGAGCCAAGTTTGCGTGACACATGGCCCTAGTTGTTTAGACTTGTGGCAGGTGCAAAGCAACCCTCTAGGTAGTCGACTATAGGATACAGCTTACCTTTTGATTTTAAAGGCAAAGGGGAGCTGAGCTAAGTTGTAGCCCCTTAGAACTCTCCCCTTCATTGGCAGAGCGAGCGTAGTTTCTGCATTAACTGACCAATTTGCCTTTCGTCTGTCTATAGTTCTCGTGTAGAGTCCATAATTTTCAACCAATCTTGACAAAAACTTGGTTACAGTTACAGACACAGTACAAACTCCATGTAATGTCACTCGATTTGACGACAAACTCTCTAAAGCGTCGAAATCAATTGGCTTTAGTTGGTTTAGCTTGTATTGCATACAATGATACATTGATGACCATTCTCTGACATGACCACTCTCTATAACGCCATAAAATGCACAGTCGTTATATAGAGTTTACACTGTATTACTTATTCGGTAGAATTCGTCGGTGATTCTTGTTTGTTGTGGTGGTTCACACAAAAAAAAAGGAAAAATAGTTGCATCGCTATTTAGTTACTGTTCGGTTTTAAAGATATTTGGTAGAGCAATCAAATACTATATTCTGAAAAGATTTTCTGAATACCTATGAATAAAATTGGTCAGTAATATTTGAGATATGAATTCATAAAGTTTCGTTAATTACAAATAAAAAAAATTCATCCCAAATATCATATGGAATCCAAATTTCATATGGAAGAGTTTCAGTTTATACATATAATAAATTTGGCAGATCATTATAAATTTGATTGAGGTGTGTTCTCTTTTAGGTTGGTACCTAATATAAAACAAATATTTGTCTTCACTTTTTTCTTTTAATATGTAACAATACATCACCTTTTGTTTTTAATATACTCGTATGTGTGCGTACAAGTACAGTCATGTCTTATAGTTATGTCAATCAAAACCTATAATAGAATGAAACAATCCAATCAAGAACTAACCTCTGTATGTACGTCAGTTTGTTACTCTATTGCTGTTAATTGTCAGGTAGAGAGCTGTAAACGCTATTTTAGCGCGTAATGGTTGCCTGTGTAAGTAGTTAATAGAGCTTAATTACCTCACTCGAAACGCTTTGTAAGTCTCGCAATGTCTTATTAAATACACGTCTCTTTGCACCTTCGGCGTAGGGCCTAATCTAGCTGTATGACTCATTGATATAGTCTTATAATTGAGTATTAAAATGGTAGAACCTATACGGTTATGCCCAAATGAAACCTAAATAATTACTTAAGTTGGAGCCTTGTTACCAATGCAAAGTTGCAATGTTATTATAAACCATATTTTTGTTTCATTAGTTATGGGCATATTGCTAGAAAAGTCTACATGTTTCGATTGGCATTTACTTATTAGTATCTACCAGTAAAATTGATTCTAGGTATGAATTTATCATCGCTCGAAGATTCATCAATGGTTCTAATTGAGTATGTTTCCATGATTTTTTTTTTTTTTTTTTTTTTATAGCTTATAGGTTTGCGTTTGACCACAGCTTGCCTGGTGTTAAACAATACTATGGCCTACGATGTTACACGCTTACCTAGAAAATACCTATTAACTCTAGATGATAAAGATGAGTAAATGCTTTCTGAAATCCCCAAGGTCTTTGACTCGATTGATCTGACAAAACACTATAATTTGAAATAAAGGTCAATCAATGGTGAATTGGTAATATTAAGCAGGTCAAGGTTATTTAACCGCAAAGTTTTGTATATAGTCGCAAGCAAAGGAAGCCAAGAAAAATGCAAGAAAACTAGCATGGCGTACCTCAAGGTAATGTTACTTGCCCTTCGCTATTTAAGGTGTTTGCAATTAACGTTCCATTATTTCTTGAATGATATCTAGCTTATTGTTAAGTCTGCGGTTTATATGTAGCATAGAATGAATTTCTATAATGTATATTCGATTAGTACGAAATAAAAACGTTACTTTTCAAACCAGTTTGAAGTAAAAAGCCGCAGCCGACAAACCGGACGCGGTAGGTTCTCTTGTATTACATGCGACTAATGGCGGTTAAAGTAACGTTAGGTAATTTTGGCGATTAGGTACACCACCGTGATTTCGAGGTGCACGTAAAAGTTTGGATAAATGGCCGCGTCCACATTGCCTCGGGCACAGCAGAGCAATTGTGTTTTGCAAAAGCGTGTCTGCTGGCTTTTATATAGATGAAGTAAAGAAATGTAATCTGGCGGCCGGCGGCCATGTATAATTTCTCTGTCGTTAGTGGCGGCGGCTGCCGGAGTCTCCGCTCGTTTCCCGGGAGTCGCTGCTATCGTGGAGATTGCAGTTTTTGCCGTCCGGCGTCGGGCACGCCGGCGCGCCGCTGCCGAGATGTAATCGTGGACTTTCTACAGCTGAGCGGTCGTCGATGTGGTTTCACTTTCGTGCGGGCGGTGGAATGCGGCCGGACCTCCGACCCGCGCCACCCGCGCCTCCTGTGTCACCACCTCCCTGCCGCCCTCGCCGGCTGCCGGCTGCCGGCTCACGCTCGCCCACTATTTGCATACACACATCGCACTAACGGTAGGGGTTCATTAACGATCGGCCCTCGTGCGTCGAGGATTTAACGGTTCTTCCACACGTCTGATGATCGGGAACCAGTCTGAATTGTGCAGCTTCGTTGTGTTGCGATACAACGGTTTCTGGGTTAAACCGAGTCTTAGGGCCGAGTGAGTGAGTGGGATGACAGGCACCGGCCGGGGCTATCCGCGCCAATATCTTATTCGGGTCATTAGTGCGAAATGCCAGCGGCTTGGCACGAGCGGCGCCAGGGCCGGGCGCGTTCCCCGCGGACGATGCACCGACTAAATTCGGGCCCGTTGCATCACGCATCACTTTCGGTTTCGTTTGTCACGCGGCTATTTTAAATCGAGTGTCGATTATTAGAACGCCGTTTTTAGCCTCGGCGACCCGCCGGCCATCCGCGGCTCGTCGCGCTGACTAACCGGCGAAACACTCAGGAAACGCGAGTAATTACTTCACTACGAACGTAACCTCGCATTTCCTATTCAAATAGGACGCGATAGCTAAAATGGGATACAATAAGGCTAGAGCGGCGTTCAAAGTCGGCGGCAGGTATGCAACGGCGGTGCTGCAGTTATCTCGGGCTTGCGGAACGAAACCCGATCTGTGCGGCGGCACGCGAGCGAGGCCGGCGCCCGCCCCTCGCGCTCGCACGGCGACCGCTGCACTACGATCCACAGTCACTGCCTGTATATTTTTATTGACCCTAAGACCTGAGACTTGGTTCATTGATGGACACATAAGAACTATGTGCTGTCACGCTTTATTTTCCCCTGGACCTTCCTCCGGTGTGGTCAGTCTTTTCCCAAAGCCGCTTGAATACTCTTTCCGCTCAAGAAGCGTCCCGGAACGGCCGGTTCGAGACTGTGAGTTCCCTTCGCCCGCAAGGTCGCCTGGCGGTCGGCTCACCTGCCGGTGCCACCCATCCACCGAATTGTGCAAGCTGCGACACCTCGCGGCGTGGGCGGGCCGCTCGAGAACAATCGAGCCTCATTGATCCGCTACGTCGCTGGAATGCAGGCTTTTGATACGGTTACAAAACCGACGTAACGGCGCGGCCAATGTCACCCGGGAGCTGAGTTGACTCGCCCGTAGATCATGCCCGCATCGAGTCGTGGGCGAGTAGATTTTCCGCCGCTCGGGTTGGGCACGCATAATGCCGCTCCGCTCGCAGCGAAAGTCTCGCCGACCTTCGCCTGCTGGATATGGGCGGCGAGACATACCTAACCACTAGAGACACCTAATTACGATTCGACAGCCGGCTTGTTAATCGCTCGAGATTGAACACTCTCGACGCTGGAACCGATTCGATATGACTGACTAGGCTGCCAGTGTTGATGCGCTTCTTATGGAGATGTTATCAGCTCCGGTTACAAGCTCTACGGCGGTTAAAGCATTTATTACTGGAGCAGGAGAGTTAGTATTCGCGGAGTAATATATACAGGCGGTATGAAAATCCCTCGGCCTAGATCGCATGCCTAGATAGAGGATTTTCGAGATATGATCGAATCGTCGACAGCGTTGCTCGTTTTATCTCGGACAGTATTTTAGTTGTAACAATGCGGAGTATGTCCTTATCAACACTCTGCTGCTAATTTTAGAATGTGATAGTGAGATGAAATACCGTACACAATGTTTGTTTTATATCTCATCGGTTTAAATCTAGTCGAGCTCGTTCTCATTGATTGGTTACTCGTGTTTGCAGCTTGAGAAAATATCTATCTAGGCTGAGTAAAAACAAGTAACGCATGTGTGTGAAAAACGATGGCCGACTGAGCCCAATAAGCATTCTGTAAATTTACGGTTGTGACTCATCAGCTTTTATGCTGATAGCTCAGGCGAAATGAGAGAATTCCAATTGACTATCTTCTGCTTCTTTTTCTTCGTATGAGCTAAGTGGCTGAGCTCTGGTGTCGAGAGTTTTCAAGCCGCCCGAACTCCTTCCTCTGACTTATACTTCCGCCAAATTCGATGTGAACTAAATGTAAACAAACAAAAAAAATACAATTTTAGGGTTACCACTTCAAGAAAGTGCTACGGATATCAGAATTTCTATATTTTGTCATAAAAGTCATCCAGACTTTTAGTAATTTCAATCGAAAAGTCATATTCACTGTATTTAAAGATCAATAGCAATAACAAATTGTCAAGAAGTGAGTTTTAAAAGAAATCAGAATATTCGTTCATTACTTACAGCGGAATTTGTATCAACCCTAGCTATTTTTTCGTTTGAGTGCAGGAATCTCAAACCATTGGCCACTTTTCTATTATTCTTCCAAATAAAATAAAATACAACACTAAAACCCTTAAAAATTCCAATTAACAAGTTAATTTTTATTTAGTCGCATTATTGACCTGATATAATATGATGTTCCGTTGTACGCTGTATTTTAGTAAGATGCAATTTCGACAAATATTTTTATTTAAGGATAATAGTAATTTGTAATCACTAAAAATAACAGTTTTAGTATACATTTCAATGACAAGTTTCTTATAAAGTCTACGTCATACTTAAGTGATGTTTTAGGTAGAATACAATGTGAAGACGTATTCTTGTAACGTATCAATAGTGTAAAACGAAATGTGCTAAATATAAATCGTAAGCAAACATCTCAAACATGGCCGCTCCTTCAACACTTGTTTGCCGACATTCGTTTGTATTACAAGTATTTCTTTATCTTTTGTAAGCGTGACCAATTAAACATTAGAAAAAAAGTTCTTTACCACTGCTGTCAGTGGTTGCTAGGCAACGCTTTGTTGGTAAGCATTTCACATCGAATTTGGCGGAAGTATAGCTTTGACTAAGCTAAAACTTACTAAGCTTGCCTAATTCTACTAGGTATATCTACCTGGGTTAGTGCCTTAAGTATGAATAACAGTTTCCCCCCACTCCTTTTGTTTTTCATACGGAGTATTGTGGTGGCAGTGTCGCCGCGCTGTATGCGATCCGGCGCGCAGTGTTTACACTCTCCCTCCCATAACCTTGGCCCGAGTTCACTGACTCCGGCCGCAGAACGCCAGTCTTTAATTGTGCGCTTCCGGAGCGTTCCCATGGTCGGCACCCGCCGCGGCGCGTCTCCACCGCCCTGTGCACTAGGAGCCGGGACGAGAATACCCCGCACTCGATCTCCGCACGCCGAAACGAATTAGATTTTATCGCTCGTTCTCTAATTCCGACGTAATACGGGTGTCAGCGTTGACGGATCTTCGTCGACGCTGGCCGCGCTACTCCGGCATTCCGGCGAGGATTTACGGCGAGTCGGCCGGCGCTGCGTAAATATAATTAGAGAGGCTATTTATCAGCTCGGCGGAAGGGCGCTCGCTATCGCGCCAGTAAATCTAGCGCCGCCTCTGACGGCTCAATCCGAAGAAGCGGAATGTCGCGGCCCATACCTTCGTAAGGGCGATTTTGGCCGAACCCATTTCTCTATACGTCACTATCGAGATGGCAGGCGATCATGTGTATGGATTAGACGAAACAGACGCTGTCGGCCGGTATGGAATTCCGTTCTAAGTCTGTAGTAGCGCATGCTGTTTGTTTTGGTGCATGTCGTGTGAAGTAAGCAGCTAGTCCAAGGGCAGCGCGCGTGCATCGACGCGAGTAATTGAAGCCGTCGGCTGCTCCGCACGTCTCCCCTACATGGAATATAGCTCCATACACGCATTGCGAGAAGTAATATTCTATTATAATTCATACAGCAGATATTGTGACACCTAATAGATGAAAATCCAACAAGCAAATGAAGCAAATCCATTAATCTCAGCGGTCGGTTCCCAGACGAGCTCTTCTCGAGAATTTCTTTATGACTCATTCAGGGAATGTTTGCATTCGCCTGGAAGGCATCACGGATCAGCACATCAATGAATCGAGGAACACTTAAAGAGAAATTGTATGGGGGTGTGTCTGCAGTACCATGACTAATGAATTCTCAGTGCGCAAGCGACCCGAGACTGCAGGGTGGTCAGGCATTTGCATAAACCGTGCTCGCCACGGTCCGCCCCTGGAAGTGCGCCTGCGCCGGCGCAACGCACCGGAGACCGATGGAAGCAATGCAAAATAACTCCATTAGACCCTATATTTATGAAAACTTCATATCGAATTAGGAAACTGCAAATGAAAGTCCATATCTGTGAAAGGGCTGATGACCTTTCGTTGCTCATACTCCATATAAAAGTCATTAAAATTCTGAAGTTTGGAGTCATAAAAAAGCTTTTAAGGCACGTCTTTAAATGGAAATATAAGGAAATGTAAAAATTCTCGAGTAAGATCATAAAAATCTGTACCGGCAAATCATGTTCTCTCAATGTCACACACTTTGTGTTGTTTTATGATGGCGGCTTGGCTCTGGTGTCCGCGCGCTGTGCATTTTATGCACCGACCACATTATAAAGGTTTCCTTTGTCGTACACACAATATGCGAATACGCCCATGAATATTTAATGCCCTGCCATAGCCCTGACCTTCATTTTGGCCTTTCCCTGTGGCCATTGTTCTCTGCCCTACGCCCGCTCAATTTATCTAATGTTCGCTGCTTTTGTTTCGAGTAATGCTCCTCTCCTATTGTCTACGATGGAACGAGTATGTTGTCCGAAGACAAAACAGTTTTTGCTGCGTCTGTTTCGTTGGCTTCGATCAATTTATCATACGTTGAAATCCACTCGGCAAAAACTAATTTTGATTATGATGTAACCGATGATCTATCCGTTATCCTCGTGACGTAGAGCTGACTCAGTGACCTGTGCGCAACCTGGAGGAGATCGTTATACGTTTCGATTTAATTAACCTTTTTCTCTGACTAACGTCTCGGGAATGCGATTATTAGTCTACCAGTCGACAGAGAATAATCTTCCTAAAAAAAGATCGAGATTCGGGAAGAAAAATGTGGAATGATGGATGGAATAGCCCTCTGAAGAACGTTGTTAACATGCCTAATGGTTACGCTGGGTGGCGAAGACAGTTGACGGCTGCACATCGACACGTCACTAGTTTTTGTCATCGTATCAGACTCAGATATCTTCCTCGTGGTCTGCGGTGACTTGATTAACGACCGCTTCTTGATCTGGAGTGTTTTTGATCTCCTACCGTTCCTCCCACACATGTAAATGGATTCCGACGCCGAAACACCTACGCGGCCCCGGACACTCACAATAACAAAAAACTAATGATGTTGAGTGCGTGTAAATCTATGGAGATGCAAAAAACTTGTCGATGACAATAATAAACTTTTAGATATGTTTCAAATTTAAGTCATGAACATTTCGAGCTTCAATCAGTTATCTGAACGAGAGAATAAGTCAAATGTTGGTAACTGCCACTCAGATAGTTTGTTAATTTGATTTGTGACTGATGCAATCGTTATGATCGAGTCACCGGAAATTACGTTCGTTTATGAGCTTGCACGGTTCGGCGGCCGGTAGTCGTAGTAAATGGGCGACGATGATTGCGGGAGACCTCATTAGTGTGAGTGATTGAGAAATCAAACTCGGGATTAGATTGAAATAGCGATGCTTATAATGTAGTCAGTGGTGCGCGGGAGCAAACAACGCGTGAAGGCAGGCCGCGGATGCCTGCACGCCAAATGCGCGAGTTTGGCGGTCTCATCTCACACGAGGCTCCAACCTCTCGCTTTGACGCCAACGTTTCGTGCAAAACGCGTCCCTTTCACGCGTCTATTTGTTCGTTTTTGGGCGAGTGTGGCCGATGACAAAGCGTCACTTTCTACAGGCGCACGCGCAGCGGCAAATGAAGTGTGTCGCTCGGCCGACAGCTGCGCGATAGACTCTGCTCTAATGTGCACCGGAAACCATCAATTCAGATAGTGCGCCGGATTGCCCGCCGCGAAGCTTCTGCTCGTAGGATGCAACCGTTATACGGAGGAAGCTGTGATTTATGACCTTCATTGTTTTGTAGCTCGGCATCTCTTACTCCGCATCCTCATTTTATCGACCGGTAGCTCGTTATCCACTTGCTGGCCGAATAAAAATCCGTCACTCTGTCGAAAACATCTCAATTGGACGCCGTTCGTTTTGACTGACACGTAGTCGGCGGTTTGTGGTGAATTCGTAAGTGATTTGCGGAATCCGACACGACCAGGTTGCCAGATGTGACTGAACACGACGCCCGAAACATCTGCCGCGTCATTCCCCCAAACTATCGAAACTCCAGTCACACGCGCCGGCACCATGGGACCCTCACTGTAATAATTTGTCTCCATTAAAGTGCAGCAGATTGAATGAAAATATAGTAACGCGATTATGTTCTCTACCATTTACGTAACGGTGCCGGTGTGTATTGTTTATTTTGGAATCTCACTTGTACATTAATTGGCGTTGTTTATCCAGAGAAACAGTTCACACGGTAAATTCAACTGGATCAGACGGTGTTACCGCTTTTCCGTGACCGATCGTGAATTCGAGCTACAATAACGACTCGGCGTCGTGTACGGTTTTGCGTATTGAACATTACGGGCAAGGGTATCTTCGGAATGGCTGCGAGTGTCGGCTCTCGCGCGTTATCGGCCACTTTCTCGGCGAACGACGTTGCCGAAGTATTGTTTATGAAAAGCGGGTCAGAAGAAAGCGACAGAGGGGCGCGCGGCGGTTGGCGGCCGGTCACTCGCAGATATCTCCCGGTGAAGGGGTCACGGTCGCGCGAAACGATCCGAAGACAAGCGCGAGTCTAAGAAGACAGACCTTCGGTCGGCTCTGGTGCAACTGTAACAAACGATTCATTGTTCGTGTTCAATATTGGAGCAGATTTCACTTCGTTGCGGTTGCTAATTGCGTTTGTTGTCCCGAGAGTAGACCCCGCCGGGCTATACATGTGTGGAGGAGCAGGCCGTGTCGGATGCGGAATGCGTGCGCCCATCATGTAGTGTGCACGTCGTGACACATGGCGCTATTGACAATAGCCTCCTCCGTGATCGCTCTTTGTTTAAGTGTTTTCTCGTCTCAAGGTCGAGCCGGCACGTTTCTTGTTTCATTATGAACTGAGTTTTTGCTTTCCTCTTTGACAATCAGCTTCTAAGTTAATTGTTCCCCGGATGTAACAGAGTTGGGGTTTACTATTGTTATAGTGTTGGTCACACTTGCTCTTTTGTTTTGAAGTTGTTGTTTTGCAATCGGTTAATATTGTACGTCACAGCGTTGGGTGCTTGCCTGTTTACCTGTGTTTGTAATTGTTCATTTAGATGCTTAAATTAAAACAATGTTGATACTGACTGCCATATAACTGCCAGGTTTGGTAAACGCAAGTCAATGACAGCAAACCTAAACGGAACAGACATTGTAGCTCCAATTTAAGTTTGTAGTTCCAATTTAAGTTTGACAAATCGTTCTCGATTTTTAAAGGTTATTTAAAGGCGAAAATTAATTAATTGGCTTAATTGTTCCGCGGTTGGTATCTGCTAGCCGTGGGCTGCGCCTACGCACTTCGTGGTCAATAAATCAAGGAGACACGCTCGCCATGGACCGCTCTCGTGAAAAGATAATAACAAAACTATTTTTTAATAATCCCAACAGATTACCATAAAGCAGCATAGTATTAACATCGCATTTCCACAACTTGAAAAAAAAACAAATTAGAAAAAATGCAAATGCCACGATATTCCACTTAAAACGGCAGGAAACCATAAATTGTGCGGATTTCAAAATATTGCGATGTTTGGCTTTAAGTGCTTTAATATTTGACGTCTCCTTTAAATTCAAATCAGGCGTATCTTTCCAAATTAAACGGTCGGCAGACGAAATATTAGTCATCAGTGTTAGAGAGACGTGAGAATACTTTGACTAAGTGCTGAGGATGAGTAAGATATTAGTGGTATACCTATAGTTAGTATGTTGTAGACGGTATATTGTTTGAGACTTGGCAACGCAGCCAACTTGGATCGGATGCGAAAATATCTAGTACCGTTCAACCCCTCTAGATTGAATAGAAATTACATTCTTAGTTTAAGTTAGTATTACGTCGCATTGGGCATTCCCGTAGGGTCTACGTGTCCTGTATTTCAAATAAGTATCAGTGTTGGTTTGAATAAGACACTTCCAGAATGCTACTGCATGTTTTTTTACATTTTGTACCTTGGCTGTATGCCTAAGGTGTAGAAGTTTCAAGGAGGCTGCCGAAACACACCTTTTAAGTACTTCACGGCAGATTTTTATCTTTAAGATAAATAGATACATAGATTAGCACTTTGTTAAAACACATACTAAAAATAATTACAGAAAACACTAATATATATATATATATATTAGTGTTTTCTGTATATAACACTAAAATATAATAAATAATAGTTTTAAAAACTAGTGCCTTAACTGGCGAACTTATCGCTAAAAGCGATCTCTTCCAGGCAACCAATTCCTAGAATGTACACACAGAAAGAACTATGGTTTGTTGCTAGTCAGGCGAGTTCTAGAAAATGCTCCTCTACCATGCAAACATTTTCAGTAGTGTTATGGTCATTATATGATTTGCTCTTAGCTATGTTTATCCAACGATATTGTATTTACTTTCACTTATTATTTGCACTTTGAGTACGAGTATGTGTTAGTTTGCTTTATTTAATTTCCATTAATATTTCCTAGTTATTTATGTTTAATAGTTAAGCCGGAAACAAGAACTCTTAAGCTCTTCCTGAGGTAAAGGAATTTAATTAGCATTTCCCCAAAAAGGTATCAAAATCATATACAGGAAGACGCCGAAAACCTTCGATTCTAAACCGAAGACTTAAACTTGACCCCAGTTTTAATCCTGCCATGAAATGTAATATCTCTAAGCTGTTATGCGTAACTAATCTTCACAAATGCCTCCATATTTAGTAACAGGAATGGCAGGAAAGATTTGCATAAAGTGACATGACATGTGTAAGTCGAATTTAATCTTATGTATCGTCGCTGCCAACCCGTGGTCCAACTGCTATGTCCAACTGGTTGTACCACGGGTAAGTAAAAAAAATTACAACCACTCTAAAGTTGTTCCTCGCGGTGCAACTTGACGTTTAATTAAAAGTACTTAATAGAACTAGGTGTCATCATCCCTTTTGCTTGAGCAGGGTTTAAGGTTCAGTTTATTCAGTGAGTTAAGTGATATCACTGAATTGGCACAAACAGGGTCACTGGTAACTAATTAAAGCTTTACGAGTCATAGTACCCCTAGACAACCATTAATTGGCCAGCGTGGTGAATTATGACCGAAATCTCTCTCCTCGTAAGAGAAGGCTCCGCGTCCCAGCAGTGGGAACGTATAGGTAGGTTCCTTATGCTTATGCTGACCCCTAGACAAACAACTTCTTTTCAAAAGATTTGTTTCCTTAACTTCGATGCTGCTTACATCACATACAAACCTTGCTTGAGCAAGGGATGCTGTTCGCTTAAGTACTTTGGTCCGTTGGGAAAAAAGTTATATGTAGTGTTGGACCACGGACAATTTTATTTAACCGTAGTACAACCGGTTGGACACAGCGTAGAACCGCGAGTCAGTAGCGTGTTTATTGACACCCATATATGTTTATGTGGTTAGATCTTATTGACATGTTTTAATCGTGACTTCATACATTGCTGTGGCAATGTTTACGCTTGAGTGTTTTTTGCGAGGTTTTTTTTGCCACCAAGCAAAGGTGACCGCACTCGTAAGGAAGACATCGGTATAAATAGTATGAGCATCTAGCCGAGGTACCATGTTTGAGAATATATAATCTTATTTTGGTTGTACTGGTATTGTGACCGCTTTTAGCGATAAGGCCACTGTTTGTGGCACGATGTAAATAATTAGGTGTTGTTACTATTTTGTATTGTCTTGTATCTATTATCTGTTCAATAAAGAGTTGAATCTATCCGTATCTATATTGGTATTTTGGTTTGGACTCGTCTCATATTAACTGATTGATAATCATAATTCATACGTACTAAGCCACGGATAACAAACGGAAAGATATTGTACGATGGCAAAACTGAACAGCACCATATCATGCATATAACTGTGTCACGCTAATTTGATATTTTATGTCTCAGGAATAAAGATCTGTAAGTGTGTATATATCTTCTCACGTGACATCTAGTTTTACACATTAGAACTAGCACGTTTCATATATGAATTTTTATTTTCTTAAAATATTTACCGAGTGCCAAACATAACTTGTAACTTTGACGTACGATTGGCTACATCGAATTCTAAAGAACAGTGAGTACCATCTGGTTGTGCTAAGCTAATATTTATTTTTGTAGAAGCTTCTATGAAATACATATTCGTAATCATAATAGTCACAATAAATATAAATAAATTAATAGCCTCACCAAAGGTGAAAGAGAGAGAGAGATAAGGGAAATGAAGAAGAAGAATAATAAATATAAATATCTATGATACCCAATACAAGCAGACGAAGTTTGTTCAATACATCAGCCAGTAAACGTTTCCGCAAACAATTCACTACTAGAAACACATGTTTTACTACAAAATCGTGTTCAATAGTTCCCTTATTCTTACTCTATGTGGGTGGTAAAGTGGCAATGCCGGTAGTGAAGTTTTTTTGCTCTCACACTCAAATATATTTAGATGATTCAGACCTCCTGCGTCGAAAGATATCTTATTTTGATCTTATTCCGTGACGATTTGTGCGTAATGAACTTTGCCAAAATGCCTGCTTGTTTTTTTTGTTTCATAAAAAGTTAATATAGTGTGACCAAAATTGCTAACGTTACGGCTGAAATCGACCTTATCTGTAACATAATTTGCGATTAGATTAGATTGTGCGGTTGTTAGTAGAAGATTCGCGCAGCTACGTTCCTGTGTTCTTCATTTATCTAAAACAATATTTTAAAGAATAACTTTATCGTTGGCTTTTTCATTGTGTGCTCTATAATAATATAGTAAGTAATGTTAGAACATTACTTACTATATTCTTTATTTGGCTCTGTTCGTGTCTCGTTGCCGAACTTTATATTGTGGTTAATGGTTAAAGTTTGACGAAATGCCAAAGTTAATCCTACCGGAAGGCCGTGACTGGCTAATTGAATAATGAAAGTTCTCGAATGTTGTTGTTTGAAACAAGTTTGGCGCAGTCAAAATGTTTTCTCATGCCGCCAATGAATTTGCAACAAGATTCATAATTATTTACATTTCCGGATAGCCAAACCTCTCGTGTGAATTTTCAAAAGTAAAACTTTTGATTTCGTACGATATACAAAATTGCACTTTTAGCTCTCAGGTTGAAGTCAGTGGTATGGGAAAAGCTGATAAGTTTACTGCCGTCACTGTGAATGAACGTTTCAATCCTTTACGCCGCTTGAATTACGGAAGCTCGTACTCTTAATTAATATTATTCGATATTTCTCTCGTTAAACCACTAAGTTATTGGCCGTTAACTCTTTATTAATGGGCTTACAACAGTGACCTCCGTAGACGACCGGACAGCTCTTTGTGGCTTAATCTTTATCTCAATAGGGGTCACTTTGACGCTCTTAAAAATAAAATTGTCGTGACTGACCAAATCGCTTTTCTCCATTTATAGAGTGTTTATTTTATTTAAATGTGTTTCCTGTCTTCCGTCGTTTTATTCGAATGAATGCTTCAATGTTTCCATCCAGATAAGATTACAAATAGCATATTTGGATTAATGTCTGCCGCTTGCGTCAGTGACGTACATAAATACTATAGGTACGTGTATAAGAAGTCTTATATTTGCGACGTTCTTTGTACGCGTGATTAAATCCTATTTATTTTATTTTTGGTTTCGTGCTATAGTTTCAAAGAAATCTGTGGCTTCTCTTGTTAATTTATAACTAGCAACATAGTTGTATCGTTCCGAAGCAAATTGCACAGTCTTGTTGTGCTACTTTGTACATTGTGATCGGGATTAGAACTTACGACTGGCAAGCGACAGGATAGAGCAAATTTAATCTACCTCTCGTATATATTTTCGTTTTAGTTTCATCAATAAATTTAATTGGACCAATGAAGATGCCATATAAATATGCGTGTAGCCTGATTGAGGATAGCGTGTACGCGTGTAAGGTTAATTAATCTAAGGCGAGGCTGCGAGGCGGCTGAAGGAAGTCTGCATTGCAGAATGCAGGCGGGCAATAAATATACCGTGGCTGGATTCCCGGTGTCATTTATCATAATATTGTCTATATGCCTCGCCTTATCTCCAGTCCTAGCGGGCAGGTGGGTGTCCGACTCGACAATATTAATTGATCCTGTAATGGTAGCGGAATTGTTTGTACCTTTTGTTAGGCTCTGCGGTTTCGTTGTTAATCTTTCTTCGTCAGATGCAGATCTGAGCACTAGATACGGAAAATAGTACGCGGTTTAAGCGTGATTCGAATGCCTTGATGTAGTGTTACCTACGACTATGTTGTTATTTATGTATGCTAATATTATTGCTTTTGAAATCGATCCGATCGACGATGCTATTATATAACTTTGAATGTTAAAATTGGTTTGCATTACGTTTACATCATTTTGTTACTATCTTCGTCGTTTCATTGGATATCTTCGTCGATCGTTAGCAGCTTGTTAGCCGGCAGCGACCTTGATTGTCCCGGGCATGGGAAGACGAGGGTTATCACCGCGATCGAGTCATGACTCACACTGCCTCGTTAATTTGACGATACTTGCCAATGTTTGTTTGAACAGTTAACTGACACACATTTCCTACCGCTCGTGTCGGCGTCGTGGCGGAGACGTCGGACGCCCGTTGTAGTGCACTCGACCTATCGACCTTTATTCAAACAACCGGAGGATACGTCAACATCCACCACCATTGTCAGATCTCTCTACTGTTGGCCATCTCTAGAAAGCTTGTCAGATCTTGCGGCTCGCGATAAAGTGGTCGATCGTTCGAGGGATGTCCGTTAGATTTGGGGTCATCGGCAGGTGCCGATTTGCACTTGACGAACGAGCGTGGTTTTCCTATTTTGGTAATGCATTGTTAAAGAAAATAACATGTCTGCTTGCGGTCCGGGCGCTGTTCCCATCGTTAGTTGTGATGGCATTTCTGTTTAACTCTCTTTGTGCAGCTCGTTTAGTACCGTATATTAATCCGCTGCTGTGTTGTTTATTTATATATTGTAATCGGATTCAGAATATAAAAATCGCATTTAAGATCTTAGTATATGCATATCTCTCTCGTCATCTCATCTCATGCGAATATAACGTTTCTTTATGAACATTGTCTCACTTTGTTCGCTCGTAAACTTGCGGTGAATGTTATTGCGGAAGAATTTAATTCGCATAGTTTATTAAAACGACAACAATGTTCGAATCTTTACGCGCCTTCATGAAAGTAAGATTGATTATTAATAACACATACATTAATAAAATAGCCAAAAAAGTACTTGCTAAATTGACTGGAATAATTTCCATGCAATTTATTGTGTTAATCGACGATACGCCGATATTTATACGACGGTGCGTCAATTTTGAGGATAATTTTAATGTTAAATTCATGAGTGTGTAATAAGGTATTATGATGTTCGAGCTCTTTAAATGACAAAGGAATTTTACCGAGTGAAACAATGTTTTGCGAATTTAGTAATAAACATTTATTTATTTATGAGTACTAGATAGATTTATTATTGTTTAAAAGCCGTGCGTTTTCATTTAATTTATTATAATTTTATATCTTCCATTCTCTAGTCTCGAAATAATATAAATTCATTCATATAAAGAATATTTATTCCCTTTAATAAGCATGTGTGTTTTCGGCGATTTATAGACGCATGATGCTCGAATCTCAACATTATTTGTTTGACTTTTACAACTGGTTTAACGTGCAAGACTATGTTGGCATTCATAAATTCCCCAGTTTATTACTTGTGTGGGTTAATTATGGCTTTTACTATTATTTATGTCGCCAAGCTTTAATATGTTTAAGTAACAAATTTGTTTCGTACATTGATGCAGATTTTTATCATTTATTTTATTGCTAGCTCTTGAAAGCTTTGGGAATTATGTATAATCATTAATTTCTCTGTAGTATTTTATTTTACTTAATTGTGAATTCTGACGAATTGTATGCTGGTTGCAGATATAACTCGATTCAATAAAGAAAACATTTGGCTGCTCGCTTGCTCTTGCTCGCACGCAAGAAGACTTGTTTTGTATGATTTGACTGAATCGGATAGTACTACTACTACCATCAACTCTACTGCATGTTATCTGATCTGTTTTGGCACAGAAATAAGATCCACTTTTGAATCTTTTTCATATTTAATACGTTACCTGGTTTACTTTACATTGCTTGCAATTAAAGCGTTACGTGCGATGACTCCACTCATTACTACATCTATCTCATTAAAATATTTTTATACATACAAACCGAAATATTTAACGAATTCGACGTTATTTTTGCATTGTATGCAAATGTCGTTTGCTTCCTTCTAGTTTTCACTTCCCACGTTAACAAAATCGTATTGAAACCAAACGGTTCGAAAGTGACCGATATTTCTTCTCTTTGCATTATGTCTTCAAATAGAGTTGTTTGCATAGTTGAAGAGACTTAACGCTCTGTTCGAGAGATTGCAACATTCGCTCTGCTTTTGTGTCCACAGACACCTACGTCGTCCACTCCAATAATGCCTTAGACATGTTTGGACACCTCGGCGTTTGTACGTCTTTATGATTATTGCAGTAGAGTTTAAACTGTGTATATTTATGCGGAACTATAATGAGTTGGTTGAAGGTATATGCAGTGTGAAATGGTGGATGCGGTTAGTTGACAGTTCCCACGGAATATACAGTTTGTGCTCATGAAATGTGAAATGACAGTCCGTTACTTGTGGTCTGGGTTTGAGGCGTGAATATTAAACGTTGTAATGATAGTTCTTTAGGTTGTACTTTGTGAAACCTATGGATGATGCAACAAAAGTATTATTGGCTTCCATAGTTTTACATTGTTTTAGTGTAGTTTTCAATTCGACTGTATTTTTTCGTAATTTCGTAATTTATTAACTGATTTTTTTTTTTTACTGGAAAGGGTTCCCCAGACTTCAGAGACTCCAGAGACTTCTCCACATAAATGTTATCGAAATTAGTTCAGTTTCTTATTTATGTAAGTCCGTTTCCTAATATATTTTTACTAGATTAGACAGAAACCAGGTGTTTCTTTATTGCATCCCGTATTATTATTTTGACAAAAACTTTTATTTGATTTGATTTCGACTCATATTTGATTTTTATTTGAAACATAACAGATTAAACAAGTCACCTCTGCTCAGCTCGAGTTCTGCTTGGCACCATAAATAAGAACGAACAAACATAAAACCATAACTTGTAACCATAAAGTCAGATGTCATATTGCCCTGTTTAGCTTGACAAATCACCCTTTACTATTACCGTTCATTTTCATAATAACAAATCTTAAAACCTGACACGACTTAACTGTGTCTCTCTCGCTTTTAACATTCATCATCAAATTATGGAACTTGGTCAGTGTTTTCTAAGAAATTGCTTCACCTTATTTTAATTAGTTATGCACATAGTGTGTTTCATAATAATTTATGTAGATGTTGTTTTTTATTTGAACCCTGAAGCAAAATGGACGGGGTGTTAAAAGTATGACGTTTCTCTGTGTGAGTGTGTGTGTTGTCTGTGGCATGTTAGGTACCTCACAGATGAACCGTTTTTTGTCTGAAAGATGATAGTTGAGAGTGCTTCTAACACAGGTAAAATAAAAATGTCCACAGCCACAAAAAAGCCGATTCCTAAATTTTTCCACAGTTCCCTCAATATGGGTATTAAATCTTTATTCACTTACATACAGCTGGTTCTTAACTAATTTTATTACAAGATATATTTGAGTCTTATTTGTTGACGAATTAGGCTTTACAGCCTGTATTACAGCATACAGTTGCACTCCCAGATTTGAAACCATTATTGCTAGCAGTTGGTTAGTTGTTTCACAGTGAATTTATGCATAACTAGCTGACCCGGCAAACGTTGTTTTGCCTTAAAAATATATAGTAGCTGATTCTCAGACCTACTAAATACGCATATGAAATTTGGTAAAAATCGGTCAAGCCGTTTCGGAGGAGTACGGTAACTAACATTGTGTCATGGAAATTTTATAATTCTTTATTGGGCACATAAATAAAAAAGGCACAGTAAAAAACAATTAACTTAAAAAAAACCGCCAATTGTGCCACAATTGGCGGCCTTATCGCTTAAAGCGATCTCATCCAGGCAACCTTTGGATGGAAAGGAATTTATAAACGACTAAAGAAGGACGTAGTGTACAATAAAGAATAATAAAAAACATACATATAACATTAATAATCTCATCTTAATTTATATAAATCTCGTGTCACAATGTTTGTCCTCAATGGACTCCTAAACCACTTAACCGATTATAATAAAATTCGCACACCATGTGCAGTTCGATCCAACTTGAGAGATAGGATTGTATAAATCTCAAATTATAGTCGCAATTTTAATTTACTGCTAATTATTGTCTGTTATTATTTGACAGTCACAATTATCTGTTAACTCCAAATGATTCTAACAGATGTTGATACCTTTCGACTGGGTTGAGTAAGTAATCAATAGATGGCACTGCTATGGTAAATCTACGAACGTGTCATAGGTATAAGCTACACTATCTATTTTTCATACCCTTAAGTGAGGCAAAACCTAGTTTTCCGGGTCAGCTAGTATTATATATTAGACAACAGTTTAGCTCTGAGAAGAACTTTTGCGTATGTGTAGTTAAAAGAACAAAATCAAAAAAAAACCCGCAAATTATTAGACTTCGCGCACGGCCGCTGCGATGGGAGCCAACCTCGCGACTGAGCCGCGCGTTTATACCTCAGAATAATAACTTGTACTTCGACCTTACTCATAGATCTAAACACCCCTCCCCCGCACACGCCCTCTTCTCAACGGGCCGTGCAGCAGAAATCGTAATATTTTAATTTCACCATAACTTCAAAACCAAACGTCCAATTTTAATCATTCAAAGACCAAATATTATCAACACAAACTGTACTTATTGATGAAATAATTTATTTTGATAAGGATTAATAGTGTATTGCTTAAAATCGCTTCGTAAATAAGCCATTATTACTCGTACAAAGTAAAGGATAAAAAATGGTTATTGTGGGTTATTCCTAAGAGATAAACATATACCATCGCGGACTTTTTTGTAGGCCTTTTTAAGTTGTACAATACTGTAGTAAATTGTTTTGATCTATCTTGTAGGATTCAGTCAGCGTTTGCAATGTAAGCGCAAAAAATGTGTTTTTTTTACGACCTCACATTAAAAACCTCAAAAATTGTAGCCTATGTGTTATTCTGATGTATAAGCTATAGCCTATGTGTTATTCTGATGTATAAGCTATAATGTGGTAAAGTTTCATTCAAATCCATTCAGTAGTTTTTACGTGAAAGAGTAACAAACATACATCCATACATCCATACTTACAAACTTTCGCCTTTATAATAGTAGTAGGATAATGAAAAAGTTTTTCTTAACGCTTAATAGGCTTGCGCTTGACCACAACTAACCTGATGTTAAGTGACATTGCAGTCTAAGTTGAAGCGCGCTTGCCTAGAAGAAAACTGTTCTCTCTCGCCTTGAAGACAGCAAGGTTGTAGTTCAGTGGGAACAGGGATTCCGGCAAGGAGTTCCACAGTTTGGCCGTCCGTACTATAAACGTGGAAGCGAATCTGCATTTCCACTGTATATCGGTGCCTCCTAGCAGTCTTTCTAACTAACTAAGAATAAGAAATAACAGCCTCCGTAATTGTAGAGTTGTTATTAGTAAAACAGTTATCACGTGTATTCCTACAACTCTCGTTTAACCATAACTTTAATCAGGAAGCGCTAAGTCCCAATCAGCACCAATCAAGTTGATAGACGAGCGAATTCGGCGTGTTACCGTTAATTCGCACGTGTCTCGTACGATTTATACGCGACGTAATAAGGTCTTGCGGTATCTACGTCGAGAGATCATCGACACTTCATGTCTAGACGACTACAAGCTCGTCTTCGGGGAAATGGGTTTAGTCTCGGGAATTGTAGGGCTTATCCTTGTTGTCGTTTTTTATTATTCAGCCACTTCCCTTCGTCCTCCTTTAGTCTTATTCCTCATTACTTTGCGGAATCACTTCCACACTATAGATGATTGCATCTATACAGAATTTTAGTCCTCACATTTATACTCGTATGATATCATTTCATTTCAACAAAATATTTGTTTATAGGACTACAGATCCCCAAAAATAAAGTAATTAACATCTTAGTAGTCTTTGAGTACCAAAATAAAGTTTTAATACAATGATCTGCCAACCACAGTGTAAATCAGGTTATGTTTTCTCTAATTCAAGCAAAATACTAAGAACTATTTAAAACGTACAAATTGTGGAAGTGATTCCGCAAAGTACGAAATTCACGCTCAATTGTGAGCGTGAATTTCGTAGGTGTCATGTTTCGAATATATGAGCTATTATTGATTTTCTTAATTTAGGCTGACCAAAGCAGCCTCACCAACTCGGCACAAACGGGTTCGTTGTTCATTTAATCAACGTTTCCGTTCTCACAGTTTTTGCGAAGTTTTCGAACACGAAATTGCGTTTAGACATACATCATTAAGTCCGTGTACGTAAGCCAGATGTCTTGGACTCGGCGCCGGCTTTTGACACCAAACCGTTTATTAAAAAAGTTAAGTCGCGAGGTGCGCGCGGGAAGCACGATGGGTCCTACAGGATTCAAAAAAGGTTTGCTTTTCGTTTTGAGCAAATCTTTTACAACGGCACTTGTGTAACAAAATATGATTGTCGTCTGTTGATCTTTCTGAATGATTAGTTTTACACGTTCTGACTTCAACGGGACTTATCCAAATGAAAGTAACTAAAGTAAGCTAATACTAAAGTATGTTATACTTGAAATATAAAGAACAGTTATTACAAAGTATGTCACTATTAACCCCGTTTGAGCGTGTAGAGAACTGCCCAACAAATGATACTAGTAAGGTAAGCATATATAAATGTACCCCATATAACGGTCAATATAATTATACAACCCAGCTTAACTCAGTTCCTTGATTTTATCAGCTCCATTTCCTATCGATGCCGGTGGCCGTAGAGATCTCCGATCGATCGGCAGTAAGCCCAGCGACATGACATGGCGATTAATTATGCCCTCATCAAACGCACACGTGATCATATCCTGTGGGCTTCAATGCGGCTTAGGTAAACAGCGCACGCGCGTAATGCGGCGCCGGCGCATGGAGCGCGGATGACCTAAATCCTTCGAGGGCTGTCTCTTACTTACTCTTATGTGAGATTTATATGTCGTTTCTATATTTGTACTTCATATATTATTTTGATTTGATTTTGACGATGGTTTTCTGGGGTGTCCTACAGATTATAAAATATTGTATATATTAATTTCTAAATTAATTAAATCCATGTCCTATCCTAATTGACCATAAATATTATATTATTTATGACGATCTTTATTAAATTTATGAAATAAGTAAAACTCTTACTACTTAAATGTACGGTGTATACAACGCTGGAGCCAGCACCAACCCTAGCTAAGTACAGTTGAGTGGATGCGCAGGCGTCAAGATGTCGGCGCGTTGCACTTATTGATACCGCATCCTCATGACGAGCGCTCTAAAAGCAGCCGCGTTCCACCGCATGCTAACTGGCGACCTTGCCGATTGGTCAATTCCAAACTAACTCGTCCCAACGGCGCCTACGCTGCAGGCTTTCGAAACATGACAGTTAAAGGCCGCGCTAATGAAGAGATAGACGCTACCCTGTTTACTAGAAATGTTGCAGATACAGATCTTATCAACGGAATGCGCGTTCACGAGACGTCATGGAATGCGACTATCAATCGAGATTACCTAATTAGTGACACAGACGACGGTAACATTGACACAGTTGCTGGCGCAGTGCAATCAAGCACCGCTAATGATGTTACAAAATCACAAATTGGCCCTTGATATGAGCAGCTTGAGGATAGCAAGGGCGTGGGGGTCACGCGGACATGTGACGGCTAGCTCACGCCGGACTCGACTCCTGCGCACGATGCTCCATTGTGCAACACTCGAAACCTCCAAGGTCGCGTCGAGCGCCTTCAAATTGAAATAGTTCAATAGATAATATTCCTGCACACGATCCAATTCACTCGCATTAGAATGGTTACAAAATCGAGCATATTGAGAGTCCAGCCGTGAACTTAGGAGTAGCCGTTCGACACCGCGCACTCGATGCCATTAAATCATTTGTACCGTGACAGCATTGAAACTCCAATCGATACGTCAATAAGGCCCGCCTAGAGGAGTCCTTGAACGGTATTAACCTCAATAGTTGTGCAACATCGATTCCATTGTGCCGAATCGAATTCTAATCGATTCGGAGCACTTTGCTCCTCCCGTGACAATCGATCTAGCTTATTACAAAATGTCTCAGCCCTTTGCTGCGGTGATGGATCGTAATATTAATTGAGCTATTGTGAGTTTGAAGGCCGATCAATGGTTGGCATTTGTAATATGACAATAATTGATGGTGCGTTTTCTGGAACGGCGGAATGCTACTGCGAAATAGTTTTTCAACGACATCACGGGCGCAGTCGAAATATTTGGGAGTCGCGTTGTATTTTTAAGCCTAAGTTAATATTTGTAAAATCCATCAATATTTTAGATAGCGATTGATATCGTGAATCCTGCTAAGATTCTGGCTTCTAAGATATGTAAAATCTCAGAGATCTCTAAAGATATGCTAATATTTTTACACGGATATTTTGCGATTTGTATAGATTTGACTGCACCAATCCAGTTCTAAAATGTCAGCCAGTCGCATCCAAATTCGATAGCAACATTGGATGACGAATCATTTCATTGAGAATATAAAACCTGTTTGACCTGATTCCACAATCTAAATTTTAGCGATGAGCTACTCAGATATGTATTTGTAACAAAATAGCATTGATCGGAAGTAAGAAATCTGAATCAGACTTTGAAATCCAATAAAACCAATAAATATTTATTTAGTAAATTAAATTCGCTTTTTAACACCGTCTTTACTGCAATGTCACTGAAACCATTTAAAATTTATGTTTTTTCGCTTTGACGTTATATTAAAAGCACTAAAAGAACGAGTTTCAAACTAGCCTATTACGTATGAGTATATTAAAAAGTGCATAAAAAGCCAGCGCGAGAGATGAATTGGCCCAGTTCCAGAACAATTCCGTCAAGTAGCACAGTGGTGCGTCCATTTGATCAATAGTTAATTTGCCTTGATTAGCCGTGATTGGTTCGCGGGTCAACTCCTCGACTCTTCTGATACGACAATTGCTAGCTAGCTATATTGTTGTAACGCTCTGTACATCTGTTTTGTTCTCTATTGTTATGCCTTGTGTAACATTAGCCGTGTCATTATTTTCCATTCTTTAATTGGTCCAGTTGAGCCAATGAACTTATTCTTCTTCGTTTGAGCTAAGTGGCTCTGGTGTACGATAAAAAAGATCTCTTGCTTCTTGAGAGGAAATTTGGTGGAATTCATTAACAAAAACTAAGCTCTGGTGTGAGTAATTTCAAGCGTCCCAAAAGCCTCTGAATAGACTTATCTTTTCATTGATAAAATCCACGTACGACTTCTTATTAATCAAACAGTGCATCGAATAGTGTATTGTTATTGCCGATTGCCAATGCAACTGTCAATGCGTTTTACGACCATCTGTAATACCGGGAGTCAACAGTGACATTCACGATGACGTGTCCGAATTGGACACGCCGATAATCGATTACTGATGCGGGACACGTCTCGATACATCTAATCGATTCAACGCGTCGCCTCTCTAACACAACATTTGGGCGTTTTCCCAGAAGAATATTTACTGACCATTCGATGGTGATGTGACTGAATACGAAATGTGAATTTTGGCGACTGCTTGGAATTGCGATTGGAAAGGTTTAACATTTAGGCGATCAATCAATCGGCTTGTTCGTCATTTGTTTGTTTTATAAAACATTTTGAACCACCCAATGAACGTTATTCTTTGACTCTTTTGTCTTTCCTTCCTTCATATATTCATGTTTTGTTTTCTTTGTTTACAGGTAAATTTGCAGCATTGATAACTGGCACACAGTACGAGGTATTAGAGGTTCGAGCTGTTTCTAATTAAACTCACGGAAATAAAGAAAACATTTGAAAAATCATGTCCTCTCTCTTGCTCAGCTAAAAAGAAGTGCGGACGAGAGGGAATGAACTTTTAAATGTATTCTTTATTGACTTAAGTTATACCTACGAACAACGAGTGCTGGAAGTCCAGCTTACAATACAATATTGGGCCTTTACGACCTATTTCTGTGAATTGGTTAGGTATTCTTTCATATCAATGTTTGGCTAATTTAAACACACCACTTCTCGCATAGGCCAACTTTATCATTCAATCCAATGACTAACGTTAGATGTTCAATCGGCAATCGTTAATTAGATCTGGAAATTTAATTATTATATCTATTGCGGTCCCGGCAACTATGCCGTCGATTCATAATTTCTCAGTGGATTTATTAATTAAATCTGTAAATTGATCCATGACACGCATTCCCATTAATTAATGCTAGTAATTAGATAAAGTTTATTCAAACAGATAAAATTCCTCTACGCGAAGGTAGGCAAGCTCAGCCTTTAGACTTGGAAGGTTTTGTTTCGGTCTTTGTTTTGAGATAATTAACAATTTAACAGCTATGTGTGAACGGTGTTTTGTTGCTTGATCGTCATGTTTTAGGAATTCTGCGAGCAGAGGTAAAGTCATTGTGTCTTTGTCAGTTATAAATTTAAACTGGTCTCTAGATGGTTTAATTGGATCCGTGTTTCCCCCGACGCAAAAATAACGGGTTGTTATAAATTTGACGTGTCTGTGGCATCGTGGCTCCCGAACGGATGAACCGATATTGATTTTGTTTTGTTTTGTTCGAAAAGTGATTTAGTCGATTCGTGTGTTCTTAGCTATGTTTGATAAAAGTAAGTCGGCCGCCTCAAAATGGCGGATGGCATATTTTGCCATAACTACCTCAATGGGTGACACATTATAAAAGTGCTTGATTAGTAGAATACATATATTTCATACATTTCAAATCTAGATGGCCGCTAACAGAAAATGTTGATTTGTAGTTTTTCTATTTTTTTATTTAATGTAATTGTAATCTTCTCTGTTATCTGTGACGTTGTTTGTTTACACTTCAATACATAATTCGATATCATACCCTACTTTTGTTTAGTAAATTGACTATTGATTTTGAATGCGACTCCTAAAAATTCAAATAATTGCTAATTATGAAAGTAGTGAAAACCGTTGTAGGATTTGACAGCACTGACAGGCTGTTTGACTTGGCCCATAGAGGAAGAAAATAGCTACATTCTCGTCCAACAAACGCTGTAATTTTTCCAGATACACCAATAATAGCTACATTATCGTCCAAGTAAACAAACGCTGTCAATTTTCCAAATACACCAATAACGTGGCACGCATTGTTCGTAAAAGTTCATGTCCATGTCTTAGCTTGGCCTTGCAGCCTGTACTGGCATTCAAGCTTGAATTAACTTTAGTTTGTTACTGTTAAATCTTAACTGAATGGGTTAATCGCCTTTGGACACGTGAATACGACTAGTTTCGTCATTTATAATCTGACCAACGAATGTCATAGATATTTGTGTTAATTCGAGTCACCTTTGCTCGTAACGGTTGACATTTTGTTATGATGCTCGGATATTTCTTAACTACGTTGGAATGTTCGTGATGCACGAATTTATTTCAGTGCATGGCGCAAACCTTTGCGTTTGAAATCTAGATATTAAAATTCATTAGTTAATCATCGCCCTACAACTAGGTGGAGCCATGATCTGAGGAAGGTAGTGGGTAGTAAATGGCACAGAGAATCACAGCATAGGGCCAAGTAGTGTGCCTTGGGAGAGGCCTATGTCCATCATTGGACGAGCATGGGCTGATGATGATGATAAGTTAAATCTTAGAAAATTATTGTTTTTAAGACTATGTTCACGAATTAAATTCATGTGAAATCAAGAACCCAAAATTGATATCACAAGCCCTAACGATTCTCGATAATATTACCAACAAAAAAGTATGATGTCTTTTAATTTCTTTACTTTCAGAAGCACAGTATTTTTTACTTTTAAAACGACTATTTTCAAAAAATAAAACTATGGGTTGAATTGAACGAAATTTATATTTGGAACTATAATGATTCTTATGACTGAATGAATTAATGAAATATAATAAAACTGATGAAGTATCATAAACGCGAGATTTTTCAAAATACACTATTTAGCTCCCATACCACCTTAAGTTGATTAAAGGAGATGATAATCTATATGCAACTATTTTTCAGATAACCAATGTAGAAATTATGTGGTCCATAAGATTTATCAACATTATTTGCACAAATATTGTTATAGATTTCTAGCTACCAACTGCACTGTATAATGTCGTAACTATTGCCCAATAGACGGGTTCTGCTTAGAACTAGTTGTAACCGCGCATTACGATTATGTCGTTAAGTCATCATGTACAGTAACGTTATCTTTTTCGAAGGTAATTAGGGTCATGTCCGAATGCCTGAGAACTGCTTTACAAACGGTAGTTCTCACTCTCGGTATTGTTGAATGGAATGACAAAATAACAGTCCAGTGGCATAAATAACAACTGATAAAGAACAGATAAGTGTCATGTAGAATTTTTGTTATAAAAAAACTTAATGCCGTATCAAATCTGAAAACTGTAGCACCTGTGGCTAATTAAGGTGTACTGACGCGATCATCGAGGTTAAGCCACGATGGTTCACAAAATTGTCTTTTAAAACTTACGATCTTTGCGCTACCATGGGTCAGATGTCACGCTAAGTTGTAGGTCTTGGCCGTAACTTCTAGTACAAATGATGATGAAGTACCAGCCAAGTTCTTCGAGGCCTTCAGGAGGCTTGGAAACTCAACAACAAAGTTTGGGCACTTAACTCATACAAATAAGAACTCTGAAAAATCTGCTTTTGCACAGTTAACATTTAATACCAATTACAAGCAATGAAATATACTTGCATTTATTATTCTTAATTAAACTTAATTTTTAGATTTGTGTCTTTACAGTTAAGATTATCACCCTACTTGCTGTATCTCTAGATTTGTTTTCTTAATTACGTATCTATTTCCAAAACACTATATTTTCGCCGATTAATTAAACGAATATCGTTTTATAATAGAGAGAGCAACTTCATCGTGTTATTCAAGATGAGTCACAATCATTAATTTCGACACGCCTTTTTGCTTCAATATCTATTAGCACATTAATATATTCTCGTATTTATTCGCATTCACACTCCATTAAAGCTTTCGCGAATGACTAATGTCGTGTTTTATCAGTTTTAAAAATATACTTCACAGCTGAAAGTGTTTATTGATTAATTTCAAACTCGAATTGCCGCGATTTGTTTTCATAAGATAATGAGGCTTCTCTTGTTTGGACTCTCTCTATTTCTATTCCAGGTACACTTGCATACATTCATACGTCAGACTTCTTGAGCTAATTCCAGCTCATTAGTATTCGTCAGGCTCTATTACTATGTGCATCATCATGAAAATTTGATATTAGTATTGATATTAGTTTCCATCTTTAAAGCTAATAATATAGGACAACATAGTTAAAAAAAAACCGCACGTGTGACGCCTGGAAATAACTATTTTATAACAGAAACTGGTCGCTGCACCGTAGCCGAAATATAACGAGAATATGTAATCGGTTTCCATCACTTATCTATCACTTCATCACCACATCCTGCTTATTAGTCCGTCCCGTTAAGAATAATCATTACAGTTTCTATAACCCATCTTTCTCTGTAAAATACGTAATACCTACTTTATATATTTAGCTGAGACTTCCTTTACTGGATCAAATCGAGAAGATTTATAAACAACTCTTGATCTTACTCATAATGCAAATGCAATGTGCTGTAAACACAGACTAAACAATACTTGCGAGCTTCTAGAATGATCGGCGAGGTCATCGCCACTCCGCCGGCGCCATAAATTGCTTTTCCCTGAATCAATCAATGGCTAATCTTTTTCACGCCATTCCGGCCCTACGTGATGCGGTTGCCGATAGAAAATTCAATGACTTTTTTGTCGGTTATAGATTTCCATTCGTCGGCCATTTTATGCGTACTTTTATTTAGTCTATGATTGAATCTGAGTTGTGGACGCTGTGGTGGAAGGTCAAAGTCTTCTATAAAACGTCATTCATGTTTACGAGATCTTTTAATTTTTAATTTGTTTTTTACACTAATGCCAGTTTTTTTTGGGATACAAGTATATTTGAACTTTTTTATATTGTACAATATATCGTCTATTTCACCTCCGCACTTGCTTAAAATATGCTATAGCTTATAGAACTTCTAGTATGTATACCCAAAGTATCATCTTTTCTGCTTCCTTTAGAATCTGATAATAATGCTTGCCTTTCTATACAGCATATTAAGATACAACAGCTGTAAGCATTATGACGCTCTTACTGCGGATTTGTATTGTAATGTTAATTTAGTGTCATTATCATAATTATCACGATCCATTAATGTTTCGCTGCATTTATGATTCGCATTCGCAGTGAGTGAAAGTGAACGGGGGCGATGCACGGCGCCATTTTCTAATCAACACTTCCGATGGTCGTTAAAAGCTTGTTTTTTTTGTGCAAACAGTGAAGAAATGTGTTAGAACTAGGTCTTTGGTGAGATATACGTAGATCGGATTAATTATATACATCAATCCTAGTAGAAGCTTTTAAACGAGGCTGTTATTAATCGTTTTCTTCGGCATCTTATATTTGAAGTGTCTGATTGGATCTTCTTCTTTTACTTCGTTTCCTCTTTGATCCTTGTCTGAGGAGAGTCAGCGCATCATGTGTTTTGTTTTCTCATTATTGTATCAGCTATTGACTCCACATTTTTTTTTTACTTTCTTATCCTCATTTCATCTACATCGGATTGTATATTTCCTTAAATTTGATATCACATTGTTCTACAGGATTACAGCAGCAGTTGTATCTTGTCTACTGTTTGTGCAGAGTTGGTCTACTGATATTGGATAGTATATGAAGAGGTCATTAAAATCTCGTTTACAAACACTTGCGAATTTACACTGGTCCTTAAACGATCAGTTGTCTAACGAGTCGTCATTGGTTATCTAGTCGTTAGGTGGTTGTTGCGTCATTTTACGTACTCGAGGGGGTTACTATTTGTTGACTACTAGTAGCAAATACAGCTTGAATACAAATACAAAATACAATAAATATTTATTGACGTACAGATACAAGTACATATTAAAAATAACGAAGCTTCTGGTCTCGTGTTGTCGTTAGACTGAGTAACGAGAACAGATTCCTCTCCCAAAGTTTCAGTAAGTTTATTACGCATCGATTTACGAGTAAAATGCTGTTATTCTTATAATATGAGGTCGCGCCTGTGGCTCCCGGATCCTCCAGGGTTGTTCAGCCACCAGCGAAAGTGCTCACTGACGGATGCTGCTTAAATCATCTGATTAAGATGTATCAACGCCCATGATAATTATGATGATGAGAGCGCAGATCCATGTCGCGCTTGGCCGGTTATTCACTCTTTCCAACACCTAAAGTTGTCCGAAACAGTGCGTACGCGCAGTTTCACCTCATAATTGAACATCTGTCCAGTGTTGCAATTAGAGGCACAACAAAACTTGACATTCACCTTTCATCGGTCGCGGGTTTCCGGTTTGACACCGCGAAAGCTGCTTCGCTGGTAGGGTTGCCAGGGCGGAGATTTGGAAAACCGGTTCGGTACAGGCAAAGAAAGCAAAATATTGGGGCATGGGTTTTTTCGGAATAAAAATAGGTATCTAGGAAGGGAATAGTACTAAAAATATGAATACTTAATACTTATACAATCTAAAATTTATAAAGTGTCTAACCGATTTTAATTTAAAAAATACTGAATCGATTTTGATTAAAAGAAATCATAGGACTTTCCGAGTATGTACTCACTAATAAACATACACTAATAACACCATATTTCTTTTAAAACCGTTTAATTAATGATGGAATTATAATTAAATCTACGAAATAACAAAATAATACTAGATCTTTAATCTAATTATAGCAAATTCCTCCAAATGGCAACCCTGGGGACGGGTCGCCGAATCGAGACGCCATCTCAGAGGCGCAGGCGCAGGTTCAAGATCACAACTTTCGATAAAGAAACCGAACGATGTCGTAACTCGCAATCAATAGTCTTGTGACCCTTCTCATCAGATTACAATTCGTATTGACTGCTCATTTAGCTTTAGGTGTTTGATTTCGTGTTGATTAATTTAGCGGCACAGCATCAACACAGAAAACTAGATATATTTACTTTAACATACCTACAGTGCAAACTCCATGTAACGTAACTCGATTTAACGAAAAACTCTCTAAAGCGTCGAAATCAATTGGCTTTAGTTGGTTTAGCTTGTATTCCATACAATGATACATTCTCTCCATTTAACGACCACTCTCTATAACGCCATAAAATGCACAGTCCCTTCAGTGTCGTTGTATAGTTTTTACAAAAATATTTATAACGATAATAACACCATTATTTACATCTGAAAAAAAAACTATATGTCACTCTTGTCAATAGGTTGACTCTCGCCTTGAAAATCGCTAGATTGTAATAATTTCGGAACAGGGAATTCGGCAAGGATTTCCAAAGTTTGGCGGTTCGGATAACAAAGTGGAGGCAAATCGCTTTAGTTCGTGCGTCATCTTTCGCCAATCAACTGGTTAGTTTAATAAATAAGTTAACAATAACCTTGTTTAATCTATGGTCATCCCACGGACACTATAAAACTACAACGTAACAGAAACGTGACGAAAGTCGTCAGATACGAATGTTAATGGCCCCATTAACGTTTAGAAACTGGTGATATTTGTGATATTTCATAATTTGTGAAAACAAATGGAATTATTTGCATAGGCTCGGCTTGGGAGTGTCGTAATGTATGGGGAATGTGAATCGCGAAATCGTTATAGTGTTCTTCTTCGTATGAGCTAAGTAGCCAAGCTCTGGTGTCGAGAGTTTTTCATGCCGCCTGGAGACTTGGCTTAACGACTGCTTGTACTACGACTAACTACAACGGGATCTACAATTTAACGTGTTATCCGACCCACGGTAGCGCCCAGATGAAAATGCCACTTGAAAAACGACAGTCTTGCGCATGGTCAATTTTGCGGCCTGGTTTGCCGGAGACGCGGGTTCGAATCCCGCTGGTCGTGATATTTTCGATTGCTTTTCTTAAATCTACTATGAAAATTCTTGTTCGTCAAAACAAACAAAATTATAGAAAGGAAAACCTTAGTCTAATGATAATGTAAGTGTTCCAAGATATGACACCTGAGTCCATAAATCTAGTTGCAAGTGGGCTGGTGGCGCCACTTCCCACTGCTCCACACCAGTCCCTCATAAATATATTCACGCATAAACAATCCTGTTTAACCCATATGCGAAATTAGCAAACTTGTCCAAACAAAAGTTTGTGTAAACAATCGTAAAGTCGGTCGTGCAGAAAAACACCATGTGGCATGTTTCACGCGAAATTCCTCTGACCTATATAGCGTTTGTTTTCTTTAAGAAATTCCAATTACTGGGCCAACCATCTAACGAAAAGCGATGTAATTGCTTTCGTTTGTAACTTTGACACCGTTATATGGTACCGATCATTTAACACATAGATTTGCAATCGGTTTATTGTAAATTCAACTAAACATCCACCTTAGTGGCATTCCACATTACTGAGGGCTGTGACTCCCCCGCAGAATTTATTTATATCTTCAAAATTTTCGGTTTCCTCACGATGTTTTCCTTCGCCATAATGTGAGTGCTAATCCACACATAACTTGAAAAACAAGTTAATTGGTATAGGGCTGAAATCGAATCATGGGCCGTCAGATTGAATTGCTTTTCATAAACTATATAACAAATCAAAATAAAAAAAAATATACATAGTGACAAAGGGAAGGCAAATGTATCGCTTTCTGTTAGGCGGTCGGTTTCTGATAGTTTACTGCGAATCACAATTTGCCAGTGAGATTTTATGACAGTTACATATTTGCCGTAAAATTTAGAGTTACGACATCTAGGTCTAATTCGTGTAACAGGTTTATTGATCTGCGCTTTGCTCGTTATTTTCTTGGAAACAGATGTATTTACTGGCCGGTTCTGAATCCGTGTCAGATAACAACCCTAGTCGTTACTGTTTGCATTACCTGATTCGAATTTAATGTACATTAAAATGGCTCTATTACTGGGAACGCATCGATAAATTGAATAGTTTCGATTTACGGTCGGACGCAGTTAAAAAACGATTATTTTTATCGATTTTTTAATGGCGTTTGTTATAATCGATAGTAAATTTACGATCGCAAGGGTTGCTAATTGATTCGATAACATTTTTTAATTGTTAATTTTACTGTAGGCTACGTTTTGTTACGTAAATTATTATTTTCTTTGCCTAATATTTTAATAGAGCCAGTTATTCCAGAGTAGGCATGCTCCACCTGAGTATCGCTAACCCTATAAACGGTAAAAAAAATTAAAAAAATTCAAGCATATTTAAAAAAAATGATTTTCGAACAGTCGCAAGGGTTGTTAATTGATTAATTTCTTTACTTAATATTAAAGATATGGCATTAACACTATTTTATTTTATATCCTTATTTACACAATTCAGCCACGTCTTCCTAAGTCGACCTCCACTTCCGCTACCTCGTACAATCATATCCATACTTCACCTAGTCACATGCATTTCATTTCTACGCATCACATGCCCATACTAAGATAACCTTCCGCTCTTCACTTTCTCTGTTACTGGAGCTACTTTCAAACTTCCTCTAATATACTCATTTCTTACCTTGTCCATTCTTGTAAGATAAAATCTCAACAGCTTCTAGTAGATTTTATTTAGAAAATGAACTAAATATCAATATTGTAACAAATATTACCGTAATATATTTCTTCAATACTGCAAAGATGTAGCTGAAAAAGTTAAAAAGCTCAACAAGACTTTAGCTATTTAAATATTCTGGAAAGCATACATATATTAAATTAAAATTAAAGTTAGTTCCAGAAACATTTAATAATGTAAGCATACCAAATGCAATAATTTTGATATTATTAAGATTCAAAATGTCCCTAATTATGTTAGGGGAAGAATTATTAGTAATTATTATATAAAAAAAAAAACCTAACATTTCTAAGTGTTGTCTAAACTTGAACCCACATCACTGTAGGCGCCTGGGTGACATCATTTCAAGTGTGAAATTGATTGTGTCTAAGTAAGTTGAAGGTCCTTCACAAGGCAGCTTCCGGCACATTGACGTGTTAAATGGATAATTTGCCAAAATTACTCGAACAATGTATTTAAAGGAAGTGATTTTAAAAACAAAATAAAATATATTTTCGCATTTCTTCAAAAGGTAATGTAATTTTTTTGTAACATTGTACGTAACATGTGATTTTACAATGTAAATGAAAAGTAAAGAGGTATTTTCATTTTTTAGGGTTCCGTACTCTTTGGGTACTAATGGGAACCTATCAGTGAAATTTCGCTGTCCGTTCGTCCGTCTGAAATCAGGCATCTTCATGAATCGTGGAAGCTAGCAATATTTTTTTTACAACAGCTGTTTTTTTGTTGACGCTAATGATAACAAACACATATTTAATGTGGGCTTACATATAACAAATCTCTTTATTTTCCATTATTTATATTAATATTATAAACAGGAAAAGTTTGTTAGTTTGACGCGAATATGCTCCTAAACTACTGGACTGATTTGAAAAAAGATTTTGCCGTTGGGAAGCTACATTATCCCCGATTAGCATAGGGTATAATTTGTTACTAAAAATATTAGACATCCTTACTAAAATCCAATAGTGTAACACAAGCCATTATATCCCGTGCGAAGTAGAGTCGGGCTGCTAGTACTTTATATTGGTACGAAACCCATCATGCGCAAGCCAGACTCGCAATTTACCAATTATTGGTACTATTTTAACTTTTCGGTTGCGTGTCAAGTGTCATTAAGTAGCACTTATCGATCACCTTAAACTTGACAGCTATATTTATTTTGCAATTACAATTATTACAAGTAATGGTTTATTACAATGTTTTACATATATAATTACTTTTGACAATAAAATCTTTCCGTAGACTACTTTTCAAGGGATTCTGCAACTTTTTAAATTAAACGTGTTTTTTATTGGTAGATTTCGATTGGTTTTGTGTTGTGTAGTTTTAAAATCTTCTTCTTCCTTGCCTTATTCCACTAGGTGGGGTCGGCGCAGCAAATTTTCTTCTTCCACTCTCCTCTATCAGCCGTCGTCTCTACACTCACTCCTTCCTCTCTCATGTCCCCATTCACACACTTCCATGTCGTATTCGGTCGGTCTCTTGTCCTTTTTCCTTGCATTACTATTTCTATGCTTCTATCTCTATTCTGCTAGTAACATACAATTTTAAATAAGTTTTTATCTATTTTAAAATAAATCGTTTTAGACGATCTCAAACTCAACGGGTTTATCTTATTTAGTTTGGACGTTCCTTACCACCTTCCGACTTAATAACATCGTAAAACATGGCTGTAACATACATACATCATAAGGTATGTAACTCTAGTGGCTATAACCAACAGGAATCTAAAACTAGCACACATAAAGATTTATACGACCGATCGCGTCAAGTTTTTCACGTACAAATGATTCAGAGTTCTATTCATGCGTCAAACATCGTAACTATTACGTTTGACACTTGACCGAAAAACGGTACACCTCAGTTACGGCCAAATATGCCTATGCGCGCGCATTCGATGCAATACATCTAATACTTGTTTGTTATGACCATTATTTTATGACGGCTCAGTTGGATGCGTGCGGCCGCCTCACGTCCTGAAGATAGTGGGTTTGATCCCTGCCAATGAGCTTATGACAAAAGCTTTCGGTGAAGGAAATCATTGGTGATAGGGCATTTTCTAGAGCTCGTACAGCTAGCAACCACCCTCAAGTTGAAAAATCTGCCACCAAGAATCTAACGGTGTGTTCCGGCAGTCTCCTTGATAGCCATTATTTCCAGACTAGGTTTGCTCCACCTTAGGTCTAGGAGTCGCTAACCCGTGAAGTTACGCACCGTGCTAGTCAAATAGCTGTAATGTGCTAAAATTTAAAATTAGTCATGTTTTTTGGTGATGTCTCAGGATTTTTTTTTGCCTATGATGATTGCTTTAGGCATTGGCAGTTTCTTTACTCTACGTATAATGGAGCTATTAATGTTAGTTTAAGTAGGGAAGGAATGTTTCTGGTTGTAGGAACATCTCTTTTATATGTTCACAGATTAGCAAGTATTATGTGGTGGTTAACATGAGAGGAACCATTTGCACGCCCGCCAGAGTTATCGCACTTCAAAATATGAGACACGAAACACGCCTGTAACGGTAGTTTCATAATTCATAATTCAGTTATTCAATAAAATAGTCAGAACAATTATTATACCAAAGCGATAACTATTTTAGATCTAAGAACTAAAAGCGTGAATGTTGGTATGTAATCACAATTTTAGTATTGTAGTGAAACAGTAGTAGTAAAACATATCATATACTTTTGTAATGATATAATTTTATTTAACTTGTAACTTTGGTGTTATCAATAAATGATTTGTATTTGTAATGGCACTACAGAAGGCACAACGATATCTTGGATTTCAGTTCTTGGATGTAGCGTTTTATGATAAGTATAGCGGATTATAAGATCGTCGCGTAGGGGCCGTTTTAGCATATTCTGTGCGTGAACGAGGGACAGTGGACTTGTGCCATCGACGGCCACACGAGCACACATTAACCGACCGGTGATTTCGGCGACTCGAAATCACCTCCGGGTAATTTCCCAGATTTATTCTTCTTCTTCTTCAAGTGCCTCTCCGTTATTGGAGGTTGGCAACCAGCTCTTCATACTTCAGTTTGTCCATTGCTAAGCGAAACAATTCAGCGGCATTTCTGATCCCGGTCCATTTTCAAATGTTTCGCAACCACGATTTTCTTCTGCGACCGACTCTCCTCCTCCCCGCAACTTTTCCCATTATAATAAGTTGCAGAAGCTCGTATCTGTCGTGCCGAAGCACGTGGCCCAGGTATGCAACTTTGCGCTGTTTGACGGTCTGCAAAAGTTTACGGTTTTGTCCGACACGTTGCAAAACTTCCTCATTAGTGACTTTCTGAGTCCATGATATAGCCATCATTCGTCTATACGCCCACATTTCGAATGCCTCTATGCGCCTGCTGATATCTTCTTTAATGGTCCAAGCCTCGCATCCGTACAGAAGAATTGGCCAGATTTATTAGACACGTGTAACTGAGGAGCTGTTTGCAGCTCCGCAGTCTGCATACCTCAGAGCCGCGGCGCGATGACGTCTGGGTATTCGCGTCTTTCGCTTTAGTGCCGCTGGAACGGTCGCGTGCTGTAACTTTTCATAATTTATGTGCTGGCTTAATTGCTGCGGGTGCATTGCTTTCTGATGTATGGAATTCAGACGCGATGTGTCCCTTCTTAATCCGCGTTTAGGAGAATCTTGATGGTGGTATAGTTAGTGGCTATAAGTTTATCAACTCAATGAGGGTATGATAAGGTTTTAAGTTTTTATTATTGCTGACAAAGTGAAACCAACACGCACAGGAACAATCCACTGATTGACTTTGAAAAAAATAGTACTAACAATGCACATAGTTTATCTTAGTCCGGTGAAACTAGATGTAGCAATATTGATCAAATAACAAAAACTACTGCAGAGCTGTATATTTCTTTTTGTATTCATGATAGGCTTGCGCTTGAGCACAACTCACCTGATGTAAAGTAACGCGGTCTAGGATGGAGCGCGCTTGCCTAACAGAAAGCCGTTCACTCTCGCCTAGAAGACAGTAAGGTACAGGGATTCCGGCAAGGAGTTGCACAGTTTGGTCGTACGTACGTACTCGTACTATAAACGCTCTATATGACCTACAGCTGTGAAGCCAAGTATATATCAGCCAAGTGTAAAATGACACACAGTAAACACTATGGTTATGTTATTGTTTGTCAGTTTGAAACATCACTTACGCAATAGCAGCGTGTTGCCGGAGAGGGCACTTTTTGATGTGGTTGCAACACCAGCATTCATCTTGCGGATATCATTTGCCTTGCGTGAATTGGCAATTGCTGTTTGATCTGCTTTCGGACTTGTAGATTACATATTATTTCTTCTTGGACTTGATGACTTTGTTTTGGCAAATCTCTGCTTGGTATAAGGAAATAGTAATTTTTGATATCTGTCTGCTGGATAAATGTCTCCTACAATTACTTCCACTGACCCCTTTCTTGAACCAACTCATTTGATTGAGTCAACTCTTTTCTGTTTTGGGTCATCTATTTCTTGTACGTAATTAAAATGTTTTCAATCATGAATTATCTAAAATGTATGGTACTAATTAACAAACTGCAATCTGGTTATTTTTAAGTCGATTAGTTCTTTTCTTTTTATTTCATTTCTTTTTTTTACAACAATTCTTTTTATTTGACAATTTGGAGTATCATTTGCTGGTAATTTTTTCTCAGAGTTGGGCTACATAAGTTTTTCGAATTTTCGCACAAACTATTATAAAGTTGACAGCTGTCAAATTTTAACAACTATTTAATTGGAAGCAAATCATAAACCACATAATTACAACTTGTAGATACCAGTTTTTAAAAACCCTGTTTGAACTTAACAAAGTCAATGCCTGCGCTTGCGCATCGCGACCGGCGACTTTCCACGAATAGTGCTATAAGTGTTAAAACAGATTAGTTACACTTTTTCTCAGTAACATGAATAGCAAAGGTCTTGCTTCCCAAGAGGTTTTGTTCGTTACGTAAACATAGGCCGGCTAAATAGAAAATGCTGCTTCTCGTCTATAAATGTCAGTGACTTGGGTCGTTTCGAATTTGTCAGGTTTATAGTCGGTTCTCCCGATTGTCATTCATGTATTGTAATGTGGTATAGAGAAATAGTGTCTGTGGCAATAAAGTCTAGTGTGTTTCTAGGTCTCCATTCTAGGTTTAGTTCTTCTTGGAGAATTTATGTGTGATTACAGTCACGTTGCCAATGATTCTGGTGAACTATGGAAATGATTTGGTTATAATCCCTACATTTGTTCTTGATTCTGTAGAATTACTGCTTTTGTTATTAGACTTATAGTTCTGGTGATGATATTTAAAAATAAAAAAAATAGAAAGTGGCATCACAATAAAGTGAGTTAAAGATCTAAGACCTAAGGAGGTCTCTAGGAGGCTGCCAGAACACACCACTATATGCTTGGTGACAGATTTTTTTACTTTAGGGTGGTTGCTATCCCGATGAGCACTAGTAAATACTCTACCATTATGATACCGCATTGTTAGACTAAGAAAATAAATATCATTCTTGACAATAATAAAAGTAAAATTTTCAAAAGTATTTAAAGTCTTATTACATCAATCAATCTATCGCTTAGCACTACAAGGTTTTCAAACGAGTTCTAAAGTAGACTTAATCATTTCAAATACAAAGTCTATAAAATTAACTAGCACCTTCTCTCAATCTAACTAATATATGCAACGCAATTCTGTATCTCGTGTACCAATTAAGCAAATCAATCCATCATAATCATGAGTAATGCGTTAATAGAGTGTAGAGAATGGAGTGGCAAATGTGTCAAGGGTGCAAGCACTACTGGTGTTTGTCAGTTATTTCTGTTAGACCAGTTTAAAGGCGACAGGTTGGAGGTGAATGGAGATCTGCCGGATTATGATTTTCGTTGGCGTTGATTGATTACTTTGATTGTTTCTTTTTTTATATATAAACTAGCTGAGCCGGCAAACGTTGTTTTGCCTCACTTAGGGGTATGAAAAACACATAACTAGTAGCCGATTCTCAGACCTCATGAATACGCATAATATAAAATTTGGTAAAGATCAGTCAAGCCGTTTCGGAGGAGTACGGTCACAAACACTGTAACACGGAAATTTTATATATAAGATATAAGAAGATAAATGTTTTTATCTTTAGTTAGTAAAGCGTAGTAGTTTTTCAAAATAGTGTTTGGACTAGTAATATTCGATTTGTCAAGTTCCTATTTAATTCTTCCCTCTTACAATTTCTTTAGAATTCTTCTACATATAAGAGCCGAGATGTGATCAAATACCTACAATTTTATTTTTAGTACGTACCTAAAGTATTCTATTTAATACACTTCGTTTGTTTAAGTACTTAAGTCTTATGGTACATTTTTATGCGTCTATGCATGAAGGCGATTTTTGGTAAAAAAGGGAGTCTTCATTTTACTACATTGAATATTTAGTACGGAAATCAGAACTCGGATTTATGAAATTCGTATATTTCGCGTATTAGCGAGGTAAAATATCTGCATAATTTATTCAGAACCTAGGTATGTTTGTTTAGGATAATATTAGTGCACGTACGAGTATATGTTGGTACATACTCGTATATTGGCCCTTACACAAACGGTCTCACAGACAGGGCAGTGCAGGCGTGTGTGATGCCATCTATTAATAGCACATTCCAACCCCGCCCCGTAAGGGTCTAGTAGTAACCACCTGGCCTAGGAACTTTCCTTTTTATACTCGGTCTTGAAGTTCATCATTATTTTTTTATTTATTGTCTTATTCATGTATTTTACATGTTTACTAGCTGACCCGGCAAACGTTGTTTTGCCTTAAAAATAGATATGTAGTAGCCAATTCTCAGACCTACTGAATACGCACATAAAATTTGGTAAAAATCGGTCAAGCCGTTTCGGAGGAGTACGGTAACAAACACTGTGACATGGAAATTTTATATATAAGATATTTCATTTCTTCATCTGTATCCCCACGCGTCTCTAAAGATTGGTCCTGAAAATCAGTGCGGCAGAAAAATCTGTAGCGTTTATAGAACTACATTGAGTTTTGCACGTTAAAAAAATGCTCTACTGATGTTGAGTTTTCGATTAAGCCGTCGTTTAGCCGCTTGAAGAAAGAAAGAAAGAAATATTTGTTCGTGTCACGGAAAAAACACAATCAAAAGAATAAAAAACATACAATAATTTAGTAAGTAAGTTAGTCTAGTTCCTACTTATTACTATTGTAAAATCCTAGTTTAAATAAATTTATTTTTATGTTTTTTATGTTATGTTAAATAATTCGTGTCACATACCAGCTAAAAAAAAAAAAAATAAACTAGCCAAAAGAGTTTACTGTATATAAGTTCTAACCATTCATTCCGTACATTAAATAAAGACGAACTCTTTACGTTGTAGTATTATTATGCCAATAAATCTCTAATTTTTCCATCAAAATTAAAAATTAGTATTTTAATTTCTAACCATTCATACACGGCCATTCATACATTCCTTCGATACAGCACGTTCGGTTTTGGAACAAAACGTGTTAAGGCACAAATTATTGCCTAAAATTACCAAAAATCGATTGCAAACTCAGCATTTGGTTATCCGAACACGATTATGAATTATGAAATAACAGAGACAGATAATAACTGTTTAATGTAGGACTGGAGAATATTTCTAACTAACCAAAGGCACAGATTACTAAATAGTTACTACGTCCAAAGATTAGCTTTATTTTTATTGTTAAAATCGGTGAATTCTAACCCTTAGAGAATGACGACCTCGTTAGCGCAACGGTTACCATGCCGGTCTGCTAATCAGAAGGTTCCGGGTTCGATTCCCGGCCCGGTCAACATGTTTGTGCTTACATATTATATATAAATATATATTTATATATAATATGTATGTATGTATATGTAGTATATCAGTTGTGTTAGCGACCATAATACGAGCTAGAAATGGTTCAGTATGGGGCTAACCAGCCGTGTGTGAATGTGTCCTAATATTTATTTATTTGTATTTATTTATTTAATGAGAAAAGCGCTTTTATGATCCCTTTTGTAAATGGTAGTACAAGGAAAAAGGGTAAGAATAAGAAGAAGACGACCGAAGAAGACGTGGATGGAGTGTGCGAATGAGGACATGAGAGTGAAAGGATGAATGTAAAGATGTCGGCTTATAGAGGAGAGTGGAAGAGGTACATTTTCTGTGTAGATCCCACCTAGTGGGATGAGGCAAGGAAGTAGAAGCAACTTCTTTTTAGGCATTGGTGCTTCTTTCAGCGAAAAACAGGCTGTGCCGACCCCACCTAGTGGCAAATGGTAAAGAAGAAGAAGAAGAAGGTGCTTCTTTCAAACTCCTTCTTATGTATCACTTCTTGATCTTGACCAGTTTACTCTATGATCTGAAGTAACTTAAACTTGAGTACTGCGCTTGTTAATAACAGTTGCGTGTGCGCATCTAAGTGGCTAACAAGGGCAACGTTCGTGCGAGTTGCATCTGGCTGTTAGGGCGCCCGGGGACCGTGGCGGAGCACCCGGCCGGAACCGGGGCTCCGTGGGAACGTGCTCACATGAATATTTAAACCCTAAGACGGCTGGTAGGAAGAATTTTCTATCAATGTGCTTGTAGTACTTTCGCCTTCGATTTTATTGGATAACATTAATCATAATACCTCATGAGTTGCCCTAACGACTGCTTTAATCTATTGACTTAGGCGTTGCTGTGCGGAAATCCGTTTTAGATGGAGGAAATCTGAAATATTTAGTTTACTTCCGCTGTGATCTGAAACCAAATTAAGAAAAGCAACAGAAATATCAAAATATTAAGAAACACTGCTTGTACTAAGACTAACAATAAGTTGTTAAGCCAAGTCAAAGGCCTCAAAGCGGCTTTGTAACTCTGGACACAAGAGTTTGGCCACTTAGCTCATACGAAGACGAAGAGCATAATACTTAATAAATACTAAGTAGAATAAATACTACTAAAAAATACAGAACTTTATTAGCCCTAAATAACATACGTTAAAGGCAAGTCATACTACAATAATTATTTCATACTTGAAAACATTAGTTAGATAAAATTAAATAAACTTACAAATTTCATTAAATAAATATTCTTACTACACACATTATCACTTGTTGGTCCTGTCTATTAAATTTAAAGTACTACTGTTTACACATTTAATAACGATTCTGCAAGCTCCATATTCATATATTCGCTTAAATTATATAAGGAATTACTTTCACAAAAACTCTTTATTTTCTGTTTAAACATACTACTAAGTGTGCCTATATCACTTACTACAGTCACAATAACAATGATTTTATAGCGATTTTTGCAATGTGTATAAAACTTTACGGTCTAGGTCTTTTAGCAATGGAATCGTGTTGTATTGCAATTATTTTTGTTGTACAACAGTAGCTTCTTGAATGCTATGCAAAAACATACTTGGGAGTAAAGCTGAGGACAGAATAAGACACGCCCATTCCACTCCCTTACAGCACCAGTAAAGTATGACATGTTAACAACTTGCTAAGATTTACGGTGGTCCTAAACTTGACAGTGGGAGACAAAGTTAGTCTGTTACGCCTCCACGTTTACTCTTTATCATATAGTTAAAGCTCATAAAACTATGAACTGCTATTTCTGCTACTCAATGATAAACATTGTACGACTGCGTCGATGGAATAGTGGTATGTGCCCTAGACTGCACAGCCTAGTTTGGAATTACTGTTCCTTAAGGAGGCCAAAGAGGTGCTTTTATGTGTGGTTTTAATTTGAGTTCAATGCCTTGGTAGATGCTAGGGCATGGCATGACAGCAAGACTTCTGTGTATATTAATTTTGTGAATTGCTTTGAAGATGCTATTGTCTTTTGGCTTTGTTTTTGACATCTCCCTATGCGGTCTTATAACAAATATCTATTTTGGGATGTAAATAAACAAACAAGTACCATTATTTTTAATGTAATTAATTTAGACAGTTCGGATGTTTTGCGTATTTTTAGTCGAAAATGCAAATTCGAAGGAAGACAATTTATCTGTCATTTATTGTCAAAATAATTTCTAAATGTGAATGTATTCGTAATAGTGCAACAAAATATAAATTAAAATAGATACGTTTAAGAATATAAGTTGGCGCAAAAGTACATAATAAACCATAATAAAGTATAGGCAAAAGTATATACAGGCAAGGGGCATTGACGTTTTAAGCAAACTATTCATATCCACTAATTAATTTGTCGCAGATAGCTCGACAAAGATAGATTCATTAGTAACATTGTAACCTATATCGCGAGTGCAATAGAGATGACACAATTAAATATTATTGCATCTGTTATTATAATTTTGTTACAATATTTCACTGTCTTTGGTATGCTATTACATTGGAATGAAAGTAAAAAAAACGAATGCGACTTGGAGGGAAAAACTTCTGCTTTTAAATCTAACGGCCCTGGTTCGATCCCGGCCCTACATCAATAACTTATTTTTCAAGTTATGTGTGGATTTGCACTCGCTTTACGGTGAAGGAAAACATCGTGAGGAAACCGGCATGTTTGGGGACCACAATATCCGAAGACGTGTGTCATCCGCCAACCCGCACTTGGCCAGTGTGGTGGATTATAGACTATATCTCTATCTCCTAGTGAGAGAAGGCCACGAGCGTATAGTGGGCTGCTTATGCTTATGCTATATGCTATTTTCATAAAACGACTTCACTCAGGTCATGCATTCTACTATCGTTATAATTTCTATATCACTTCATGCAGCGCGTTGCGGAATTTGTTGCCATCTAGGCTGCACGCTCGATTTGCAGCGCCATCTAGATTTCATCGGTAACTATGGCAAACTTCCGCGCCACGGGAATCAGCAATCCTCTCTACTATTCTCATCCTTAGTAGGTACTTATTGAAATGTCTGTCGATAGCGTGGTCCTAACATTTTCTAATTAGCGAGCAACCATAACCTACCTTAAGACTAGGATCTACAAAATCCAGGTCAACGACCACAGTTAGACGTTAATTCTAAGCAGTGCGTTAATGAGGTTGGAATATTCAAGGCGTATGAGGAACCGCCGGAAGGCGCTTTCCGTCTGTAGGGCTAAGGGTTTTCCAACGGGACTATAAAGCGGTTACACGGAAAATGAGACCCTATTTAGTAGATGATTGAAACTTAAATTGTTTAAATGATTTATGGGAAAGACGTTGATATAATGATGTATATTTATGTATTAATGCAGTAGATTTTTTTTAAATAAAATAAGAATCTTATGTGTTAATATTTAGAATGTGCCTTTGTAAATTGAGACTAGTATCGGTTTTTTTTTTAATGCAGTATTATTTTATAATGTTGCGTATCTGGTTTATTGTGGTTATGAATTTCGTAAGAAGCGCTTTTGACACTAATTCCGGTTGAAATTAATAATTGTGAAGCGAAGACAGCTCAGTCTCGCGTTCGCCTGCCTTACGTGCCGCAGCCCGTGGGTTCGCTCCCCGCTAATGTGTTCGAGCTTTTGATGAACAGCCTCCTTGAGAGGCCAGATATTACAGACTAAGCATGCTCCACTTTAGGCCAAAGTATGCTCACTTGTCACGCGACCTGTCGGTCAAATGCCTACAAAAACCTAAAGAATAGCATTGACAAGAAGGTTACTACCAAAGGAGTACATAATAGTGTACTCAAGTTTGCCTATTATCTTATCAGAATATGCGTAGCGTAACCAGCAGTGACATGTGAGTAGAACTGCGTGTTTTTCCGATCGTTATTATGTTGTTACCTCCAGATAGTGTGTGTGTCGTGGCGGTGTTGTCAGATTGTCATTATCAAAGTTCAAAGAAGTGAGGTGATTGATACCTCTTATCAGGTTTTGATGATATGCGCCGCATCACTGCTGGTTACGTCATTTGTAATTATAAAACAGGGTAGTGCTTGTAGCTCGGCACACTAAGGTGATCTGATACGATCATTGAGGTTAAGCAAGTCTGTCGGATAGTCTTTGGATGTTTGACGATGCACAAGATTGTCTTTTTAAATAGTGGTATTTTCATCCAGTCGCTACCATGGGTTGAATGACACGTTAAATTGTAGGTTTTGGCGGTTAGTCTAAATACTAGCAGTTGAGAAGCTTGGTCGGAGGTTTTTGGGTGGCTTGAAAACTCTCGACACCAGAGCTTGGCCACTTTACTTTAAGATAATACAGGGTGCTTAGATAACAAGTAAGTTTTATTGGATTTTGCCCCTTTTTAGGGTAGCGTGTGTAAAAGGTAAAACGGGAACATATTACTAAGCCTCCGCTGTCTGTCTGTCACCAGGCTATCTCAGAAACAGTGATAGCTAGAAAGTTGAAATCTTCGCTAATTATGTATTTCAATTGCCGTCATAAAAACAAATACTTAAAGTACAAAAATAAAAATATTCAGGGGGGCGGGATTAACCTTTTTTGTCCCGGATTAACGAGGGTAACATCGCGGTGCGCAAATAGTTTATAATATTAGTGAGATTACAATTTGTATTTACAGCTAACACCAATCGGAAGATAGATTCAGATTCAGAAAACGCTTCTCATTATCATATATCTTTAAATGAGCAATTCTTGTATATATATAATTGGAATCTCGGAATCGGCACTGAACTACCACCTAACTGTCTTCAAGGCGTGAGTGAACCGGTTTCTTCTAGGCAAGCGCGTTTCATCTTAGACTGCAATATCACTTACCATCAGGTGAGGTGTGGCCAAGCGCAAGCCTATTAAGCGTAAAAAAAAGAAAAACTATTTTCATGAAATTTAGTATATAGGGGGTTCCGGGGGAGATACATCGATGTAGCTAGGAATAATTTTTAGAAAATGTCATATAAAAAAAACCGGTCAACCAGGTACTTATTCCTTTTAGAGATATCTGCGTTGCACACATAACAAGTGGAGTAGGCATGCAGTGGTCGGTACGGTCACGCGGCCATACCTTCCCGAGACGCTGTGAGGTCCAATTACAGGTAAACTAACGACACTTTCGACGTTCGAGACGTCCCCTATTCGGTTGACAGCCGGCGCGGGCGCAGCGATCGGAAAGTTAGAACCGATCGGACGGACCGATAGCGCTGTGTTTACATCGGAAACTTGACGCAACGCAACTAACATGGGGGACAAGCACAAAATCCTACTAATATAATAAATAAACTAGATGTGCCCAGCGTTGTTGCCCGCGTTAATACGGGACAAAAAAAAGTTGATCCGCGATAAAATGTAGCCTATGTGTTAATCCATCTAATCAAGCTTAATAGCAAATCTCATAAAAATCGGTCTAGCCGTTGGAGCGTGAAGGTGTAACATAAATTTTTGATGTTATTTGCGTATCCCACGGGAACCACAATTGTTCTCGGGATAAAAAGTAGCCTATGTTAAACTTACGCATTTATTATATTAGTAGGATGCGTAAGTTTGTGTGTGTGTGTATGTTACTTCTTCACGCTCAAACGGTTTAACCGATTTTGATGAAATTTAAGTATGTAGATAGCTTAGACCCTGGATTAACTCATAGGCTACTTTTATCCCGGAAATAACGCGGGTAAGGCCGCGGGGCACAGATAGTAAAAAAAAACACGGTTCGAAATTTTTTGGAGGGGATCTGCATCTTAGATTTTAAAATTTATGATTTTGTCAACCAATCACAAGCACTTTTATTTGATTGGTTTGATTACGCGAGTTGTGTAAAAATAGTATGTCTGCCACAATTTTGTGTCGGCTGCCATCTAGGGACTATTTTCATCAAAAAGAAGAAGAACAAATCCGACCCAACAAAAAAAATAAACCTAAATCAAATTTGATCGAATACGCTCTTTTTTTCGAATATTTAGCAGCAATTTTATAAATCTCCAGGTAACAATAAAATAACTAACCGATGTATCACTTACGCGTTTGCAGATTAATCTTTAAGCCGTCACGGTAGAGGTCGACCTTTTAAAGCGCGTTAATTAAGCCGGTATGGAAGTTAAATAGCATTTTTTGAAAAATCTTATAAAATTTACGAGATTGACATAGGTTTTCATAGTTTTATCATTATCTTTCAGTATTATGAATTACTAGAGTTATTACTATAGTTCCAAAACACGATTACGTAATTATTTTTCTTTGACTCATTTCACACACTGGTTAGCCATATACTAAATCATGTCTATGTATTACATACATAAAAATAGTCGTCTTTAATTAAAAACTTTGTGATTTCTGAAATGAATTAAGTAGTAGTTAATAAGTAAGGTAATTAAGTAGTAACTTTACTTTTTGTTTGTAATGATTTTGTTTAGAATCATTAGAGCTAACAATTTCCATGCTATGAATTGTTAACTGACGCTCGCTTCGCTCAAATATGAAATAAAAAATGTGATAAGCGCGGTTGAACTCGGTAAAACGTCACCTTAAAGCTAGCCCGATGACATTGCGGCGGTCTTTTCGTTATGAAATTTGATTTACGCACCTCCAGCTACTTTGCTCACCCAGTGGCCTTCCGTCGCCAGGTGAATCATGATTTGCGTTTTGTTTCGCAGCACAATAGATGTGGCCATATATGTGGAACTGTTTGGGCGATCAGTCAACGACCGGCATCGCTTCCCGGCGCATTCCAAACGCCTTGTTCATGAGCTTGCACGAGAGATCTTTGTTGGAGATATCACCAGTTTTAGCGGCTAGGACTCGTGCTAGGGAAAGTTTGTTGACATTTACATACATTTACCTATCATCATCAGCATCAGCCTATTTTATAATTGTCCACTGCTGCACTGCCTCCTCTAACGATCGCCACAGAACACGGTCTTCTGCCTTACATACCTATATGATCCATTAGCTTAATATGTTGCGCGAATTTTTTTTATTTTTGGACTTTATCGATTGTCTCTTATTTCAGTTTAGGTGTGTTGTGTGTATCGTCTTATCCCTCTAGAACATTGATGTACTCGTATGCAGCTAGGCATTTAAATAGCAGGGCGCGTAATCACACGAGTCAGAAAAAATCTGGCCTAATGTGAGTCATGCCTAGTCTGGAAAATGGCTGTCAAAGAGTCAGAGGAATTAACTGTTAGGTGCTTGTCGACTGTCTAGCTAGTCGCTGTTACTTTTTTATTTTGACTTGTACCTATAATTTTTTCAATAAAGAGATAATCTATCTATTGCTAGTCAGGCGAGCAGTAGAAAAAGTGCTTTCCTTCACCGAGAGTTCGAGCTCATTAGCGCAGCTCGAATCCACGACTTACAGGATGTAAGACGGCCGCATGTCTGAATGCGCTTTTATCGCTTATGTTGTAGGAATAGTCCGTAGGTCGCTTCAGAAAAATGTTGTACAATTATAAATTTCATGCAAGATTGAGGATGTTTTTACTGCGAGTCATGGATCTATCTGGAAGCGCTAAATGGTGTACGATCCGCATATCAAGCAAATTAACGGCTGTATCTGCGTACATCTTGCCTGCCCCTGCTCTGCTATTTAATTTTTCGCTCATTTAACTTACGAGCAGTCGACGGCCGTTTTTTGTGTTTACAAATTAAGGTAATTACCGTAATACCCCTGTCACAACCTTTTAAGTTCAACGCACGCATTGCGCCTTTCAACTTGGGTCGCGTGTCAAACGATTCTCATCCTTGTCTCGTATCGATTAAGGCGTTAGCCAAATTTCTTGAAATTATTCGTGAAATATTACTGTAGTCCGCCCTTGGATGTTCTGTTCCGGGCTATTTTAATGTCGTTTAAAATATATGTAATGCGGTGAGCATTAACGACGTAATTGCTTCAGTTATACTTGTACATGAGATCTTAATCATGCGACTGACTTTAAATCTAATCGATTTATTTAAACATATTTTGGTACATAAAGAGTGGTATTTTTAATAATTACAGCTGTCGAGTGTGCAAGAAGACTATCGCTCCCGAAGCCTAAGGCGATGCGTGACACGAAACTATCTGTGATTTATTGTATATTTACAACTTCCTTAGGAACCAATAAAATGACTGGTATTAGCGAGATTATCTTACACACGCCTCATATCGGCGTAGGAGACGTATTTTATGAGTGGTTGAAGTTCCCAGCGAGCCTTATGTGTCGGCGCAGGCGCATGTAATCTCAGATCTCTCGGCTATCGCGCCCGCCAGCCCTATCTGATACGACCACGCTTCTCCCATACACGGGTATCTTTTATGCGACGCTACTCGATGAAGTTATTTACTCCTAGATTGGCCCATCGACATCGTCTTCGAGCCTGAACATTTAGCTACTTTGTAATAGAAGGATTATACATTCTCATGCGTGGTTCCAAGGAATGTGGTAATGCTGGATAAGTAAGATGCTTTGACTTGCTTGTCTCGACTTGTTGTCAATGTAAAATACAAATGAAAATAAATACGACTAATATGACGAGATCATTATTTCATAACTCGTGATATGTGTCAGAGGTGAGGGTCGTCACTGACAAGTTCAGATAACAATGCCACCAGCAACTGACCCCGGTCGCGGATGCTGTCACCGGTGCCGCCCAATCGTAATCCGATTACAATAATGCTTGATTCGCGAATCGTCGCCACGACAGTGACCCACTTCGGGAGAATGCGTGGGCGTTGGAGGCCCACAGGCTCACAGCTCTCGGTACACTAACGTCGCTTCACTTGCCAATTAGAACGTCTCCTACGCTCTCAGATAAGCCATGTGACAAAATGCTTGCTCTCGTTTCGCCCGGCGAGATTTAGCAATCCCGTTACCGCTCGACTCGCTATCGAATGTACACCACAATTTTTCAATTATATTGTGCGTAATGCGAGGTTGCGCAACCGAATTGGCGTGTAATTGAACGGGGGTCATTGTTTGCAACGGGCCCGGGTGCACGACGCGTGGTGTGAGATGAATTCCATTAGCCCGAGTGGGTTTGCTCCACCCGACGGCGCTGAGGTCGTTTACATCGCTCCGCACCGGCGCGAGACACTCCTCGATCCGTAAAAGTCAAAATCCTCGAAAGTAATCGTGGCAGGTTCTATTTCAACATTTGAGGACAAGTTTCTTTGCGAGAACTGGCGTGCTTTGAAAGTGTTTGCCTTGACACAATACACTCACTCCAGGCTGCGTTTTTAACGACGCGACGCAATTGGCGTTTATGTGTCTTTTATATGAATGTGGGTTCTTTTATGGCTCCCGTTCAAAGTTGTAAATTTTTTATGTCTGCCAAAGAAATTGACCCTCTGGTGCAAGGATGATTTATTTAATCGAGGCTTTAATTTGAGTAACAGCTAGCAGTCTAGCTAGCGATTAGTATTCAAGCAGCGTGGCGTCGTCCGTCATTTCGCCAGGCTCTTCCTAGAAAGCGAAGTGGCCCACTTGATGCCAGGAACCCGACCACCACCGGATGTAGCCGACACGTCATACTAACTGTTGATTTTCACTTTTATCACGCGCGATGAAATGGAAAATCCATTATGTTCGTTGCATAATAAGTAAACGTAAACAGAATCGAGCGGTCGGTGTGTAGCTACTGACATTTGGCCCAATTACAGCAAAGTGATAGTGAAATAGTGGGGTGCTTAATTATCTTATCGGCATGGGTAGACAATGCCCCGCTGGGTAGCGAGGGCGCAGGCGCAGCGCGCTACTCCGACCACCCGCCGCCGCAGGCAATCTTTCTACAACATTATTATGGAGCTGCATGAACCACTCTGCCCTCGATTGCTGCTGCAATCTTCCTAGCTCGTATAACAGTTCATCGATACCGTGCAATCAAACATATAAAATACTTCACCTTAGTACGTGTTTACTGCGCAATGGCCGGCAAGAATCTCGTCTTCTCATAATCAGATGAGGGCCGAGCAGCGCCGGTTCCATGAAGTCGTTTCCCTGGTCGGCGACACCTCGTCTAATGGCCGCGTGCCTCTTAACTATGCAAATGATTGCGCAGGACAGCCACGCGATCCGCTCTCTAGCTCCCGCGAGTGGGCTGATGCAACCCGCTGCTCCTTTCGAATGCAGACCCTTTGCATAATCCTGACCGGCGTTTGTGAATTCATTGTCGAAGCCTTGCTCCTCTGCACGGCGCCCGCGGTTTCTAATGGCGCCTCGTTAAGGGGAACTCTGTTGATGATTGAAATCGGTGCGCGGATCAGCGAGAACCAGCTCTTATCTGGAGCGTAATAAATCGGAACCAAAGATCGCGATCTTACCGCCGGCGCCTGATTAATGTCTGAACAGTTTTTAATTAATGCATTGCTGTCGGAATTATTGGTCTAGTTAAGCGATATACCATCCCGAGAAGCCGAGCTTCGTTGTCGCTTTCGCTGTGGCGACGTTAGCTTAAATTATTCGTAGCTCCGCGTAGTTAATTGCATGTTTATGTTTACTAACAACATTAGGTAGACGGATAATGGAGCCGGGGTTGTCTTGTCGTGATCCGATGTTTTCCCGCGGTTATGTAACGTGTTTGTTGCTGCTGCATCGCCTCTCTAGCCGCGATCTGTATCGTTCGGGATGGCAGCCTCGAGTTCATTAATTTCAACATCATCATCGGTCGCACGAATCGTTTACGACTTCACTGTCACGATTGTTTACGTAATATATTTTTTGACTATTATCTTATAGTATATTATATTCCAATGCACGTTTAAGTATGTAAAATTTGAAATGTTCTTAACGTGTACATTAACTATGTGACCTTACTAATGAGTACAGTTTATATCGCATCTAATGACCTTTCCTCAACGAGCCATCTAATTTCAAGTGATATCCTTAACACTCTTCATCTACACATCGCTCGATCAAAGCTCTCGAGCAGAGAACAAGCCGATCTCCCTACGCCTCTATCTATAATATCTTTAAACAGAATTCCAGACTTTTAACACGCATGGGCTTTATATCGACACCTTTGTAAGAGCTTCGTTAGCCCGTCATTGAGTGTCGCCTCATCATGCATAGTTGCATACTCCAGCTATTTCTCTCTTATTGTCGTATTTGTTCTCAGTGAGAGTGCTATAAATTTCTTCTTTCACAACAGCTTTGACTTTTCCTCACTTCAGAATAGACTTTGTATTGCATCTTTGACACCTTTAAAATGCACTTTTAGCGTTTGTGTCACTTATACCATAAAACGCCTATCATCATGCTAATCACTTACCAGTGTGTGCTGGCAGCAACCTTTAAATCCAGTTATACTAGACTAGGTATGCTCTACCTTAAGCCAGAGTGCCACTTCATGGGGTTCAACGTCCTGCTGTCCAAATCTTTTGCTGTAATGAGTAAAAAAAACGTTCTCAAAGTCTAATTTGAATTCTGGCCGAGTCAAATAAATGTCTTTGCCAATGTTACGTATCAGTTGCATTTCATTAACTGTATTGACCTAAGGTGGCTGTGGTGTTTTTCAATTAGAATCAACACCGTTTGCTTATCTAATCAGTGCAACGTGACACGGCCACAGAAACAAACGTTCAACGGTTGCGACAGCAGGTACATTACTAGGTACTTATGCGAGTCGAAGCATTTGCGTCGCAGTCTTCTACTAACACAATTTACGCACCTTTTCTCAATCAATCCTTTTTTATTTTTTATTTATTTATTATGGTTAAAAAAAAACAGTCAAAACTTTGCACCGCGGTTTAGCGTTGCTATACAAAGAGGCAACACTGGCATTTTAGGTACTCTTCCCAGTGGCACTGGTTTTTTAGATTACAATTATATGTTCATTAATTGATTGATTTGAGTACAAAGTGTAATAATTTAAAATTAAATCATAACTAAAATTAATTAACTTACCAGGATCAAAACAAGATTATTTTCCTAACTATGTGTAACATCAAATAAAAGTAAAAGAAAGAATCAATATAAAACAGGTTAGGCTACGTTTTGATTTAGTTTATTTTGTCAGACCCTTTCACTCATTGTAGTAATGAAATGGACAGCTATATTAACGTTCCCTTATCTTAATTCTTGTTTTGATAAGGAGTTGACTACGCTTAACTAAAAGCGCTACAGCACCCACCTTGAGCCGATTTTGGTATTTCTTGTCACGTATTTCACAATATTGTTTTGTTAGGCCGCTACCGATTCGTTTCAATTCTAATCCAATTAAAGAAACACTTGTAAATGTCAAAGCTCTAATGGAATTGCGCTCACTTTGCTGTCTTGCGCAAATTTGATCAAAATAAATTATGTACTTGGTTATTATTAATTATGTATTGTGTACCTTTATTTGTAATAGTGAGCGTATGCGTCATATTATCACGAGTGTTATGTTAAAAAACGTACAAATTTTCTATATTTGTATTTGATTGCGCTTGTGCTTGACCACATTTCATAATATGATGGTAAGCGATGATCTAAGGTAAAGCTCCTTTACCAAGAAGAACCGGATCACTCTTATCTTTTGAAAATTCTACAAAATTCTACTAGGCTTGATTGAAGAGCACAAGCCTTAACATAGCCACTAAGGGCATGCCAAATAATAAAAATGTTGAAATATGTCTGGAAAAAAAATGATTTATTAATTAAATATATATTTTTCAGTTTTTTTTTATTTATGTCAAAGGTTTATTAATGAATTATTCCATTCCAACCATTCAGAGTACAGATGAAAAGAGCTAGTACCGCTTTTAACGATGTGAAAGCGGAACTTGCTGTACCGATAATTTTCCGGTACCACAGTCCCTGGAAACTAGCTAGTGCAGTAATTGCAAGTATCAGTGTATTGTCGATTTGTTCTCGCGTTATTTAGCAACAGACAGTTGCGTATTTCACAGCTTAAATGTTCTTTGCTCTGTTGCTTTCCCCACGTAGCGCAGCTTTCTTACACGATGCTAGCAAATTAAAATAACTTAGTTGCAGTTTCCAAATTTATTTATTATTCAATAACTAGCTGCACCCCGCGGTCTTACCCGCGCTAATTCGGGATAAAAATTGGCATATGTGTTAATTCAGGGTCTATGGTATCTTCTTACCAAATTCATGAAATTCGGTTCTACCATTTTGCGTGAATTTAGCGTGAAGAATGAACAAACATACACACAAACTTTCACATTTATTATATTAATAGGATAGTAACATTAAATAGGCTAGTGTACATCCAATAATAATAACCTGCAATTTAAGCAATGTCTTATAGCACTTATAGTATACACTGAGCTAGAAGCTAGTTAGCCCCTTTAAAAAGTTTTTAAGATGAAGATGTCTGTAGATATAATAAATATAAATAAGAAATTATCTTCTAAGGTATTTTCATAAATTGAAAATTTGATTCAGTATATTTTATACGGTGACTTTAATTGCAGAATTTCAGACATAACTACTATAGAGTTACATGTAAAAATTACCTGGGTTTAAAAAATGAGAGTAAAAATGGGTTAAGATTATGTCGTAATCCTGTTTTTTTTCGCTTACATAATGTGTGTCTAGTGTACATATTTCATTATTTAATCTTATATGATAATAGTTTTGAAAATGAATTATTTCATTCTTTCTTCTTTCTTTATACATGTATTTGTATGAATATTAAAAAGGTCTCTGTATAAAAACATATTTTAAATGTAAATTGCTTTCATTATTGTCATACTTAAAAAACAATATTATTTAATTGTCTGCGTTATATTTTTTTTATAAAGTTTAAACACTTATAGTTGGTAACATATGTTATTGAGTCAAAAAAAATTACCAATTTTTTTTTTTGTAAATGAGTTACTGTTAGAACAAGTGTGCCGCTCCACTAGAATAAAACAATGAAGTAACCGGCGATGTTTTAGATTAGTTTAGTCGAGTTGGCGTAACGCCCCAGATGCTATCATTGCATCCATCATGCAGATTCTATCTCGCGTGTGAATGTGTTGCAAATGGTAATCCCCATCTAATGTGCCTCTTTGCTTTCTTACAGGTAAGACTAAATAAGATCCGGTGTTACTACACGACGAGATTATTTCGAGGACACCGGCATAGTAAGGTTAAGACTTCTTTGGGTGCGATTTTGACCCTCTTTAAACGGCCAGATTTCGTTGAAACTTTGTAGATTTATTGAGGACCGATGACAATACACTAATTTGATAAAGTTATTATTTTTTTTTGTATTTTTGTTTGTACGTTTGTTTGTAACCGACTTCTTTGGGCGCGATTTTGACCCACTTAAAACGGCCAGATAAGCGTGTTTTTTAGTTTTTTTTAAACTATTTTTATTTATAACTATTATGGCTGCGCTTCGTGGTGCTACCCGCGTTAATCCGGTATTAAAAGAAGCCTTTGTACCAAATTTCATCGAAATCGGATCAACCGTATGAGCAAAAGGAGTAATAAACTTACGTACACACTTTGCATTTATAATACTAGTGTAATTAAGAGCAATACGCTGGGAGACTATTGAAAACATTAATTAGAAGAAGTAATATGCAACACTTGGCCTAATTTTTCACTTACAGGAAAAAAGATAGTATTAATGTATAAGTAGAGATTATAATCCCGCAACTTATTTGATCCCGTGGGATTACTCAATCCTACTCGGCATCGCGCGAAATCCCGCATCTTTTAAATTACATGATACGTAAAAATAATACACTTTTTACTTATCCACCCAAGCTTCAAATATTTTTCAATCATTTCACGTTTTAGTTCGTTTAGTAAACTAGTAGTGATCTCTGCCCTCCCCCTGGCGGCTACGTGCTCGGCAGATAGATGGCCACTATGACAATGTGTCAGTGAGACACCTCGTTAGCCAGTTGAGGGTTAAACCGTACTATAACACATCCCAAACGCTATTAAATTCCCATTTGCTCTACGACCTTGAACCTTATCAGGGGGTCGTAGAGCTTAAAATAGTAGAGCCTTTATGTCCAAGCTCTTACTGTAAGGAGAAAGGTGCAAGGAGTCCAGAATACGGCCCGGGGCATCAGTATGCGCCCGCGCACCTCCAGCGCACGACCGTCGCGTGAATCACTCCACTTCTACGTACCTCGTGACGTCACGACTTGCGTGTCGCACGCGCTAACAAAAATTATGCTAATGCACACCACTAATTTCCATCAACATTTCCGCTTGCATAATTTTTATTCACTAAATTAAACGCTTCGTAATTCTAATTTCGAACGGCGTGGATTCCACGAAACTTGCGACATGGTAGTTCAGGCGATCATCATGAGTTATGGGGAAACCCTGCATTAATAGTGTTGTGACAACGTTCCTCGTGATCTGAGCGTCACCGGAGGCACGGCGTACGTGCCCGCGACTGATTCCTTCGTGCGCCGCACTCGTGCCTCCTTACATCATCCACATTCTTCGCTATATTTAGAGGCTTACTTACATTGTTGCTGGAAATCTAGTCGGGGTGGTGGCTTTGCTATGGCTTATGCGATTTGCCGTCGCTCACGTGTATTGTCTCTTGCTATACATATAATGTGCGCAATCTAAAATATAGCCCTCCCTGTCTCGCTGTGTTACGCGGTAGTAAATCAGTGTACAAGAGAGACAGTAAACTGAACACACGGCGATACATCATGTGCCGCTTTCAATCGAGGCCGGTCCGTCAGGACTCTACGGGCAAGCAGCTTTATGGCCAATCGGTCAAACTGTGTCGGGAACCATTTAGTTCCCGACGTCTTTTACGGTCGCTATTGTATCCTCCGCACGAACGAGAGAACTGGTTCACTTCTATCTGGGGAATTGTAAAGCGGCGATTATGCTATCTGTAAGCTCCGGAATGCAATATTGTCGAGCCGTTTAGCTCGGAGGCTGGAGCCGATACCGTCCTGGCCGATTGTTCCGCCGATACGCGCCGGCCGGACTCGTTTCCATCATTATGCGAGCCTAGTATCTCGCCCGGGGATCGAACACGCTGAAAAACAGGCCGCGAGTTGTCGGAATGAGACGTAGCGGTCCCGGGTCCCGCGGGCGCTGTGCCGGCGCAAGTAGGCCGCGCGCAGTTTCTCCAAAGCGATTAGCCGTCGACAAAGCTAGCTCGCCGACAGTTAGAATAACACATCCGTGGAAACGGACACCGGTAACTGGGCACCGAGTTCCGAGCCGCCGCCGACTCTCTCCTCTTACCGCATGGCAATGCAGAGCGGAACGCTTCCTGGTGAACTCCCGCGGAACACTCTCGTTCGGGTATTGTTACTATTGTATGTTGGTTTCAGTCGAGAGGGCAGCGTCGGCGCCTCCTCACAATAGCGGAGAGAGTTGGCTCCCTCCTTCCGCAGATCGCTATCGATCTCGGACTCCGCTCGTACAAGACTTCCGACTTGCATGCACTCTCACCCGGCACATAACGATGCACTCAGACTTGAGTAATGGCAGCAATATACTGGCGTTGTCAACCCATTCTGCTGATGAAATGGCTAGCCATTATAGCATTTGTAACAAAAGTTGATGTTGCCTACACGCTACCCCAGCCAGACTCCGCTTTCTTAAGGTTCGAGAATGCGACCGATTGATCGCTTTATAGAGCTCTAAAATATGAAATGTGTCAATTAAAGCATAATGAGTGGCTATAAAAGGGCCAGGACTGGCTAAGGCTGTGCTGTTCGTTGGGACAAATCGCGTGGGCGGTTATGTAACTTACATAAAAGTAACATTTCTGAATTCCTTCCGATTAAGTCATATAAGCGCACGAGCTTATTGTGCGATGACGAATCAACGGCGCGAGCTTTGCCAAAAATATTGATGTTTCTTTTGCCAAATTCGTTTGGATTGTTCGCCTTCATATTTTGGTTAGCGTGGAGTCATTAAATTGTTTACGATGTTGCTCTGTACCCACCCTTGTATGGGGTCGTCTGCAATAAAATGTCCTAATGAGGCACGTCCCGCCTGTGGGTGACCACCGCGGCGTCTAAGCTACCATCAACAGCGGATATCTCGTGGAGGCCACGATAAAGATCATTGCCTTTTCAAGTAAAGGTCGTACTTTGTTTTCGCTACTTCTGACCTACAACACTGAAAGGGCCTGTCATCAACCTTCTTGTGACTTCTGTTTACGAAATAATAAGGATTTTTCCATTATTTAGATATTCAACTAGTGTCGACATTGAGTTCCGGGCTGGTTCTCAATATTCTCGCCGAATGGCGCAACGTTCCGTGATATTTCAAGTCGGGAGCGCCTCGAGCCCGCTTGCATTACATTAGACGACCACCCGACAGCACCAACTACCGAGGCACGAGTATTGCGAACTGTCATACTAATGCATACTCATTTATCGCCGCTCTCGGCTTAAAGGCCCGATATGCGTGACTGACGTACGCCATTTATAACTAATCAGGCTCTTATAGATAGAGACACCGATCATACTATTTCTGTCCACTGTGATTGTTTCTTTTAACCCCCGCGCAGTAAAAACAGTGTTATAAGTTTGACGTGTCTGTGTGTATGTGTACGTGTGTGTTTGTAGCATAGTAGAACGGATACAGGATTTTTTATTTAATAGCTGTGTTAGTTGGGATTGTTTTATGCTTTGTTTAATTAATTTCGTTCCAAGATTGCCTTTTACGAAACTACTTCCTCAATATAAGTATCAAACAAAAGAACTTAGCTAGTAGATTATTGATAAACATTATTGATAAATTTGATATCCAATATGGCCACCATCACAAAGTGTCAGGGGTTTGGTGATTTTTTTAATCTACACAGGATCTTGATACCTCTAGGGGATTCGCAACGCAATGTTCATAGATTTTATGTAAAGGCCAAAATGAAACGTCATCGGGTTCCGTTGTGCGGCCATTTGCATCACTAATCTTTTCACCGAAAACAATGGCGAGTGGTAACCGCTGATTACTTCAAGTCGTGTTATTTGCATGGGCCCGTATGTCCGCGACCCCCTAACCGATGCCATTGTTTTCCACAATTTGAATGGCTAATAACGAACGGGCTGCTATTTCTGAAGGCTTTCGTAAGTGGAACGGAGTTTAGAAACTCTGGTTAATATTTACGGTTTTGGGTGGCGCCTCCGTTACAGTATTTCGTTGGTTTTGGGTCAGGCGCGCGGCGAGAGCGGACTATAATGATTTGCGGCGCGATTGTGGGATCGAGAGGCTGAAACTACCTTTATTATATACATTTATCGTCATTAGCATTCATTCCATCCCACATAGCAAGCTTTTTACATCGTCATCATTTTGATCCTGTCGATCTTAGAGGAACGCTATTATTGAATTTCCGCATCAATTCCTGGGGCATTATTCTTCCTTACAAAAGCATGTCAAAGACAGCTGCACCGCGTACTAAAGCCCGAGTCATGTTCCTCTCGAGGGTTGGTGTACTAGCTGTCACTGACCCTCGCTCTGCTCCAGCGCCCATTAATTATTCTATTACAGCAATGGCATCGTGATGTGTGCGCGCACGCATGCCTTTGATCCCCATCCCGTCCGCACATCACTCTTCACTTGAACAAAATCATGTCTATAACTTCTCTTTTCAAGAATTTAGCTTTTAAAGCGCGGCCCATTTGTACGATGGACTTGTAGTATCCAGTAGGCTGTTATTATCTTTCGTGTCGTAGTAAAAGAAAATTGTTTTATAGACGACCGAGTCTTGTCTTAATATTGGGCCGGAGGCGTCGCGAGAGGATCGTAAATAATGCCGATGCTCGCCATTCGTTAGTTGCGATTGGAGATTTAAATTAATGACTGGAACATTACTGAATACCCACACGCGTTCAACACTTTCCACTCAAGTAATTGAGTTTAATATTCATCCGTTTGGACGTTTTGAAATCAGCTCTATTTATAGTTTTACAATGATCGGTTGAGAGGTCAGGAACCTCTTTGTATTTCAATGCTTGCTCATCCGTATGTACGAGTGTTTTCCTGTAGCGTTTGATAAATAATGTTTGTACCGTACTAATGACTATTGAATAGTGGCGTACATGACCTCAGGTGATTTATTGAAACTTCAATCGAGCCGATCTCTGGCTGACGGAGTGGTAATGGATCTATTGGAGTTTTGGCATCGAACCAATCCTCTTTGTTGGATCAAGCAACGAATGAATGAATGAAGATAACATGTAAATTATATTGGGCAACGTTATAAATCCTAAGCATGCAAAATTACTATGAAACTTTCCACAAGTTTGTGTATTTGTATAACTGTTGAGTGTAATATTTGACACATTCTTGCAATCACTATAAAGGATAAAGAAGTGTTACCAACATAGTACAAACATTAATTAATTTAGTCATTTTGAATTTATATCTATAATATAAGTAGGTCAAATGACTATTTATTGACTGCCAGTTTGAAGGAACGCTCGTTTGACTTCCGCCTTCAAACTGACAGTTATTAGCGAAATATAATCACAGACGCTCATTTGACTCAAGTTGTGGTGTAACGAGACTTAGTTCGGTCGGGCATTCGCTTGCTAGAGTCCGACCATAACGGTGATCCTATCAATAAAAAGTGATTGACAAAGTAAAGTGTTTCTTTTACGGTTATCCTCAGTATCGTGCTAAGTGTCCGTTGAGAGGCCAAATAATTAATTGTACGTGTCGCTGCGAGACATTGCGAGAGGGTCGCAACACCTCAGAAGTGGGATCGCACTGAGTTGTTCCGATATCTCGGTGTGATCCCACCTGCCCACATCAGACGACTCTAAGAAAAAACGTAAGTACATATCTAACTAGTAGTGCTTCGAAGCATAAATTGCTTTGTTTATTGGCTACCCTCAGACTATATTTTTTTTTTCTTCTTATAACGATGAAATGCGTTCAAATTGCAACGATTTGAATTTAGACAATTTTTTTTCTTTTCACATTTATGCGTCCTTTCTGAGCCTACCTACATTAACCTAGATTTCTAGATGAACTGCAAAATTACTAAATGTAAATAGCGGCGCGATGATAACTGTATACTAGTCCCATATTACACTTGGGTATTCTAGATACCTAACGAGTACCTATAACATAACTTTGACATTGTTTGTTGGTTTTTTTCGAGGTTGCCCACGACAATGCCCAAACGTAAGCGAAGGGCCGAATCAGCTGGAGGTGACTCTTCGCGAGATTCTAGTGGGACTCGCAGGAAGCGATCGCATAGCGGTCATCGGAGCCGGCATCGATCAAGACGTCGCGATCGTACCGACCGCAGGCGGTCTACGAAGTCACGACGATCTCCCAGTACGAGAGCGCGCACTCCACTGGTGACCCAGAGCCTCGAGCAGCAGTCGCGGCGATCTCAGAGCTCGAGAGCGAGCACTCCACTGGTGACCCAGAGCGTCGAGCAGCAGTCGCAGCGATCTCAGAGCTCGAGAGCGAGCACTCCACTGGTGACCCAGAGTGCCGAGCAGCAGCCGACCTGTGCCAAAGGTCCTTCTTCGCAGACGACTGCTGTGGACCGAGCCGGCGACGGCAGTGCCACTTGCGACGCGAGGTACGTGGATACGCAGCAACAGTTCTTTGCGCAGTTTATTAGTGTTATGCAAGGTATTAAGGATAGAGGAAGTAATGAGCGTGACAAGTTCCCTGTTCTCAATAATGTCATACCCGAGTTTGACCCGTTCTGTAAAGAGCAAAACATAGATTCGTGGCTACACAAAATAGAAGAATGCGCGCAGATTTATAACTGGGACCAAAAACATATGATTCATTACGCCTTGCCAAAGTTAACTGGGGTAGCTAAAACCTGGTATCAGGGGTTACCTTCCTTGCTCTTCTCATGGTCTGAATGGAAACGTAAACTCCGAGAATCTTTCCCCTCACGCGACAACTACGCTGAACTTCTTACGGAAACGTTAGGTAAAAAAGTTCGTTACGGCGAATCACTCGAATTATATTATTATGCAAAAATGAATCTGTTGAATCGGTGTGAAATAATAGGTAAACGTGCCGTTGATTGCTTGATATTCGGCATCGAGGATAGGAGCATACGTTTAGGTGCGCAAAGCGCAGAGTTTAATGAGCCAGAACAGGTCCTCAAGTTCTTTAAGACTGTGAAGGTAGGACAAGATAGAAATACTCCTGTTGATATAAAGAATAGGGATAGAGATAAACGTACACAGCAGGGGATGTCAACCCCTCAACCTTCAAATAATAAAAGTGACCCGCAGCCAAAATCAAACTTTAGTCACCTAGTTTGTTTTAACTGTAAAGAAACCGGACACCCATTTTTCCGATGCCCTAAACCAAGTATCCAATGTGCTCTTTGCAATATGAGAGGTCACATGGCGTCCGAGTGTCCTAAAAAGGCGCAAAGCAGTCAAAATTAAAGCAAAAAGGTTTTACGTATCGAAAGTAGCCATGACTCTAGTCTGAAGTATAAAATGCCATTCAAAATAAACAATAATATTTCCGTTTGTTTAGTTGATTTGGCCTGCGAGGGTACTCTTATACGTCGTAGCGATGCTCAAAGTCTTGGACTCAAATGGGAACCTGTTGAGGTTCCCATACTTTCAGGATTTGGTAACACTCGTTTTCGCCCCCTGGGTTCAGCTCTCGCGACAGTTTAAATTCAAGGGGTTACGGAAAAGGATGTTGAAATTCTAGAAATACAGAAATACAGAACTTTATTAGCCCTAAATAACATACGTTAAAGGCAAGTCATACTACAATAATTACTTAATACTTAAAAACATTAGTTAGATAAAATTAAATAAACTTACAAATTTCATTAAATAAATATTCTACCCCATTAAATACTACACACATTAGCACTTGTTTTTCATGTTTATTAAATTTAAAATACTACTGTTTACACATGGATAACGATTCTGCAAGCTCCATATTCATATATTCGCTTAAATTATAAAAGGAATTACTTTCACAAAAACTCTTTATTTTCTGTTTAAACATACTACTATTAAGATTTCTTATTTTCTCTGGCAACTTGTTGTACATTAATATTTTTGTATAACATCCCTGTTTCTGTACTTTAGCTAGTCTATTTGCTGGTAGAACTTTACCTATATTCCTACGTAAACAATAAGGAATAACATCTTTTTTATTCTGGTACATTCCATTTTCATGAATTTCTAGCAGGCTATTATAATTATGTACATTGAAATTACTGTCATTATCCTATCCTTTTCAAAATATTTCCGAGCTGAGCTACGCTTCTTTAAACCATTTATTATTCTTATTGACCTCTTTTGACATTTCAAAACTTTGAATATATTAGTTGCATTTCCCCATACAGTAATGGCATACCTAATATTTGAATGTATATAAGCATAATAAACAGATACAAGTGATTTTTTATCTAATAAAGGTCTAAGTTTAAACAATGCATAATTGGCACTAGCTAATTTCTTACAAAGCTTTTTTATATGTGCACTATGTTGAATAGTGTTATCTATTGTATAGCCTAAGAATACATTTTTTTTTAATGAGTTACCATAGATACCTAATCTGGACTGGTATTCCATCACAATGCTTTTACTTGAATTTAATATAATACCATTTGATTTAAACCAATCTTCAAGCAATGTCATTACTTCATTTAGTTTTTCATCTAACTTGATTTTACTTTTATCTCTTATTCCTACATGAGTATCATCGGCAAATAAGCTTATATGGGACCAGTTGGGCATAACATTTACAAGATCGTTAATGTAGATTAAGAACAAAACTGGCCCCAAAATTGATCCCTGTGGTACTCCGATTCATAAGCTTCCTACGGTTGACGATTTTTCTCCTACTGTAACAATACTATAACTAGTAGTAGATGACACTTATATTAACACAACTGGCATACAGGGACAATCTAAGAAACTCGAATCGAAATGCCAAGGTCCCTACCGAATTAAAAAAGTCCTTCCTAATGATAGATTTGTTATCGAGGACACTCCTCTTACTAGAAAGGGGAGGCGTTATGAATCTATTGTTGCTATCGACAAGATATTTCCGTGGCTAACTTTTTTACGTCCGATGTCCGAAAATGAGGTTTCTTCTGACGCTGAATCTTCTAGTGTACCAGAAAATGAGTTCAGGTCAAACAGGGAAATTGTCACGATCTAAATAAATTAAAGAAATGCTATGATTAAGTATAAATTGTAAGCTGAATTACGCCATTTGATATTACCATGTTTAGTTTGTAGTTATAATTGATTTCGATATTATGATGATTCATCACGATTTGTAGATTAACGAACCAATTGTCAAGCTATTTTTATATATTAATCACTACTGTGAAGACGATCAGATAAAACATTAGTAATTCGTGTATAGAATCGGTAGTAAATCGTATTAGCAGAGGTCGTTAATTTATTAGTCTAATGTCGGTCGCTGGTCAACGTCATGTACCAGCTTAGGATACTGATCAACGACAAGGATCAGTTTAGGTCGCTGGTCAACGTCATGTACCAGCTTAGGATACTGATCAACGACAAGGATCAGTTTAGGTCGCTGGTCAACGTCATGTACCAGCTTAGGATACTGATCAACGACAAGGATCAGTTTAGGTCGCTGGTCAACGTCATGTACCAGCTTAGGATACTGATCAACGACAAGGATCAGTTTAGGTCGCTGGTCAACGTCATGTACCAGCTTAGGATACTGATCAACGACAAGGATCAGTTTAGGTTGCTGGTCAACGTCATGTACCAGCTTAGGATACTGATCAACGACAAGGATCAGTTTAGGTTGCTGGTCAACGTCATGTACCAGCTTAGGATACTGATCAACGACAAGGATCAGTTTAGGTTGCTGGTCAACGTCATGTACCAGCTTAGGATACTGATCAACGACAAGGATCAGTTTAGGGTACTGATCAGCGTCATGGATCAGTTAGGATGGCTCATTATTGTTACTAATAAGACCTAATCGACTGTTGAAGATAGTTTACGAAGTAGGCGAAATGTGTGATGTAATGATAATTATTGTGAATGGAATTACATGTTGAAAAGTAATGAATAAGGATTGCAACCTAGTATGTAAATAAAACTGAATGTAAAAAAAAAATATTGTAAATAAGATCGATTAACAAAACTTTTGTTTAATAATTTATAAAAGAAAATATTCCAATTATTTTTCTTGTTTTGGCCGTTATTATTTCATAGTTTTGTAATGACAATAAATGTGCATCGAAGAGTTTAATACCTATTGTAAACTAATTTGTATTACGAGAGACTCGTAAGTAAGCGGATGGCCGAGCTGTTACCAACATAGTACAAACATTAATTAATTTAGTCATTTTGAATTTATATCTATAATATAAGTAGGTCAAATGACTATTTATTGACTGCCAGTTTGAAGGAACGCTCGTTTGACTTCCGCCTTCAAACTGACAGTTATTAGCGAAATATAATCACAGACGCTCATTTGACTCAAGTTGTGGTGTAACGAGACTTAGTTCGGTCGGGCATTCGCTTGCTAGAGTCCGACCATAACGGTGATCCTATCAATAAAAAGTGATTGACAAAGTAAAGTGTTTCTTTTACGGTTATCCTCAGTATCGTGCTAAGTGTCCGTTGAGAGGCCAAATAATTAATTGTACGTGTCGCTGCGAGACATTGCGAGAGGGTCGCAACAGAAGCTATGTGTGGTTACATACTTGTATAGTTTTTTTTCTGTCAATGGATCATAGTCCACTTCCTCGAGTTGTATTCGGTTACTCAAGGTCGTGGTCGTGATCTTAGTTTTCTTGGGCATGTACATCATTGAATAATTTTGATTTGCCTTTAAGGAAAGTCATGAAGCTTTTAGTTAGTAGGTCTCATGCTCTAACTTATCTCAAAACTCCTTTGCTCCTTAGTCCGTCCATCGACAGGTGAAAGTCTATTCGTGTTCTCAGCCGCCCCACTTGCCTGCACTAAGTGGCTGCCTGACGAATAGAAGCTGGTAGATAGTGCGATTTATTGCCTCTAACCCCGGGAGCTGGTTAATATGGCCAATTTGTTATTGATAGCGAAGTAGGTGAGTGGCCTCGTTTGTTTGTTTGTTGTTGCGAATTGTGGGTAGTTGTGTATAGTTTAATGTTCTCGGGTCATACTAGTATGCCTAGTTAACCCTATTTGTGGACTTATAATTGGGTCGAAACAATGAATCAATATTATTAATTTAATTGTTTTGATCTAAACAATTTCACTGTCGCCAAGTACCTAACGGTGTCCTTTGTCTAGCAGAATCTTTAAAAGCAACTAAGTGCAGACTAGATAGACATGCCCCTCCTTTAGTCAGAGTAACATCAAGTGAATTGTTGTCAAGCGCTGACCTGTTTAGAGTACAAAAAAAAGACTCATATGGTTTCGCGACTTGCTTATCAAATGCCTATATGTATTCTGTAAAACGTACATATGTAAGTGGAGCGACGATTAACGCAAAATAGCGGGCAGGAGATGGAGATGATATGCTCAGGGTAGGTTCGCGCGTCGTGCCTTAGAAGGAGCTTATGTTAAACAGTGGACGCAGACGGGCCGACGATACTGATGATACTGTAAAAATCATCGTCTAAGATTTTGAATAGTCTGAAAAACTGGCCACTGAACTGGTGATTGGTCATTGACATCGCTGACTTCAATCATTATATTTTCGGGCGAGAAGCTCGCGTGCTTGCACAATGGCTGCGCGTACGCAGATGCGGCGGCGATGCCGCGGCGTCTAATTGCGCTAATGATGCGCATCCTGGCGCCGGCGCATCTCGCACAATGCGCGCAGGATATTATCATAATTACACCGCTGATGGAGCCGATGGCGGCCCTAAACGGCACATTACTTATGGGAAATGTAAACGATGGTTACGTGAAATATTGCCATTGTAAATCTAGTTAGAGGAGGGAAATACGAGTAGAAGTATAACTCGATTCAATAGAGTAAATATTTTAAAGTCGTTTCCTCTCGCGCTCACTAATTTTGAATGAGAATACATGTATTTTTAAATGTTTTCTTTATTGACGCGTGTTACACGATCCTAATCGATCCTAATAGGTGTGTTTACATATACATTACATTTGTTTGTATTATAAGTGTCATGCTGAAACAATTCATTACATGATTTTACTTATTCTGGTACCTACTACTTAAATAGCATAAGCAGCCCGCTATATGTTCCCCATGCTGGGATTCGGGCCTTCTCTCAAGAGGCGAGAGATATAGGTCATAATCCACCACGCTGACCAAGTGCGGGTTGGCGAATGACATGCGTCTTTGGATATTGCAGTCCTTAAACGTGTCGGTTTCACCACGATGTTTTCCTTCACCGTCAAGCGAGTGTAAATCCACACATAATTTGAAAAACAAGTCATTTGTGTAGGACAGGGTTCGGACCAGGGGCCGTCTGATTGAAAAGCAGACGTTTTTACCACCGAGCGACACTCGCTTAAATAACTAAAAACTAATGACTAAATAGAGCAATCGTACAAAAACTACATTTAGCTGAAATTTACTAAATAAAAGTTTAATATAATTTGAAATCCTGCGCATGTCCTTAGCTCTCGAAGGTGCGCGCGCGCACGCTCACCATACAATGGCGTACGTATTAGAATATTTTGCTCGCATTAGAATACAATAACAACAAATAACAAGGTCACAGTACTAGCTACAGAGATTGGTTTCACTTGCAATCCTGCCGAAACAAATCCTCAACAAATCTTTGTTCTAAGTTATAGGTTAAAAGTATGTTTATTTCTTAAAGATGTTACGACGACTTCCTGAAACACGGCTTTTCGATTTTAGTACGTGACGAATCTTGTATCTCGTTAAAACCATCGATACTTGTGCTTAACCTTTGTTTCATGCCTGTTTAGTTTCAATGTCGTGTTTGTGCTAAATAGTTTTATTTTGACTTAATGCCATGGGTTCTTAGTGTTACTTCCTAATTTTAGTAAGCCAATTTTGAATAAATAAATAACATTATTTCATTTACTTGCGTCAATTGACGTTTGAAGTAATGACTTAACATATACGACGAATATTGAGTCAGTTTTCAGAATAAAGTTTCCCTATTAGACTTTAAAATTATTTAGTTCTAGGATATTGTTGTTATTTCAGTTTAAATCATAAAAACGCGTTTTGGTTTTGTTTTCTACAACTATTTTAACGTAACCTTTCGGCCAATCAGTTACATCTCTGATGTTACCAATGCCTATCAAGCTTTACTTACAAGTGGCTTATTCCATATTCGTCCTTACGTCTATTGCGAGTACTTAGGTTTACATTAGTGAGATTGACTTCAGAATGAGTGCAATCACCGACTATTGGCGCATGCCAATTATTAGGAGGCTCAATGTCAACTGTCGATTGTGTGGGTTTCGCTACGACATCTCGGCCTCTAATAGCTTTGTTTTTGTTTACTAATTGCTTGCGATTGAAGTTTGAGTCTGTTTTGATTGGATCACGTATATGGTGGTCGAGATGACTCTTCAATCTAAGGAGGTGGTTAATGATCAAAACAAACCGTTTGAGTGTGATAAACATTGCCGTTTCTGGATATTTGCGTGTGTAAATATTGCGCACGGTGCTAACTAATTTTGACAAAGATTTGCAAAAATATGACAAACAGACAGAAATGTTAGATTTTGTGTCGCTTTTAATTTATCAAACATTCTTTATTGTAATGATAATATCGTGTAATGATCGGCTAGTTATTCTCTATCATTAAATGCATAGTCCTAATACCATAGCAAAATATGAACAAAGATTCATTTCCAGTCTTCCAAACAAAGTCTAAAAGTCATAATATAACGACATCAAACAGATCCTCTCAAAGAAACATATGTGGCACACTGACCATAACTACTGTGTCACTAAAATGCAAATGAACCTACTATCTCTACCTACGACCGGTGGCCACCTCTGCGACTGTTGCATGCTCTTTACACAACGGTGTCGTAAATCGGAATGACCACCTCGCGTCGCGCGCCGCCCCACTGACATCGATCCGCGCATCTAACGCTACTGTTACTGTGTCAAGATCGACTCTTGCGCACCCAAAACAAGCTCAAGCTGTTTCTTTATGTGTTTGTGAATTCATTCACATTTCTTTGTTTGACTGTGGATCTGTTTTAGCATGCTTTTGTTGCTTTGTGAAACCACAATTTATGGAAGCGATTCATTGTTCTTTTCGTTAAAATTTTGTTGTTTCTATGTAACCGCATTAACTATTCAGGCAAATGAGTTGTCGTTTGGGCGCTAACGTGGGTCGGTTGACACGTTAAATTGTAAGTCCCGGCTATTAGTCACACCAGAGATTGGCGACTAAGCTCATACGAAGAAGAAAAAGAAGTTATCGTGTTCTATTAATCAATGTTTTGCTAAGATAAAAATGTTTAATTACTACGTAGTATGTACGATAAAAAACAAGCTCATGTAAACGTTGCCATCTAACATGATAACAATAATCGTTCAGCAATGTCTTGGAAGATTCTAGAAACCATGTCGTAACTAACCATAATTTAATTCTATGACATGACTAATAAAACGTAGCGAGCTCGCGATTGAAACGCAAACAAATCATCATGCGATACCTATCACACAGATTCATCACACGTTCAGGCCTCACTAACATTATTAAATAAAGCTTACGGTTGTCACTAGCAATAACTAGTTCAATATCTCAGATATTCTTGTCGATGCTATCTCCGACCGTTGGTAGCAGATCTACTTACTTTTCCCATAAGGAAATGTTTAACGTTAAACTATCTAGAATACTGCCCTAGGAATATTGTTCAACTGTTACTGAGTATTGCTTGATTTAACCTACTTTATAGAAATGGTCTTAGAACGGAACCTTGTGGTATACTAGAAGTATACTTTTGTTGTAGGGAATATTTTGATTGTAAGATCTGTTTACATTATAACTTAATATGTTATCTAAATTCGTTTAGCAAACATAGTTCTCCTTATAGTCAGTTGAAAACAGTAGCAAATCCAAAATCGACATAATAACTTTGCGGCGATCTACTTTTGATCGGATTCAATATTTATGTACCATTCAGAATTATAATAGCATGTTTAAATACATTAACTGTAGATCTACAGTTAATCTGTCGAAGATATGCCATTAGTTTTCTATTTCAAATATGTTTCGACCCAGACGGGGGTCTGCTCTAGATTTTAATAAATTTGCATTCATGAACCTTCGACCTGTTGCGCTTTTAAAAGCAGTCAAACGTCTTGTAAAGTTTTTATATTTGAATGGCTCGTTTTATTTTTAGCTTAGGTTTTAGATACACGTCTAATACTTTACTTAATGTTAACGAAACTATTTTTTTATGTGTCTTCTCTAACGTTTATTCGCCATTGCCAATGTAGTTTGCTGTTTTGAATTCAAATACGTTTCGAGGTCGTTTCGCGTCGTTGTGTTCGAATTGGACACTTTTCAACGGTTTTGTCGACTGGCCGCCGCGTGACTCATCCGAGGTGAGTGTTCGGGCGTGTTCCCTCGATTACATGTATAAAATATAAGACGTATTTACGTCTTATATCTTCTTATACATGTATACACATGTGATTCGGTAGCTGTATGGGGCTAGCGCCGTTTCTGTGGAATGTGAATGCTTGTGTTACTTCGCACACATGAAACGGCTGCTACTGTTTATACAGCTGGAACGTTTCATTGTGTCATCGGCTATCGACAACAAATTCCACACTAAGGGACGATAGATGTGGCGACAATACTGCCGCGTTACTCATAGCCGTACGTGTTACGAACTAAACAATCACTTGCGAAGCAAATGAAGCAATGGATGCTCACGCCACTCAATGTATCGCTAATTCACACCACTTGACCTTCCCAGATAATAATAGTTGCAACGGTTAACGTTCGCGTGTGATAACTTGGTCGGTAACTTGTTCCTCGTGACTCACTGTGACATATTTGGTTTCCACTTTTTCTATTTGCCTAGTCTACATCGATCGGTCGCCGTCCGGTCTCGGAACGTCTCCATTATTTGCTTTTGTAAAGTTTGGTGTTGTGAGCGCACGTCCCAACAAAGGCGTATTGTCGCAATCGGCCGCATATTTGCCGCCGACCGTTCTCACGACGGTCAAGTTCTCGATCGCTTTTCGATCGCACTTCCGATACTATTGTTCGACTCGAGCTCATTGTGATCGGAACGAGTTCTGACAATCGCGTAGATGACCCGATTGATGTCAAGTTGTTTGATGACACTTCGCCAGCTACAGGCGAGAACGGTGACCGCGATAAGATGCGATTCAACTCGACCCAAATACAGATACGCAACAGTCTCACAGCTACACGGCCGGTTGCGTTGTTTGGCCGCAGATAGCTGTGCGAGTTGCCGTAATTGCGGCACAGTATCACTGAATATTATTAATTTGAGCACGCCAACGCCGTGAGAACAATCGAGTGGGCGAATGGGCAAGCTATTGGACTCGACTAACGATGCAAGGCTTCGATTCGAGCCGTATGCAAAACAAATGGCCCAGTATAATACAAATACAATTGAGATTCGACCGGTATGGCTACGGCGAGATTGTATTGGGCATTTGAATGAAATCGTGTTGTCGCTCCGGAGTAGGTAGATCGTGCTTGATATTGTGCCAAACGCACCCCGCACGTTTCCGCGGTACGTAAATTGACAGATAGAGTTTCACGAGGTTCCCGCGGCGGGAGTTGCGCAAGGTGTCGTGCGCTGCGCAAGCGCATTGTCTCCGCGCATTCAGAGCGACGGCGACGATTCGCGATACACGCCGCCGCCTACTGCACCGACTCTTGCGCAAGTCAGCGCGGATCGCAAAAGGGCATCGGAATCCCGATCGATTAAACACGGTCGCCTTACCGCTTCGTTACCGTAATCGCGGTTGATTGAAAGGACACGGATACTGACATCTCGAGCCGAGCAGGCACGTGGCTCGCCCTAGTTAGCTGTGGCGCAATATTTGCGGGAGACGCTGCGCTTATCAGGCGAGATAAGGTGGCGTTGCGACACCCTAGCGCCGGGATTAGGCTCGGCTAATTGAAACGTCCACGGTTCTCTGTAGGCGGGTGCGGACCGACAGCCTAATTACCTTTGTAAACAACTCGTGAGCACCAAGCCCCGGCGCCGGCGCAGTTGTGCAACGAAACGCTGACCGCGAGAACCTACGCGTCTGCCAACATATTGTATTCATAAATACTCGACTTACATAATATACATACATGTATACATACTAGGACTCATTTCACACACGGCTGGTTAACCCCATACTGAACCATCTAGAGCCGACAAATTTAGTTAATCACAAAGATGTTGACCGTGCCGGGAATCGAACTCCGAACCTTCTGATTGGCAGTCCGGCAAGGTAACCATTACACCAACGAAGTCGCCAATATACTTAACTATAAGAAATATTATTACATTATATTCAGGATAAACAAGATTTTTTGTTCAAAAGTACACGCATGATACGCATAATAGTATTTTGATATATTCCTTCTTGTAAGTATATCTGCAGCAAACATCAACATTATATTTTACCAAATAAACCTGAAAACTGAGAGGAATACAAAGATTCGTAATGTCCTGAATATTAAAGAAAAACCCTGAACATGTTTATTTAACACATCGGTCCGCGGCGCCTGCGTGTCGCGTCTCGTGTTCCGAGAAGCTTTTTAAAGTGTCAAGATCTTTATGAAATTCAATTAACATCGCGTGTCAAGCCTCTATTTAGGAAGAGGTGGTTGTGTGTGCGTATGCGCAGAACCAATTACGTGCATAAAGTGCCCTCGGTGACCCTTGAATGTCGCTGGATGTGCCCCAGGAGGCCGCGATAAGTAAACAACCTGGGCACGGCCCTCGGGGCTGCGTTCCGGGAAGTAACACCGCCATAACACCCCGATAATTGTCTAAGCAATAGGCACAGCTGGAATTTCTATATTAACACAGCTGCTAGCTAATTACTTATGACAGCTGTCAAAACTGTGACGTTTTGACGTCTTCCAGCTGCTATTAGCGCTTCGGTATTGCGGATAAATGTTATTAATTTGTATGAGAATGTTTGATAGGTTTGCCCACGTAGAGACAGCGGCGCACACGACGCTGGCGCAGGCGCACCTCTGCTAGCGCGTGGGCAGCTCCGTCTATAGTTGGTGTGTCTATAAAAACACAGCTACCTCACACAGTCGACAGGTCAAGGGTATCATTAAACGGGCGGACAAAGAGACAATAAACATTCAATATTCACTAATTACAAATGTCAAAGTCAAGTGTGACAAATAGACAATACGAAAAGTGTTTAGGCCGATCGTTATCTCGATTATTTTGGTGGACGTAATCGTATTAACTTGACAATGGTAGGTGGTAGCCGCCCGAGGGTATGGTAATAAAGTGTGCTGTCATTTTAATGCACCGATTTTGACCTTACGTTCACTGTATGCTTAGTTTACGAGAAAAACAAACAAAATTTATTGATAATGGTTTTTAAAATACGTATCAAATTTAATTGATTAAAGAATTTTCAATGTTTATATTAAATTTAAAAGAATTACATAATTTGCTGTTGTGATAATGATGATAAAATGATTAGTAAGGTGGTAAAAAGGAAGTGGCAAAGGTGTATGAAACAATTTGTGTCCGACCACACAAAATATGGTAATAAGAAAATTAAAAAGAGAATAACATAATTGGACAGAATAGTGTGTATTCTTCTTCTTCATCTGTATAGAAGTGTATTGAGGAATAACAGTTTAAAAAAACAGTTTTATTATTGCAAACCGGATGTCTTTCAAAGTATCGCCAGCTGGGTGCGTAATATTTTTTTTAATGGCAAGTTTTTTTTTGCTAAGTTGGCAACAATGCATGTCAGTTCCAGTTATCGGTCGACCTTCAGCTGTATATCTTTGACAATGGAATTGTGACTAGGCATTCTGCCTGTTTCTTTGTTGTTTTGTTGAGATTTTTTTGCATTAAGTCTTTATTGCTATTTCTGTTGATTGACATGGCAACATCATAGGATCTACGTATACAATGTGTTTGATTCGAAACATAGCAGAAACTCTATCGCCACATAATTCACTACAACACGAAGTTAACATGATTATTATTCGCGTCAATAAACACAAAAATATTTAAAAGTGTCCTTCGTGCTAGCACTCATTTAGATCTGCAAACGAAAGGATATGAACTTTCAATTGTTTGTTTTTTTTTTATTATTATAATAATAATAATGATTGGTTGGTAAACTTGTATACACACAGAGCTGAAGGAATGTATAAGACTACTATAAACTTTACTAATATTTATCTTATATATAAAATTTCCATGTCACAATGTTAGTTACCGTATTCCTCCGAAACGGCTTGACCAATTTTTACTAAATTTTATATGCGTATTCAGTAGGTCTGAGAATCGGCTACTATCTATTTTTCTTACCCCTAAGTGAGGCAAAACAACGTTTGCCAGGTCAGCTAGTAATACTATAAACTTAACTAATAGCTATATATCTATGTAACTAGAGTTATACTATATAATATAATAATAACAAAAAAAACATCTATTTCTATATCTACGTAGAATAGAACCAACTAATTAAAACTCGGTAAGTCTATGTATGTATACAGATGTTTAAGTAACCATATTTAAAATAATAGATATATAATTAAGATTTCATTATACTTGACCCAAAAGTTAATAATGAAATATAGAACTAATTCAATTAATATGAAATAGAAAACATCTGTATCTTCGTCTGCAGTAAAATAATTTTATAAGTCGGTTCCGGGACAGTAACGTGTCAATACCGAGCGAAGTTTTTTAGGGTTCCGCGAGAAAAAGCGAAACAAACGAGAAACCGCGACGTCGACGCGACGGAAATGTCGACTTTTTTGCGTCCCTCCATATTCATGTATAGTCGAGTTCTATCATTTTAGAAAAGGTGACATTTCTTTCTTTCTTTTTATTATTAAAATAAATCTAGTTTATTTAGCAACATTTTTTATAATAAATACTCTAAAACTGTAGAAGAATTCATAATGAAATTAATATATTTTTAGCAAAACTTCAGCCGAAATATGCACTGTTTATTAAAACAAAAATAGAAAATATACAGAACCCACTCCTTTCCATATTGCACGCACTTAGCCTGTTTTATACACACTTCCCAGACTTAGAACGTCCGAGAACTGCTAGGTGCTAATTGTCGGCCATGCGTCGGCGCTTTTGATCCGTTTTTTGTTGTGAATTTCTTTGGAAACGAGGGTAGATTGAGGCCTGCAATGTGGAGAAACTGGCGGTCTACTGACACGTCCTTGGCTCCTGGTATCTGGGCTAGATATGTGCGGCCTTGACTACTTATACTCCACTGGAGAATACCAGGGGTGTCCGCTTGGAAGACTGATTTAGGATTGATAACTAGTGAAGAGTTTAAGCAGAATTGAATAGGCCATTTAGGTCATATGAAGAAGCAGCAGAATTTGCAATTTTCCCGCATTAATCCGGGACGAAAAGGTAATTCGGGATAAAAAGTAGCCTATGTGCTAATCCAAGGTCTAAGCTATCTTCATAGTGATTCTCATCAAAACAGGTTCAGCCATTGAAGCATGAAGGAGTAACATAGATTATGAAGTTATTTGCGTATCCCACGGGATCCCACATCCCACAATTGTTTTAGGGATAAAAAGTAACCCATGTGTTAATCCAATGTCTAACCTATCTTGACGCCTAACTTCATCAAAAACAGTTCAGTTATTTCGTTTCGTTTGTCGTGTAAAAAAGTAACATACATACACATTTACCCGCAAACTTTTGCATTTATAGTATTACTAGGGTTTTAAATGCCTATTTTATGGGTAGGCGTACTCAAAGGGTTCCAAAGGTATCCTAAGTCAGTCATTAATTCCTAGCTTAATCAAGAAAGAGTCGAAAAACTTTTCAAAAAGGATAAAATTTTAGAGAACCATGCAATTTAAAGAGATTAATTACCCCCCGTTTTTCTTTGCTTGAGTACGTAAAGCCTTTGTGACCTGGTACCAAAGGTATCCTAAGTCAGTCATTAATTCCTAGCTTAATAAAGAACGAGTAGAAAAACTTTTCAAAAGGTTTAAAATTTTAGAGAGCCATGCAATTTAAAGAGATTAATTACCCCCTGTTTTTCTTTGCCTGAGTACGTAAAGCCACAGTGACCTGGTACCACAGTTACAGCGATGTTACTTGGACCGCGCATTCCTCTTTAATTGCATCACAGATTAACTGACACGTACATGCGTCTTCTTTCAGGTCTTCACACACAAGTTTAAGGGACTTTTGTTAGTCTGAGTTAAATTGTCTTACTCTTTGTTAAGAAGATAATTGACAAGATATTATAGTTATTCCCTTCAATTCGCAATACAAAAGTTCTTTCACAAATCTGCTGGGCGACAGATTAAAAATTTTGGTTCTTATGCCCAATAATGGTTATGTTCAAATACGAGTATATTGTATGTGTATTTGTAAGATTATAACAAACTCTTACCCGCGGTCACTGACTTGGTTTAATTTCATATTTAAGGTTTTTAAATTTTTTAAATAAGTGTAGTTATTAATTTAATTTAGTTTTGTTAATAAAATAATCTACAATGATGTTATGAAAATCGATATAAAAAATTTCATCAGCTAAAAGTAAAATAAGGCAATGAACAAAAACCTTTGTACATCAGATTCCATCGCCCACAAATTAAAAATTCGAAGATAGTGACTCGAACAATAAAACCTTCAAGGAACAAAATTCATAAGATAACACAACAGGTGTGAAGATTGATGTCCCGAGATAAGTGGATACAAAACAAACGCCCGACAATCACCAAGAGGAAGATCACTAACATTATTCCTGATTCCTTATCACTATCTAAAATCTCGTGTCCTTTGTCGGCTTTCTTCCTTTTAGGAAAGTACAAGAAGACGGCCGTTATCTTATGAAGGATTACATCTCAAATCGTTGTAAATCAGCATGATAAGGATGTGAATAGTGTCTGTGAACTCCGCTCACTGTTCTTTTTATCAAGGATTTACTCAGTTCAGGTTTACAGTTATATCATTATGTGGACAAAGAGATGGAAATGCTTTTGTATGTGCTCTGTCTTTGTTACACCTAAAAATGTTATTAATAATAGGGCATTGACGTACTTTTTAGTCAGCAGGGAACAAATTTAATTTAAAACAAGTTTACTCAAACACGAAGTTTAAGAATTTCAATCTATCTTCATACTTTTCAGTCGGCAGGAACAGTTTAATTTAAAAATAAGTTTACTCAAACACAAATTTCAATCTATCTTCACTGTCAAAATGAAGATGTTTACTCCAATAGACATAAATTACAGACCTTTCTTGCCTCTTAATTTCTTCTCAGAATAAAACTGGTTGTTTAACCAATTAATAATGTAAACGAATGCCACAATCGCATTCTACATCTTCATTCTCCATTATGACGAATGTATTCCGCTCCATCCTCAAAACGATCTGATTGAGATCTTTATATTTCATTCTCGTGAATTTCGGTCTCATTTAACCTGTCAACAGCTCGACACCTTTCACTAACTGTTTTCCTTATTCCGGTTTTAACTTTATAAAATAGTTGTTCATCTAATTTGACGGGATAATGAGACCGGCGACTCTAATTCTAATGTATTAAACAATTTGACGACGTAAAAGGTGCCTCTTTTTTCTTATGATGTTTCTGGCGCAATGTTTTCTTTTTCTCGAGTGATTGTAATAGGTGACTTTGCAATCGTATATTTTGGATGTGATTGCCAGTGTAGTTCTCGATAAACGTTGTGTAAGTGCTGACAATTCCAGCGCGAGACCTACCTACACGGACACACATGCTAGGCCTTTGCGTTTCGCAAACTTTGGTAAACAAAATAAAACGCTACCATTTAGCAACATTACCCAAGCGTAGGTGCATCAGTTTGGCTAGAAGCCCATTAATTAGTGTAAGTTTTTGTCGGAGCCCACGCAGGTTTCCTTACAGCGGTATCAGCTGATCGTTGCGGTTGCGTGCACGCATCATTTGGTACGCGCACGTAATGATAGGTCAGATGTCCTTGTTTAATAAGGATTCTAGTTTATTTTGTGATGGCCTGACACAATACAATGCATAGTTATCTCGATCTTCATCTGTTGTTAAATCCCTTCTTGGGATTGCGTGGGTACCTACAGCTGATATATCCTTTAATCCGTATTCTTAAATGTTTCTTCTTTATAGTAATGAGCAACAAAATGTAGTAACGTTAAAGCTAGTCGCTATTCTAATGGCAAGCATAACGATGGCCCATTCCGATTGCAGTTATACCTCCAGTTGGAATTACAAAAGTCGCCAAACAGAGCTTGTCACTTTCAGATATTAGATTTTTAATCTCATTGCCCAGTAATTCTCCAAAACAATTTTCTTCAAACCAGAACATAGTAAGTAGTACTTACACAGAACTGCTTTGCGGCAAAATAATTGGCAATAGTAAGGTATTTCCCCGGACGGCCAGCGTGTGGTAGTGGCAGGCCAAACAAGCCTGCCACTAAAAAAAGGTAGTCGTTGAATATGATCGGCAGTGGTGAACCGTTCTCGATTCCCATGATTCTGAGAACGCAACAAAAGCAATCCAATCCAGTTACAGCAATCCGAACCATACTTGCCAATTAATCTGAAACAATATATACGTTCCATTGTTCCACCATAAAAGAGGCGAGTGATTGGGATCGGGACCACACGGAAACTCAGACATAACCATCAGGTAACCGGCCACTATTGCCATTTTCCCGTGCGAAATGGTGTGATACTGATAGTGGCACTTACTCACTCCATAAACCTCCAGGCATATGAACCAAACAGAGACGTGAGTGGTGAGTAGATTCTATAGACGTAGATATTGTTAGATTGGCGTACCATGCCAGACTTCCAACCAGACGGTTCCATATTCGATACTTAGAACGGCCAATATTTTTGAACGGAACTAAATTTGTTGGTTGTCATTCTGGGTGTTAAATATGTATCTTTATAAAGTATTTATTTATACACGTATATGTAGTATATCAGTTATGTTAGCAACTATAATACAAACTAAAAATGGTTTAGTTAACCAGTGATTTGGAAAATGTGTCCTAATTATTATTGATTGTTATTTATTTATTATACATGCTGAATAAATTGCTCAGTTAGCAATAACCCTCCCAGCCTACTGCTTTGTAACTGCTGTACAAATCAAATAGTAAGTAAAAATTTTACATTAAAATTTACTCGGGTTTATGTAGAACCTATACGACCTGACTTGATCTGATTTTCGTTTTGACAGATCCAGTTTGACAGTTATAGTGTTGTGACAAAGTGATTATATAGGACATAATATCGATAAATTTTTCTCTTGCATAACATTTCATTTATCGCAGTTACATTCTATTGGTGCTGTCAATCAAAAAGAATATAAACGGTTGGATGTACTATAACTGTCCTCTCGTATCGTGTGCGAGCAGCATTACCCCGGCAGTGTCCCCACTCACGCCATCGCACACTCGCGCACCGCTCATGCCCATAACGGTCTCCAAGATATCTGCAAAAGGCGAAACAAATTAGTCCAATTCAATACCTTCCTTCTCCGCAATGGATTTCTCCCATAAAACTATTGTTACACGCCTTTCTAAACGAAAGTAATGGTTATGCCCTTTTTTGGCATCTCTACCTTTGCACTTTGCCGTGATTTGTGATTTGCTTTGTGAACCGTGCCGGTTCTGAATGTCTGTGTATATCGAGGTTAGTACTGACCGGGTTTGGGTTTACTCGTGACGTTGACAAAGAACACTAGACTGTTTGTGTACCGTAAAATTTGATACTTTTTCTGTCCGTTCTAAGAATGGCTTCTTGGGTTTTTTTATGTTTAGTTCTCGAAATAAGAGAGAGAAAGAAGGCAACCTGTATTTGAGAGAGTTTTCTTTTGCATAAAGAATTATATTATATACAAATTCTTCTTTTTTGTATGACTTAAGTGGGCAAGCTCTGGTGTCGAGAAGTTAAAAATCGCCCAAAGGCTTCTTACTAATAACATTCTTTTGCATGGTCATCCATTCAAAGACTGTCGGCATCGACCGAAGCTTAACTTTGATTATCTCTTTAGTTAATCGAACTACATGCGCATCGCAAACGGAATAAAAATGTGATATAAAATTTTCAATACCTTCTATAAGTAGATTTGTCGATTTCGTGTCAAATATTTAGCATGTTGCCAGTTTCCCTCAATCTCTAGAACCTCGGCTATCTCATGGCAATCTCGGCAGAGGCGATGCCCTTTGAACTGGCCGCGGGCAGTAGGACGCCATAAACCATAAACATTGCAATTTGACCGATGCAACAGAAGTCCAAGTCGCCTTGTAAAATAAAATTATCGTGCTTGCCTCGAAAAAAACAGTTCACTCGAGCCTTGCCGCTAGATACGTTGGATAGGTTTAAATAGACTAGGTTAGAATGATAATAAGAACACTAAATAGGTTGTAAATAAAGTAAATAGTAAGTCAAAGTATACTAAGATAGAATGATGTTAAGTAGGATAGATGATATTAAGTAGGATAGAATTATGTTAAGTAGACTAAGATCCCCAAAAATCTATCTGGCGAGTAGGACGATAAATTTAATAAAAAAAAAAAGATATTACGTTGGCGTTTGGACTACCTTGGCGGTTTGAACAATGAAGTGGCTTTATCGTCTTCGTTTTTAGAGCGCAAATTCACTGGCCTATCATAAATGAAAAAAAAAATGAGAAAAAGAGTCTGCCTGGAACTCACCTTTAGGTTACTACGCTTTAGTTACTGCGCGACAGATTAACAATTGTGTGTTTAACTCGTAAGAATAAAAATAAATTAGTAGGCATTTACTAGGACTATTGTGAAACAATATCGATTTTTCTGCCACTCACTTAGCAGATCCGGCCTGCAGTAACCGGCGCCGGCGCACGATACATCTCAAATGGCAATATTTCTCCGAAGGCTCGTACATTGTTTCAATTTATTAGAACCGGGGAAATGGAGCTGGTTTGCATGATGTTTGCTCTATGGTTCGAATTGGGTTTTCTCAGAATTGATTAACATTGTTTTAACAAATCTATGCCTGAATTGAATATTGAGCTTTCAACGATAACATTGTTTTGTCTAAATACATGTTATCATTATGTTTTTTTTTTTGGTAATCCAACTATTTTATTGTTTCAATTTATTAGAACCGGGGAAATGGAGCTGGTTTGCATGATGTTTGCTCTACGGTTCCAATTGGGATTTCTCAGAAATGATTAACATTGTTTTCACAAATCTATGCCTGAATTGACTATTGATCTTTCAACGTTAACATTGGTTTTTGTCTAAATACTTGTTGTAATTTTGTAATTTTTTTTTTTTGGTAATTCAACTATTTTCATTCGGATTTTCAACTATATTTATTCGGAAGGATTTTTTTACATTGACTTTGACTTTCAAAAATGAATGTGTGTTTTGTCTAGTGTTTGTAAGTGTGTTTGTAACTCCGTCATAGATTAACAGTTTTGAAAATTATTTTGTTAAATACTGATAAGGAAAAAACTACTTTACAAATAGTCCAAAATAGCTTTATTCGAAATTGATTCAGTATTTTTTATTAACGGCGTATTTACAATTTTTTTATTGTTTACTTGTTATTGATATGAGTTAATGTATTAATAGCTCGTTAAGTTATTCAAATTCTTAAAGATTTACCGCTAGTTTACGAAATAACACATTTTTTTAATTGTGTTTAATGGTCTTTGCTTATTATTAAAAGTTATACAATATTTCCATATTCTAAACTTAATTACATCCTCTAATCCCCTCGCGTAACACCAGTTCCTTATGCAACTCCTGAGGGGTCTACCACGAGCCCTGACCATGATGGTTTCAAAATGACAACCAAATTATACATTTATTATTCGAGCCACCGAGTTATATATATAACAAAAAAAGAATGACATACAAATTTTCGAGGATCAAGTAAGCCTACTATACGAAAAATGAATGTAAGGACTGGTATTACATTTGTAATGGTAGGACCATTGGACCAGCAGACCGCGTAACGACACAGGCCGAAGATGGAGCATGCTTCGTCTGCTATTACTAGCTCTGTATAAGATCTCGAAGCAAACCCTTAGAACTCGAGTGACGTAAACCAGAGGCAAATCAAGACGACAGATCAAAACAGTAGGAGAAAATGCGTAAGTACAATTATTCACGACCTGGCGGAAAGGTTACCATGCCGGTCTGCTAATCAGAAGGTTCCGGGTTCGATTCCCGGCCCGGTCAACATTTTTGTGCTTAACTAAATTTGTTGGCTGTGGGTCTGGGTGTTAAATATATATTTATATATAATATGTATGTATATGTAGTATATCAGTTGTGTTAGCAACCATAATACGGGCTAGAAATGGTTCAGTATGGGGCTAACCAGCCGTGTGTGAATGTGTCCTAAAAAAAAAAAAAAAAAAAAAAACAATCAGTCAAAACGAAAAAGAAATGTACCTAATTATGCCGAAACAGTTTTTATAAACATCCTTTGTGAGGGATTACAGGTGGAACAAACAAAAAAATATACAGAGACAAGTAATACTAACCCCATGATGGTGTGTTTCTATGGTAGTGCATGGTGGTGTCTGGAAGGAGAGGCGGCGCTCTCAAACGCCGCGGTTTGGCAACTGCTTGCCGGACGTGCTGGATTAACTTCGCTATGCGTAAGAGTGTAAAGGACACCGCACACCGCGCCGCGGAATACTAGATCTATCAAGTTACACGTTACATTATATGTATCGGTACAGTGGGTCGGATTACACGTTAAATTGTAGGTCCCGGCTGTTAGTCTTAGTACAAGAAGTCGTTCAAGTCAGAGGCCTTCGGGTGGCTTGAAAAACTCTCGACACCAGAGCTTGGACAATTAGCTCATACGAAGAAGAAGCAGAGAGTATCGTTTTATTATAATTATTAATTTCAAGTTCGGAATACGTAGCGACCCTTGTGATGATGTTCTTAGATGGATTTCTACTAGCGTCCGATAAATGTAGAAATCCATCTAAGAACATCCATCTAAAATCCCGCTACCGTCAAAGATGCACTTTCCATTGCGCGCTTTAAAAAAAAGCTTAAAACTTGGTTGCCTGACGTATTATTTTACTAAATTGACGATTTTATGAAATTAAAGGATTATTAATTTATTTATAATTATTATTAGTATTACATAATGTAATGTGTAAAATTTTGACATTAATATCATAATTATTGAATTGTATTTTTGACGTGTAACAAGGTGTTATTAATAAATGATTGTATTGTATTGTAAATGAAAATCTATCAAATCAAATCCGTTCATACTTATATGAAGTAAATGGATACAAAAAACAAAACATTTTTAAACTATTTTTACAGCCAGTAGGGACATATGTTAAATTACGTCAAGGATTACGAGTATGATATATCGGATTGTGCCACAGTCACTAAACCATAATAACCGTAGACCTATGGGGGGTTTGAAAACGTTTGAGACAAGACATTTGCCACATACCTCGAAGAAGATAGTAGAATAAAAATATTAATGAAGCAAAAATATGCCTCTGCTCGAATTCATAATCGCAACTCTGGAAATTCTTTAATTTCAAGTACAGAGGTTTCAGTGTGCTATGACCGTTACTAGCAATGCGTAAGCGCATAAATCTAAGCACAGTGAGTCGACAGGGGCGCCCTCTTGTCCCGAGTTGTAAGCGTTATTGTAGCATTCAAACCAGAGAGTTATGGTCGTGTTAACGGCCTTATTGAACCTTGCCAACCATGCGTTGGGAAATTTATTCCTACTTACAGCTAGAAAATATTATTTTTCCAATACAACAATACACGTATAAGTACCAATTTTATAATAAAACTTCTAATTTACAGCTTGTTTAACAAACAAACATAACACTCTTAAACTTATGGCTAATAATCAACAAAAATGTATCAATACTTTTTTCCTATGCAAACGGCGGCGCTATCGCTAACAGCGATCTCTTGCAGTTGAAAGGACGAGAAAAAGAGGGGTTGAACAATAAAGAATATTATTACAGTATAACTCCATGTAACGTCACTCGATCTAACGACAAACTCTCTAAAGCGTCGAAATCAATTGGCTTTAGTTGGTTTAGCTTGTATTCCATACAATGATGCACAGGCCCTTCAGTGTCGTTATAAAGAGCTTACAATCTTAATATATATAAATCTCGTGTCACAATGTTTGTCCTCAATGGACTCCTAAACCACTTAACCGATTATAATAAAATTCGCACACCATGTGCAGTTCGATCCAACTTGAGAGATAGGATACTTTAAATCTCAAATTATAGTCGCAATTTTAATTTATTGCTAATTATTGTCTGTTATTATTTGACAATCACAATTATCTGTTAACTCCAAATGATTCTAACAGATGTCGATACCTTTCGACTGGGTTGGGTAAGTAATCAATAGATGGCGCTGTACCCCTAAGTGAGGCAAAACAACGTTTGCCGGGTCAGCTAGTGTACTTATAATAAAGTAATCCTTAGTCTTATCATTTATTTCTCTCCAGTCTTTGTATGACGTTATCAATCAAGTGACTCGTAGACCGCGTGCGTGCACTAGCCACGTTTGTTATTGCGGTAATAATTATCATCAGTATTACCAGGCGCGCATATAACGTGTGTGGCCTTATTACTGTCGAAGGCTGCGCTTGAGTGTGGACTTCCTTGTACAGGGCTACTGGTTGTTAGCTAAAACTGTAATAATTAGAAATACAGCGTAAACTCCATGTAACATCACTTGATTTAACGACAAACTCTCTAAAGCGTCGAAATCTATTGGCGTTAGTTGGTTTAACTTGTATTCCATACAATGTAACATTCTCTCCATTTAACGACAACTCTCTATAACGCGCTAAAATGCACTGCCCCTTCAGTGTCGTTATATAGAGTTTACACTGTAATTGGGAATAGTAGCGCCTGCAGCGCGGCTAGCTAAGCTATGAGCTAAGTGGCCATCAAACTCTGGTGTCGAGAGTTTTCAAGCCAGCGTGTACTACTAACAGCCGGGACCTACAATTTAACGTGTCATCCGACCCACGACAGTGCCCAGATGAAAACCACTTGAAAAGCGTCAGTCTTGTGCATGGTCATCCATCCAAGAACGGTTCGCATCGACCGCTGTGTAGCGTCGATTATCGCGTCAGATCACCTTAGCTAGCCGAGGTACAGGCGCTATCACCATGATAGTAAGTCTTAGTATTATTAGAGGTAGTTATTCTTGACTATGCGTAGGCAAGTTACGCGGCCTGCTAGTCAAATGCCTAGCTGTAAGGAGTAAAGTAATACTGCCATTGCAAGTAACCCTGTACGAGAACGTGTTGACCAGCCGGTGTATTGTTTCGCTACGGACTGTAATTAGCTCGAATGCGAAGAATATTATGATTTGCTTTGATTCATATTGGTTACAGAGTATGGGAAGTTTCCTCTTAAACTTTGTAAACTGTTCACGTAAGGCATCTTAATATTTCTGCGTAGAAAACGGTCACACTTACATTATTATTAAAAGTTGACATGATTCCAACAGCTTTGATGCTTTCCGAGCACCATCTTCAGGGGCGAGTGTCCCACGTATCGTAATCACCACACGGACGAGCAGTGAAACGTCAAGGCGGCATCGGTTTACGGTTGAGGTGCCCAAGGCACGCACAATGCGTTTTATCTCCACCTTTGTTGACCGAACCGCCAAACTTTGGAATTCCTTGCCGAATCCCCAGTTCCCCAATGACTAACTGCAATCTAACGATTTTCAAGGCTAGAGTAAGCGCGATCCACCGTAGACCTCAATATCACTTATCATGAGGTGAATTATGGTCAAATCCCTGACCTATTTAGAGAAAAGAAAACGGATTACTGGATCTGCGCGCGCACTGTAAGTGTGACCGATTTCTTCGTGGAAATTTCCTCTTAGTTACGTCGACGGTTATAGTAATTAGTTAATACGGGCCTAAGTCGTATAGCAATTGTATTTACAGCTTTATATGTATTTTGATGACGCAGGTGGCACATGCAGAGGGAGGCCTATACCCAGCAGTGGGATAAGAAGGGCTGTGGATGATGATGATGTATTTTTATGCATTTACTTAACATACTGTCAAGTTCTTTAAAGCGATTTTCAAAGCGAGAGTGAACCGGTTCTTTCCAGGTAAGAGCGATCCACCGTATACCTTAATATCACTTACCACCAGGTGAATTGTGGTCAAGCGCTGACCTATTTAGAGTAGAAAAAATATCTCTTTATGTGGCCTTACTAGAGAATGTAATTCCAAGTCGCGTAGTTTTCCACCGACATTAATGCAAATCTTAGGAATGTGACGTCGATAAAGTGCAGTTTTTATGGACGTCGGTAAACCTGCTTAGTAATATTTAATTCATATCGATATCGGCAATTTTAATGTAACTTGCATATTTAATCCTAGAGTAAAAAAACTGGAGATCAAGTTCTTTATCCGAACTTATGCTTTTAATTATGTCTTATTTATTAACTTTTTTTATCCACGTATTATTTTAGGCAAGCTCTTGCATTGTAACACCCTTGACAACCTTTTGAATAAATTATATTCGAATAATGCTGTGACAGGCCGAGATATTAATGATAAGTATTATTTTAACAACTTCCCGTATTATTTTTAATAGTCATTATTTACTTTTACTGTTTGAAAGGTCATTGCTGCTTACACTTGAGAATTTTTCCATAAGGCCGTGCAGATGTTTTTATTTGTACAAGAAAATTGGTTTGAATAATTTAAATTTACTTGATATTTGATTTTTTTATTACCTTACCAAAATATTTTTTATTTATTTACAAAAATTAAACTACTTAAGTTCTGTGTTTATATTTTTTTTTAGTTTTGGATCACATCCTTTATTCAGTCAAAATACAATATATTAATGTACCACACGTGTTAAAATAAAATTAAATAAAAATAATAGTTTAAAAAAACACGCTTTTTATAGAAAACCGTAATTTTATCAAATTAGTGTATTGTCATCGGTCCTCAATAAATCTACAAAGTTTGAACGAAATCTGGCCGTTAAAGTGAGTCAAAATCGCGCCCAAAGAAGTCGGTTCCAAACAAACATACAGGTGAAGCTAATAGAAAGCGTGTAATAAGTCTAAAAGAGACTAAATTACTTTATTCAGAAAGTTCAAAATACCAAAAAAAAAAAAAAACAAAGAAAATGTTAAAATATTGTTTTTTATCATTGATAGATTGTACCAAATATCATAACTTTTTATTACAAACCTTTCCCATTTATATGCTCGTAGTGACGTCACAGTACATCCGATTTGTCGGTTTAATTCGATTGTTTATTCGATCGTGAGGAGCATGACGAGTGAGAGATATTGTAATCGAGACGTGGCCATTGTGTTGACGGCACTAATAGGGTTGCCAGTTTTTAATTAATATACAGCCAATAGTAATTTATTCTCTGTTTATTTAAACACTGGCAGATTGTCCCGGCTTCGCACGGGCTATAAAATAATCTAAATTGCAAAAAGAAACAAAATATATCTTACTCAGGGATAATGTAGCTTCCCCACGGTGAAATATTTTTTCAAATCGATCCTGTAGTTTCGGAACCTATCCTCGTCAAACAAACAATCAAACTTTTCCTCTTTATAATATTGGGGTAGATTACCTAAATGAACGATTAACGAGAGGTTAAAACAAAAGGATCTATGCCTATTAACAACAACAAGCTAAGAGGAGAGCAGGATGGCCAAAAAGGCATTTTATAGACCAAGTGAAAGAACAAGTTAGATTAGGATTTCGCAATAAATCATAAGATAAAGCAATCGAAAGAAAAAAGCCAAGCCCTAATGGAATGGTGATGTTACATAATATTTAAATAAATTGTGAAAAGACACGTGTGACAACCCTAAGCAATGTTGTGCGCCACAGTACAGTGTTGCGCGTGCGCAGGGCATCGTAGTTTCAGCTATACTTGACCCGAATCCCTATCTGTACTATGTTTACCCGACAAAGGGTTTTGTTTTTCGCAAGTTACTAAGTAAGATTAGATTTTGACAATAAAGTATAATAAAGAAGGAAAGAATATAATTAAGAAAAATTCTTTCTTTCTGAAAGAGAAAGAAAAACTACATTTATTACAAGCAAACAAAAGTTGAAAATGCAATTCCAATTTTATTAACAGCCCAAGTGGTCGACACCCCTTAGATTCTCGTAGGTGATTAATAAGAAACCCAAAATGGCGGATATTAATTTGAAATTAATTACAGTACAGCTATGTTACTTGTCAAACAGTGTGCTTTCTAAGTAGCTCGCGCGAAACTAAACAAAGGTCATCGCAGCTGGTATACAGTTTGAAGTATTGACTCGCGAAATTCAATCACGTAGCTGCTATCTCACGTACTCGTATTGGCGGCGAAAATCTTAGAAATGGCCGCTGAAATTTTAGCAGGAAGCAGCGCTACTTGGAATTGCAGTGTAGAAACTTCAAGTTAGATCTGTCGCTTGCTAAACTGCTTAGTGGGTTACTGTTTCGTGGTCTTTCAAGGATTTTTGCTCAATTCTACATTTATCACTTTACTCCACCTCTAAATTGTAATAATTTGATTAAAATTTTCGGTTTCTGCTTGTGTCATTTTATCTGCTTTTTTGTAATGTATTTTTTCAATCATGTCTATTGTAGTTTGTATATCTTTAGAATAATGATTATAATAGCTGAGCTTAATTTGTCATTTGTCAGCACCGACCTCAGCCCTATATTTGTTGTGATCAGTGATTGAATTGTATCATCATCAGCTTGCATTGTGTGTTGAAATAGGTCTCCTTTGCCAGCATTCTCTGGCACGATGTCTGTCTTCGTCCCGATTTGTTTCTTTGACCTACTCTCATTATTTATTGATATGTCTTTTGCAGTTTTTTTTTAATCTTCATCTGTTTCATTGACATTTAGTGAGGTCACAATTCTAAAGTTAACGTATTTTTTGTAAATCAAAATTGTTTCTACAGAGAAACAATTTTGAGACAGCTCAATGAACCAAATTATACAAGGGTTCAATGAATGTTATTTTACTTCAAAAAAATGTTAACAACAAATAAATCAAAGTCGATTGTTAAACGCTACACAGTTAAAGCATTGGTCCTGGTAACACTGACATTCGCATCACAATCGGCTAGGCGTTCCCATCTGTCATTCACCTCGCGGTGTCAATTGACGATTGCAAAAAAACAGCAACAATCACACCTGACAGAGTTTTTACCATAACTGGTGTGGTCGGCATGAGTCAATCAAAGGTGGTGGTCGTAATGACATGTCACAAAAAATGTAGTATTGATGTTTAATAATACTTCATGGTTTTGTTATGATGCCTAGTAAAAAATCTACCTGGCATTGTTCTCATATCATATTATCATGCTCTACCTACAGGAGTTTAATGGAAGCACCTGTCCATAGCACCCGAAATTTTGACAAGTCCATATTGATGATAATTGTAAATAATTTTGTAAATATAATGTAATAATTAATAAATATAATGTATTAATATGATAATAAAGAAATTCTATTCTATTCGTATCGTTACATGGGTACAATGCAGTTGATTTATTTAGTGATTCAAGAATAATTCTCAACATAACTAATTTGAAGGTTGCTTTGTCGTTCGAAATATAACAGTAACTGAAGAGACTTGACGTATTTGAAACAACCCAGACAATACTTTATATCAGAAATCATCTGATTCAATCCCTCATCAGTCGCCTAGCAAGCATATATGTTCATGCGCACACAAGCATGTTACTTCTGTAACATGCTTGTTAAACAGCATGTCTTTTATTATTCAGGCTATAAACATAACAACCTTCCTAGTACAGATTGTAAGATGCTGCAGAACACAGACTTTGTGTACGATATAAATCTAGTCTGTGGTTACTCCTAAGCATGGATTTAGCTCGTGTGTGGCCCGCGCGTCAATAAGGTCGTCGTTCTATAAAAACACCACAACTATGTAGTTATTCACGCTTTTCCTATTCTCTATAAGGATATTAATACTTAAATAGACGCCGCTACGGTTACGGTAGGTCGGTCGGTTTTCATTAGGTTATTGTATTACACGGTATCCAGTGTCGCTGTCGATTCTATTAGGTGCTCGGTTGTTTCAATTGAATATGAATGGATATTTGTTAGTTGCTCGTTCAAAATGTTTGAATGTAATATTTAAATGGTAAAATTGCCTTCACCTAGATATTTGTGAGTCTTGTAAAGAGAATGAATTGCGTCGTATTTTTCCAGTACTCTGAGCTATATTCTTCTCAGTAAGTTTCTATAATTTGTCACATTGATATACAATATGTTTATATATGTACACAAGCAAACGTTGATGCTAGGTTTTTAGCTAATTTTGTGCTAAGAATTACTTTATAAGGACAAAGTCTGACTGGAATGTAATATCGAATATCTCGGTAAGTCTGCAAAAGGCTCTCCCCAACGGTCCCAGACGTGCCTAGAGCCTCAATGATACCGACGATAAATCTCCCAAGCGACGGAGACACAACGTCTATTTTAAATATAAATATGGCGGCTAACGGAATGTTTGTTCGCGCATGATGCCAGCATTGATCCTTCGAGCCGGATATATGGGAAACTTCTCTTTTCTTAATGTTTTTAGGCGTTTCAGTTTTGTTTTTCAAGGATGTGTTGTGTTACGATGTTATTTTATACTTTTCTAGCTTACTTCGTTTCAGCGCTAGACTAAAGCTTCCCCTTGATCTTTTATAATTTCAAATAGTTTGTCTTTTATTTTTCGCATAATGCATTCAATAAATCACACCATCTATTTCGGGATATAACCCGAGGTCTTCCGTCATCCCCGAGGTTCCCTTTACGTCATGTCCTTCTTTTCTTCTATATTTTTGTATGCATTCTACACACGTGGCTTGCCCATTCCTCTTTCAGATTTGTTGTGCTTACTCCTGTATCGGTTATTTGAGTTCTTGCTCCCAGCTCTATATTGCTAAATCTATTTTTGTTAATTTATTTAATTTCATTATATGAACAAGTGACTTATATATATCACTGCTGTATTTATTATTTAGTTACGCTGACGTTTGACATTTTCAAATAGTACGAGTACCCACATCTAGCATTTCCCGTTGCGATTTTTTGCCCTGACTTGTCACGGATCCTCGTTTCAATGTTTCTGTCAAACTGTCTCATCAGTCTGTCTGCTATGCAGAGAATGATCTAGAACATATTAATATGCTACTCTGTGTAGTTTTGTAACAAGAACTAATTTTGCATTTTCCTTGAAGAAGTGATGTCAGATATATAACGGAAATCGATTTGACCTCTTTATTTGAAAAGTTTACCAGGATCTTTTTATACTGTAACATCGCGTGGGATTATTTCACTTGCATTGTTATAAAAACAATAATCATAATAATCAGCAGTGAAAAAGGTTACAGTTGTACTTGTTATATTTATTCCATGTAGGTACGCCTCTCCCATACATGTCGCCTCACTAGCTATAGGAAACATTTAATCATTTGATAAAATGAAGCGTTCGAAATTATACTCGTACATTGTAAATGATTGCAATAATTGGAAATACAGAGCAAGCTCCATTTAACGTCACTCCATTTAACGACCACTCTCTATAACACCAAAAAAATGACCCTTCAGTGTCGTTATTTAGAGTTTACACTGTATTGTTAATAATAAACATGATATTATACACAAAGCTCGCGTCAATAAACAAAACATTTCGGAGTTCATCTCACTTGCTCAACTTAATGTTTTTCTTAACTTTTAACTGTTTTTAAATTAAATCGAGTTACACATATTGTTATCATATTGAATGCGCAGACGCATTATGCCATGTTCCGGTTGGCTAGTTAGTTGATTGCCCACTGTAGGGATTGAGACCAGGTCACTGATAACCCACCAAGAGTTTACTGAGCTTAATTGTTTTTTTAAACAAAACAAACCTAATGAATTATGTATTTTTCTATATTAAATTAACTATTTACACATATTTTTGTATATCTTAATTTGGCACCCGCATGATTTGCTCGTCCCGATACTGAACACGTCTTGCAAAATGAGTCTTGCGAAAACCGTTTGGTATTTACAAAACGAAGGAAAGGGCGTCCTTTGTTCATCTTTGAAAAGCTTAGAAAGGTGATGTAGCTTTAGAAACAGCGACTATTCTAGGGTATTTATTTTACAGCTACGTCTTCTGAAACTCAGTGCACGTAAGCTCTAAATCGTTAATCTATAAAGCTCTTTGAGTAGCCATAAACATTAATAGGAGGTCTATAGAGCAAATCTAGGTTCTAACTTTTAAGGGGAACAAATCTGGAACTTAGGTTGCCCGTTAGAATCTAAACCAGAGGTTCCCCAACTTGGAATAGTGGTAGAGCTTTTTCTAGTGCTCGTCTGGCTAGCAACCACCCTCAAGCATCTTACTGTGTGTTCTGATAGCCTCTTTGAGAGCAAGTTATTCGAGACTATAGGCATGCCTTAGGCTGGAGTGTCGCTGACTAATGTGGTTACTCGCCCTGCTAGTCAAATGTCTAGCTGTAAAGAGTAAAAAAACCTTCATGTCATTACTTTTAAAATTTTGATCGTTTTCGTTGGAGCCCCAAATTTACAACTAATTTGCCGACAGTACCACTATTAAAATACCCATTACCGCGCTGGCCAAATGGTTTAGTACTACGATAAAGTAGACCTCTGTCGAATCTCCCGTGGACCCTTAGGGGTCCACTTGGATCACCTTGGGAACTACTGGTCTAAACCGTTAAGAGACGAAGAATGATGGATCAATATGCTATTTTATAGTTTGCAATTGATATGGTAGTGTTGATTGCTCTAATCAGGTTTATTGTTGTACTTAAATCTTGATGTGTGCTCGATGGATTTGAAAAGTTTGTAAATTGGCACATACACATACGTCGGTCTACCTTTTTCTTATCTAATTTTTCCTTAGCCACACAATGCCTAACGGAAAGCAATGTAATTGCTTTCGTCTGTGACTTTTTTATTAGTCGTTTGGTTCCGCCTATGTTTGTTTTGTTCTTGTTTGTGAGTTCGATGAATTAACTTAAAACAATCGTACATACCTATTATTTGTGTTGTTTTTTTATTAATCACAGTACTATTATTCCAATTTGATCACAGCACATCACAGTATGATCACAGCGTGTTAATTAAATACTATTTTATTTCAGTATCTAATTTTCAAATAAGCGGTACGAAATGATCGTGATTCGCGAAAACGATCCGCGGCGCAGTATTTTTTCCTTTAACATTTGTACTCAAAATCAAATTCACTCTAATAAAACCTATTTTCATATCACCTTTTCGACAAATTTACTTGAAAATATTTCATAAAAACCTATTTCTAGATTTCTATTTATTTCTAGTACATCCTGGGTAGTAATTGCATGGCCTAACACGATGCTAAGCTCACGAGTTCTGACATTATATCCCCTTTGTTACAGGTAAATGTCACACGCCGACTTCTGCGAACACACGCCACGCCGGATCTAAGCCGCTTATTGTGAAGGGTGAACTTACATACACTGATATCTATAGGAAAATAATTAATGGTCTTTATATGAAAATCAAAATATACTTGATACATACGGAAATTTACATTTACGATGCTTATAATTATAAAAGTAATAGACTTGATTTACCAAAAGACACTATATTTTAACTAAGTATGCAATAACAACGCAATAATTTAATACTTGTCAGATCGTAAGTAAGTTTCTATAAGGAGTGACATAAAAACGATTGAACACTTGTCAGATACATAGTACGTAAGTTTTGGAGTGACTTAAAAACAATTTCTTGAAAATTGGCATCAGACTGAGGCATGTGGTGTTTCTAAAAACCGGATTTGTGTGTGCGAGTAGATAAAAATGGATAGTAGTCGTAATATGTATGTAATAAAAAATTACAAGTTAATGGGTTCACCAGTAGGCTATACTTGCGCTATTTATACCTGCCACAGGGTAAAGAAGTAAACAGAGAAAGCCCTTTGTCAGAAATGTGTATACTCTTATATACACCAACACTGTCAAACTCCCAAGAAGTCACGACAAAAAAAGAGGCACGAATCTGTTAAACCAAGTTCTTGTCCACAAAGTATTTATCTCAATGCTACTTGCATATTAAAATTCCTATTGACAATTTATCAGTCAAACACATCAATCAAACGGAACGTAACGATCGGCAGTAGTAATTTTTGACCATTTATATTATGACAGACTTGTAGAGTTGGTCACGATCCTAACACCCCAACCCTAGAATTAAGAAAGAAATTATATGCACTGCTGGTTACGAATGGCCCTAACATGGCGATATGGCCTCGCTCGAAATGGAAAATATATAATTATCGACTGCAAATATATGCAAGTTCTTAGCTATCAAGTCACCTAGATAGATAATAGGTATCCCTAGACTCTAGGCGCTAGGGAACTTATGCTTTTTCAAGGCAGTCAGGGTATTTCAAAATTTGCCAATTTTTTTATTTATTTATTGGCTTAAAGCTTAATTCTCGTAATTGCTAACAATATTGTGGTCAAAAATGGAGCTTGCTTTTCTAGCCTTGAAAACAGCTTGATCATAGTATTCGGGGTACACGATTGGCAAAGAATTCCACACCTTGGCGGTTCGCACAATGAAGGTGTAGGCAAAATGCTTTGTGCGTCTTACAAGGAGCCTTTTGGTAAGTTAGGTATTTTACAATAAGATTTTTTCTACATTTTATATCAAAAGGTTTTTATAGTAGTTTCTCTGCTGCACATAAGTTGTAGAATGTAATATATAAGTACGTCTCGAATTAAAAGTTATTTTCATTAAATATCTACAGAAGGTATCTTAGGTTTGTCAAAAATATTATTAAAGTGTTATTCGATCATTTTGAATGTACAGTTAAATTAATTCTAGTCAATTATAAATAACATAATAATGCATGGTTTTTAAACGCAATCTGTTTAGGAGTTTCATTAATTTTCATTTTTAATCCGCCCATAAATTGCAAATTATACTGCAAAGAATTTTCCAATATAATAACTAGTTTAGTGCAGGCATTATACTAGTCATAGAATAAACAGGGTTTCTGTTGAATTCTTTTCCTAAAGAGTTAATTTAGATAAAAAAAAACTTCATCTAATTTTTTTACATAGTCTTTTACCGTTGTATTTGTATACTTTAACAGCAATTTACAAGGTTCAAAATGTTTGATATTAAAATCGGGTTCGCGAATTTTCTTCACTTAGGCACAGAATAATAACTAGTAGTTCAAAATCATTTGACAGAGAGGAAATATTTGACGTTTTTAAACCTTTCTAGAAATGTTTTTTTTTTTAATTAAGAACATGATAAGTCATACGATGTTTTTAAAAATATAAACTGTATTATTTGAAAATTTAAACAACAATTATTAAAAATTATCATTCAGGAATTTGGTTACTGGAGTTTATTAGCAATTAATTTTAGTGAAAAATACCAACCAGTAATTTTTAAAATTATCTTTTTATATTTCAGTTCATTCCAAATAGATCTGTATAAACTTGCCTCAGCTTTCCAGTTTTATTTTGACATGTATCAACACCCCTTAATAATCGGGTCTCCTGTCTCGTAGTATAATTTGTGCCCGCGGCTTCTCTTGCTTCTTTTACCATCCAGTTCCTGCAATTACATCCGCTGTTCGTTTATAACTAGTTTCTAGGTGACTATAAAGGCTACGTTTCTGTTTTTTTTATTTTTTTATTTTATAAATACACCTACCTCCGATGTTTGTTATTCGGAGCCTATTCTTTACTGGAACACCCTTTCATACCATTCAGTTTGGGCACTTAGTCCGTCAGACTTGGTATGACGGGTAGTGCTCCCATATTTCTACTTCCATTCCTTATCCCTACTCTTTTAACAATTTCTTTGCAATATAATATAAACTTATGTCTATCTAACATGATATTACTTATATTTTCTACACTAATATCGACATTAATTAGGTTTTCTAGATTAAATCGTTCATTTCCATAGCTACGTTTCTGTTATAACGCGAACCGTGAAATAGTTTAAAGTATACCTAAAGAACTACCACAATCTGGGTTGTCCGACAGCGCCTGTACTCGGCTAAGGTGATCTGAAATGTCAGTCTTTGGATGGGTAACCACGCACAATACAGTCTTTTATAAAGTTGTATTTTTATCTGGTCGCTAACGTTAAATGTAGCTTGCTAGGTGGCCAAGCTCTGATGTCCCGAGCCGCCCGAAGGCCTATAACTTGGCTTAACGACTGCTTGTACTAAGACTAACAGCTGGGACCTACAATTTAAAGTGTCATCCGACACACGGTAGCGCCCAGATGAAAATGACTCTGAAAAGACAGTCTTGCGCATGGTCACCCATCTAAACACTGTCCGCATCGGCCGTTAGCCTTACCCTTAGCTTCGATGATCGTGTCAGATCACCTTAACTAGTCGAGCTACAGGCGCTACATTTTTCAATAATTTAAACCATTAATGATTTATAATCATAAAACTGCCAGTTCAATATGTTGCACATGCCAATATAAATGAATGTCTTATTATAAAGTAAATCTATATGGATGAATCCTTGGTACTATGTAATTAGAGTAATGTAATCAAATCCTTGGAATTGCTATTTAAAAACCTGGTCGAGGAAATTTACCTTTTCTGGTTTATGAGGAAACTCAGAGGCGATCCAGTTAGGAAGGCTCGCAAATAATATTCAAATGATGAACTCAGATTAATGATGGAATTATTCAAATCAGCTGGTATTACCGGTGTCAAATCGGGATAATAAATAGTCTGTGTTATCCGAGGTATAAAGTATCACAGGACGAAATTTCAGCCTAATCGATTGAGCCGTTTGAGCGTGAAGAGATAACAAATATACATACACACTTCCACAAACTTCCGCATTTATAATATTAGTAGGATTAGGATATACATAAGCTGCGCCCTTTGGTGTTACCCACTTTAATCCAGGATATGAAGTAGTCTTTGCAAATTGGGTAAAGCTATTTCTTTTTGTAATTGTTTAATTCTCTCATTGGTTATCTCAATTTGGTTTCAAACCACCGTAGAAGTAATACTAAATGTTTAACTCTTTTCTTCCAACTGTAAAGGATTTGCGCAAAGTAACAACTGAGTAAATAGGTTATAAAAAGTTAAAAGTATTTTAACCCGTTACACGCGGGATTCTTGGGACATAAGAGTCTGCGCAAAATAACACCCTAGTCAGTAGGTTATTATTGGTTAAAAAGGATTCTAACCCGTGTACACGCAGAATTCTTTGGAAATAGATTTCCGCAGAGTACGAGTAAAACCTAAGTCAATAGGTTAGTTAATACAGGTTAAAAAGAATTTTAACCCGTGTATACACGCGGGATTCTTTGGACATACATAGGTTTCTTTTTTAACCCGGACCACCGCAGTGCAATTAGTACCAAACTATGCATGAAATATTGTTTATTAAATGATGTCCAAATGAAAATAAAAGCAGAAAGAAACATCAGCATTCATATTAAGTAATTAATTCAGTTGTTACTTGGTAACGTATGTATAATGGCTGACTTAAGCTATTGTAATAATTGTAGGATTTTCACTTTCCGTCTGACGAATCGGAATGGGTTTATCACTTTCTGAACAGGAATTTGTTTAAATATGATGAGTATGTATGTATTAATGGCAGGCGAGCATTCTAACACTGGTAATAAAATATTAATGGATTTAAGTTAAGTTCGTTCTCGTACATATCTTTCGTGAAGTATTAAAGATCGATAGATATCCTATAAGTTATTTTTTTTCTTCGTATGAGGTAAGTTGCTTAGCTGTAGCTCGGCAATCGAAAGTGATCTGACGCGATCATCGAGATTAAGCAACGGTCGATGCGGACAGTCTTTGAATGGGAGACCAAGCACACGACTGTCTTTTAAAAAGTTGTATTTTCGTCTTGGCGCCACCGTGGATCGGATGACACGTTAAATTGTTGATCCCGGCTGTTAGCCTTATTACTAGGAGTAATTAAAGCCAAGTCAGTCGTCTTTAGGTGGCTTTAAAACTTTCGACTCCAGAGCTCGGCCACCTAGCTCTTTTTTTTTTACTCTGAATAAGTCAGCGATTGACCACAATTCACCTGAAGGTATCTGATGGAGTGCGCTTACCTATAAGCAACCGGTTTACTCTCGCCTCTAAAATCGCTAGATTATAGTCATTGGTCGTAAGTTCATACATCTATCGTGAATAACTATTGGTCATAAGAAGAAGAAGCTAAGTGGTCAACCAAACAAATTTAGCTTAACTTAATTGGCATTCAGATCACAGTGAAAGTACAATACATAATTCAGGTTCCATTAATCTTTCGTGTCCTAACAAATCATCGTGTGACCATAATGGCTCCAGTGAGTCGCGATGCTCCCTCGGCGCTGAGAACGGTATCAGTGGCGTGTGTGCGATTATGCAACTGGCAGCGTCCTTGGCGTGGCCAGCGGGGGGCGAAGGCCGACCGCCGGGCCGACGACCCCTGCGCCGGCGCAGCATCCTGGACCTACACACAGTGGGGAATATATATAATAACATGATTTATTGTGACAGTTTAGAAATGTATCAATGCCAATATTGGTTTTATACATGTCACATATTAAAAACTAATAATACTAATCGTTTCGTAAGCACGTTTGCTCATTTTAAACATGTTTAGTACCTAATTCACAGACAATAAGTTTGTTTTTAATTTAAAATTATTAGAATTAAAGTTTATGTATGCTTTAGTGGTAGCTAATACATTTTTTTTACAAAAGAAACATAATATATATAAAAGAAACTTAAGAAACATAATAATTATAAACAAAAGAAACATTTTATCAATAATTATGATGTAATAGGTATGTTAGGTTACGTATAAATATGTATAAGTATATAAATAATAAAAAAATGAAACTAAAAAATACTAATCGAATAACCCGCCCCTGCTCGCCCCCGGTGCAAAGGTGCCCATCACGCTCGCTGCATTACCGCGCTGAATAGCTGTGGCCAACCTCTGCACCAAGAACGACCCGGAGCGGGAGTCACCGGTGATTATTTAAAAAAGTTTTGTGAAAGTAGTTATTATATGTATAATTTACCTATATTTACCGCTCTATATACCCTTTATTTTGGTTAAAACACTTAAGAATGAGGACCTCGTTGGCGTAATGGTTACTATATCGTACTGCAAACCAGAGGGTTCCCAGTACGATTCTCGGCACAGCCAAACATCTTTGTGATCAACTTAATTTGTTAGCTGTCGGTCTCAGTGTTAAAGATAGATCAATATAAAGTTTTTATGTATGTATGCAATGTAGTATATCAGTTGTTTTAACTACCATAATACAAACTAGAAATGGTTTAGTATGGGGATAACCAGCCGTGTGTGGAATGTGAACATACACTGTCGAACTCCTTGCCGGAATCCCTGTTCCCACTGAACTACAACCTTACTGTCTTCAAGGCGAGAGTGAAACGGTTTCTTCTAGGCAAGCGCGTTTCATCTTAGACTGCAATGTCACTTAACATCAGGTGAGTTGTGATCAAGCGCAAGCCTATGAAGCATAAAAAAATACGCATATTTTGGTTAAAAGCTTTGAATTTGCCTATCCGATATTGGTATTAGCAATTCTCTCTGGTACCATAAATAAAGACATTTGTAGTATGTTAGGGTACTGTACAAGCGATGATTGCATGACCCGGGGTTTTTATTGCCACCTCGCCTACGGAACCTGTCCGGCCGAGTTATGGCCGCCGATAAAATAGGCGCACTTACTCTTACGCCTTGCCTATGGAATTCTATCCACTCGTGCTTTTAGGTGATGAATGTCGTGCCTGCCAAGATGGATCTTTTCTTATATTTTCAGCTTTGGTTGGATTTTCAGTCTTTACCTGCGAAAATGATACATAAATGAACCTGTATTAACTTATTTAGCCATTATTATTTATTTAGTTTTACTAGTGGTTTTGCTTTAGTTCTTAATTTTTTAATAATATATTATGTTTAGTTTTAATATTTGTTTCTTAATGAATATAAAACTTGATAATTCACTTTAGCCATTAAGAGAAAGAAAATGATATAAAGCTATATACATTTTCATTATGTTCACTATAGCGTAAGTCCAGGGTATTAATCCAACCGTTATAGCGCGATGAGATAACAAATAGACACACAAAATCCTCTATCGTATTACTACTCGTAGTTGTGCCTCCCAGATAAAAAGTAGCCTAGTTGTTAATCTAAGGCATAAGCTACTAGCTTGCCGATTGCAGGGTCAGTCGTAACAGCGCGAAGAGAGTACAAACATACACACTAGCACACGCACAAACTTTCGAATGTATAATATTAGTAATTCAAATTCGTTTATTTTGTTCAGAAAAATATTACAGGTCAATATAAATATATATATATATATGTACAATACAATATTTTAACACTGTTAAATCAATTATACTTGACAAGTAAGACACGATAGGATAATAAGATATAGGATACAAAAACCCTTTCTTTTTCTTTTTATCTACCTCTCATAAACTAACTCATTAGTTTCCATATCTCTCCAAAATTCGATTGTCAAACATTAGTGTCCGACCAATTCCTTTTATTCCCTTTAATTTATGCGTTCTGGACGTGGACAGCTAAACATGCGCGTGCGCATTTGAATGCAATAAATAACCTCCTGATAGCTCCGATACACTTGGACAAGAAATTCCCTGATAATATGTCTGATGTACACGGCCAAGGATTCTCTGATACAGACGGACTCCGGACACGGTTCTCGCAGGTTCTTGATAAGGTCCTCTAAGAACATGGGGTTTCTTTGAACAGGAAATTGTTTCTTACTGACCACATAACATGCTGGGATGCTGTATACATGTTGGGATTTTTTACGTTTGTTTAGGGTCAATTCCGACTTCACAGTTTTTTTTATAATAAACATAATTAAAAAATATGTACATAATTGTAGCCAAATAAAAACATACAAATGTGTGTTTTTAATGTCACCTATAAATTTGTTATATGTATATTGACTCTTTTGCTCGTTTATCGAATTCTGCCAATAAATAAAGAAATACTCTATATTTTCGTGCGAGTTTGAGGTGAAAATTGAATCCTCTCTGGCTTCTCTGTGGCTAAATTCCAAAGCAAACTTTTAGCGTCTCAAAAAGGTGTAAATAAGGGCTCTTAAAATAATCACAGTTTGCGAAGGGTTCAGTGTCAATATTTGCGGATACTCGCGTTACAAGTGAGTCAACATTCGATTTAGCATTAACAGTTTTAACAGCCCAAGCAAATACATTACGGTAATTTGTTATTCCTGGCACATTGCAGTCGAGTTTATTATCATTTGACAGTTCTTTCTCTTTAGGCTGACGTGCGCACGCGATGTTGAAAACTACCTAATTTGGTGGCAAGTTTTTTTATGAATACTCGTTTTAGGGTTCCGTACTCTAAAGGTACCAACGGGACCCTATGAGGAGACCAGCCATGCGGAGTGAAACTTCGTTGTGTCAGGAGGGTAGATTAGGGATTAGTTATACTGGTGTGAGTTGTAGTGGTGTTGTGGTGGTCGAACGGAGGAACACACCAATTTTATTTATCCTTTGTTTATCTTAATTTGGTTTCAGATCACAGCGGAAGTACATAAAATATTTAATTTTGTCTTATATCTACAATGGATTTCCGCAAAGTAACGCCTGAGTCAATAGGTTATTTACTGAGACTTCGCTGTCCCTCTGTTTGTAAATCAGGCCAGGCTGTATCACATGAACCGTGATATTTAGATAGTTGACATTTTTACTGATGATGTATTTCAGTTATTTTTCCGCTCAAACAACAAATACTAAATATAATAAAATGAAAAATTAAGGGGGGCCTTCCATACCGCAAACCTGATGATTTGCAATGTAAACCTCGATCTACAGCTTGCTATTATCACAAAATATTTAAAGATAAATATGTATTTTAGTTTATAAAATACAGATTGAATAGAGCTGTCCATAGAACAAACGTAATTATTTTGTGTATTTTTTTTGGAAATGGTACGAAACCCTTCATGCGCGTTCCTTACTTACACTTTGCCAACTCTTAAAAAGTTTTTGTCGTCAACTTATCGTGTTTGTGATATAACGTGTTAATTTCTGCTGTAATTGGTGTACGAAAAACGTGATTGTTTTAATCTATGACGTTGGCAATCCATTAGGATTAATAATGGACGATACTGTTTTCTTTGTCCTTTTTGGTTTGTTTACTTCTTCATAACTATAAAACGTTTTATTTTTGTTCGCTGTCGTATTATATTAATGAAATATCATTTGCATATAACATTTTATGCATATAGCATTTTTTTTAATATTTGATGATTTCGTTCCTTATCTTAATTTGGTTTCAGTTAACAACGGAAGTACACAAAATATTTCAAATTTCTTTCACTTAATTTCCAATGAATTAAATATATATTTAATTGTTTTTAAAGCTGGAAAAGTTCTCGTAGATATAGTTTTTTAGCTTTTATTTAGGTCAGAAACTAAGCATTGCCATCCAACGTGGCAATTCTGCTAGCTTTTTGGACACCTTTTCCTCTACCCCTGGTCTTTTTTATGTTGAGTTTTAGTTAATAATATTTTATGTATTCTTATGTTTTTAATAAATTGATCAAGTCAATATTTATATTCTGCAATAGTTACTAAATTTAATATTTAATCTGCTGTAGATGAAATTTTAATGGTATTATTTCTAAGCTGACGTTCCCTTTCCTATTAATCGTATTAAAAACACATTTCATTTGCAATTAACAAACATACATACTCAATAACACAGATTCTTATTTTTAACATTAGTGGGATTTAAAAGTAAATAAATTAACTTTAACGTAACAGTAATTAAGTCCTGACCACACAAGTTACAAAAAATCCCTTTGTTTCAAATTCCAACGTCCGAATATGGGCAGTTAAACCTTTCCACTAATTTTAGCTTTAAATGCCCAATGTTTTCCTCTAACATCATTACTCATCAGAATTCCATTAACCTGTCAAGTCTGGGATATGGGCCAAGGAGAGATGTAATTAGTGTCGTCTTGCGTCTTTCTGACCTCTACCAACTGTCAGGTGCCCTTCAGAAGATCAGACGGAGATGTTGAACAAGTTTTAGGCCCAACGGTGCCTTAAAACAATTTTGGTTCTCTTGTTTGTTTCAAAAAACAAATAAAGTTTTTTAGACACATTTCACACACAGCTGGTTAACTCCATTCTTAGTTTGTTATATGGTTGTTAACACAACTGATATAATACATATGCATACATAAATACTTTATATCGATGCATATTTAACACCCAGACCGACAGTTAACAAAATTTAATTTATCACAAAATGTTGGGCGGTGCTGGGAGTCGAACCCGGAATCTTCTGGTTGGCAGTCCGGCATGGTAAACATTACGTAAATGTAGTCTTTGATTTGAGACACCAATTATGTAGCAAGGAAAGAAAGAATTCATGGGGTATTTTATAATGCTTGCCCGGGCAATCACCATCTAAATATAATATAACATATTAATTTATACCATTCGAAACCATATAACACATTTTAATTATTTTTGCCTCTGTATTTTCTGTCTGTTGCTGTGGTTATACATACGTATATGTATAATTTGCAAAGGAATAAATTAACATGAAAACAAATATGACACTGACCTGAAAATGGGATTGCTGTAAACAATTGTTTTTAAATACATATATTAATATAGGTACAAACAACTACAAGTACATCAGACATTTTCCTTGTATCATCCATCGGTGCCAGTATTGAAGGCTGTTATAATAACAATTGTTTTGTACAAAATAACTGGAACATTCCATTCTTTGCTTTGTTCGCTCAAAAACTGAAATCTGCTTAAACAATTTGGAAAACCATATTAAATAAATCGGGCATCTTGTATGAGTATCATTATATCAAGTGTAAAAAAAATATATTAAACTTAGCTTTATTTTTTTCAATTGCGGTCATTTTGGATTTGAAATGTATTACATCTAATAGTATTTTAATTCTAATAGTATGCTATACAAAGAGGCAACTCGGCTGGCATTTTAGGTACTCTTCCCACTGACACTGGTCTTTTAGTTTATTAGATATACTTTTAGTTTTGTAAGTGGTTTAGTTTTTAATTTTATAATTTATTGTGAATTAGTTTTAATATAATATGTAAATAATTTGTGATTTATATTTCGAACAATAAATAATTTTTAATAGTATTCTACTCGTCAAGACCTATCAAACAAAAAAAAAACAAAATCGGTTCACAGTTCGGTAGCTACGATGCCACAGACTTTCAGACACACAAACAAACAGTATTACAGCTCATAGTATTCTACTCGTCAAGACCTTACAAACAAAAAATAGAAATCAAATCGGTTCACCGTTCGGTAGCTACGATGCCACAGACTTTCAGACACAAACAAACACAGACACACACAAACACAGACACACGTCCACAAACACAGACACGATAACATCCAGTCGTGTTTGTGTTAAAAAAAGCAAAGAATAATAAAAGACACGCAAGCCCCTAAATCCTTCTTTCCATTTACTTTTTGCGTGTCCCTAATTCTTCTCTGATAACGGTTTAAAAGGTCGTTTGATACGGCATCTCGAGCCGATTGATTTCCCTTGTCCCTAAATAATTCACGTCATGTTGATATCGCATTAGTATTGGTCGAGCAGAATTTTACCTGGGCGTCGCGGCGTGAGACCGCTAATACGTGGCGCTTTGTGAGCCCACGGAATTTACAATGAAAAGATGTACATATTTGACAACATGGTTGACTCACTTACCATGTTATCAAATAGATGGTGTATCTCAAGAACGAATCTTCTTCTTCCTTGCCTTACCTCACTAGGTGGGGTCGGCACAGCAAATTTTCCTCTTCCACTCTCCTCTATCAGCCGTCGTTTCTACACTCACTCCTTTCACTCTCATGTCCTCATTCACACACGACATCCACGTCTTCTTCGGTCGGCCTCTTGCCCTTCTTCCTTGCACTTCCATTTCCATACATCTCCTACTAACATGCATCTCCTGTCTACGCATCACATGTCCATACCACGCTAATCTCCCACTCTTTAGTTTCTCACTCACTACACGTGCTACTGTCAAACTTCCTCTAATATACTCATTCCTTATATCTCAAGAACAAATAATGACGTTAAAATAATCGATGACATTATAAGAATAGTGACGTTCTTGAGATAAAGGTCTTGCATCAAATATAAACGTATTTAATTTGGCGTTAAACGAAATTAATTTGACAGGTTTGTATGAGGTCCTGCCAATGGTATGAGCTAAGTGGCCAAGCTCTGGCGTCGAGAGTTTTAACGCCGCCTGAAGGCCTCTGACTTAACGACTGCTTGTAATAAGTCTAAAAGGGACATCCGACCCATGTAAGCGCCCAGATGAAAAAGCCACTTAAAAAACAACAGTTTTGTGCATGGTCGCCCATCCAAACACTGTCCGCATCGACCGTTGCTTAGCTGCGATGATCGCGTCAGATCATCGCTTTGTTATACCAATACAAATATAAAAATATTTATTGACGTAAAGGAACATATATACAATAATCATGTTAATGATGGTGATTATAGGTAAGTAAGAAAAGGACATTTTAATTTGTTCTTCCTAAGGAGCGCTAAAAACTGAAACTGTAATTTCCTTTCCAACCTCTGTCTGGAATTGAAAGAGGTTCGACATCGGTGCCTGTGTCAACAACCAACGAGCTCTATATTTGAATTCGTTTGTCTACACTTTAGTTTGTCCACAAATGACAATAATTTCCTTTCCAACCTCTGTGGAATTGAAAGAGGTTCGACATCGGTGCCAGGATCGGTTCTCAATAGGCGGCTCCCTTTGCTTGCGATTCGGGGAAAGACATTAAAATTCGTGGGACGAGGCCGGTCGAGTGGAGTGCGGACGTCGTGTCCTTCCCGGCGAGCCCAGCCTTCCACGCTATAAATAGAGCCTGCCCTTGGGGCCTCTCGTAAGAACAGGATTCACCGCCACTCAAACGTTTTAGAATAGGTTTTCACGTTTTGTTGTTTAGTTCCGCGACGACTGTGGTTTTGGATTTTTCAATGTATTAACCTAGTTTCTTGTTTTGGAAAGTCAGTTTTCGTCATCATTAAGCAGTTTCTATAAATTAGTTGTAATAGTACAAGTTATTTTATCGGTTATTTATAACGCAAAACGATAATATCCCCTTTTAGTGAGAGCACTTGTGATAAAAAATTGCTCATTTAAACCCCCTGGTTGATTAAATGCCCAATAATGTATCCGAACTAAAATTTTGAATACCTGATCTCAGCTTTAGAATTTCCCAACCCGTATCAATTGATATTTGCACGCTTCGCCGTACGTTGTTTAATAAAACTTCAATTATTTCTCCCCACGATTGTGCGTATCCAATTCCGAACATGGGAATCCTATCTAGCACATATAACAGTCTGAAATTGCAGTCGTTACGTTGTTTTAAGACTTTAATAAACCGACTTTACACGCCGAGTAAATCTCGGACGTTAAAAACTCGAAAACTTTCCAAGACGCGTGCATTTACCGAGAAACCGGCTGCGGAGAGCCGTGCCTCATATCTCCGTATACGTCATATTTATAGCTTGCGCATACAAAAACGCATTAGTGTTACTTACCAATCTCACTGTTAAGGTTATAGTTTTATCATAACAACGATAAAAAAGTGCCATAGGATTTTGCTCCTTATCCATGAAGGTGTAGAGTTCAGTTTGCCCTCGCACAATGTCCCATCGACACTGGATAATCGGAACACGTGGCCCATTAGCGCAGACGCGGAGATGCAGTCGCATCAATAATGCGTCGCGTACACACGTGCGCACGCGCAACTCATACCAATTAACCGTTCCGCGGGCCCAATACGGCCGTACGTCACCTCCATCGCCCGATCGACCCCGTTCCCCTGATAGAGTTATTATTTTCATGAGCTAAGTGCAAATTGCTGGCAACGGATCGCGAAATTGAAGATGTGGTTTTATGTAGTAAATGTCCCATTTTATGGCGCAGTATTGCTGTGTGGTCGGAGACCCCGTTGAGCGCAGACAAGTAAAGTATGTGCCAGACGGAACGTATGCAAATTTTAATGTTCCATTCTGTCTGAAGTGGGCTAGCTTGGTCTAACGGTGCCGTGGGTGCGACAATACCACTCACATTTCACCAGCTCGGGTTTCCTATTTCTATAGCTTTCCACATTGCCCTGCACAGTTTGCTAATTTTCCGCTAATTCACTTGAAAAGGTTTCTATCAAACTCGATTCAATGAGCTAGTTTAGTTACTTCATATATTTTTTACTCGACGGTTTCACAATCTCACTGGCTCAGACACTGCTCTATTGAATGGAAAACTCATTACCGTTTCCCAATACACGATACCGTTCAATATACAAACCAGTAACAAGGAATTATCGGCGTACGTCGCGCACGTGACCACCGCGTCGAATGTGTCGAAAGTGTTTCTAATGAGCTTTGCAAAATAATAGGGGCGAATTGTGTGAAACGGCGCCGGGCGGCACTGTGATAGGCGAGACGTAAAATATAAACACGGAGACAGTATTGATTGTAAATAGCGTAAATATTGAATAGAGTGGGGGAGGTCCGGCGCGTGACAATCGGTGATTAACGGCACGCGGCTCGCTGGCGCCCAACGTGGGGCTGATTAAACATTACTTAGCGCCAAAGCGCGCCCGCGAATGGCTCCCTTGTTTGCAGATTATGCACACTTCCCCTTTCACAAATACTGTGTAAACATTTTGTACCACGCACGATTCAACTGCGTTTATTTAGGACGCATTCAAAACCTCTCTCTAAAGGCGAGGTCAATCCGTGTCACGCCATTGTTTACAGAATTCACGGCTAACGGTCCCCTAAACACTATACAGATTCCATAATTTTAATATTATGCGTAACGGTCTTTGTCGTTTAACATAATGAGACCGCCCCGGTATGGTTGCAAACGAACCGTATAATTTACAAGAATGTCGGATCCGCCATCGTCGCACCCACGCTTGGTAACTGATAAAATTGATCGCATCGTTTGATCGCATGTCGCCACGTGCGCCCGCGTCGCTCACAAAGCGCATAAATCATATTGCGCAATTATTGTATTGCCTTCGCTCGATACCGTCTGCATGCGTTGTTTATTGCTTTGTTGTAATTGAATATCGCCGCGACAATAATGCTAATTCTAATGCTAACCGATCTCCGTTTAATTTAGCGTGGGCCGCTCAATGGTCGGCGGCTGTCGGAAGCGACCGCGCGAGGTGAACAATGCCCACTTCTATGCTTAATTACGCGTTACAACAACGAGACCCATTATCGAATCGAGCGGCTCTATTGCGCAGATTATAGGCTGCCTCAATACGCTGTGAAGATTTTCAAGCCACAAAAAGCAGCCGGGTCCAGGCGTAGGCGATGAAAACTCGTATGTGATTCCTAACTGTACCTCCGCACACTTTAATACCTCGACATAGATAATGAAGTAAAACAGATAGTAAAAATTCAATTCACCCAGTCTACGCGTCGGTTTTATGGAAAAAACGGTGTCGTGTTGCGTAAACATCGGGTTGATGTTGGCGCCGCATCTTTTGAAATTAACTAGTGCATTCGTGGCGGCGTCTCGGATTACCATAATTTTGAAGTTCAACGTCGCTGCGTGACATGAATAACGCACGACTTTCAAACAAAATACAAATTGCTCGTACGATTTACTTCGCTGAGTCACCCTTCTAGCCATGAGCGTAGACTTCGTCTCAACAAATAAAGAAATACAACTCGCAGATAGTGATCTAGTTCAACCTCTACAGCCTATATCTAGACAACGATACCAAAACGGAGCGAGTTTAATTTCCTACGAAAGCTAATCCAATCGTTAATGTAGATGTTGTACTTACTTACTTTAAAACTGGAGTAGATTTAAAGCTTCGCCCACGTCAATGTGATGTCACTAATGACAGTCAACTTATTGAAATTTAATCTCGCAGTCACGTAGTAATTTTTCACGGGGTGATCATTTATCTTGCGATTCAACGAGGGTTTTTTGCTCAGTGTCTCTGTTTGTATGTATTTTGTCTTGGGAGCGTGCCGTCATCCTCTTGTCTTGGATCAACGCTTTTAATCAAAGTCAGATTTTAGTTATACAACTCATACGGAGCTCGGTCCGGTCGTGGTTTTTGAGTCATATTGTTGCGAACGACATCGCTTATGTAATATGTTTGTGAGAATTTTTAGGTCATATGTTAACTTTCTTTGATTTAATGACGTCTGTGATTTTCTACAGCAAGATTTATTGTGTCCTTTCGTCATCTCCATTAGCATCTGAGAATTATTAGAGTTTTTGGAGCTTTGTTTCTGATTTTTTGACACGTTTTGGTTTGCAACGTTGTACTTGTGCTACACTATTGTTCTCTGGATTTGCATCATTGTCTTTAACCACTGTTATTTTAGGTCAACCGCTGAAGGTTTTTTAAAATACATGCTTCACTGAATATTACTTTATTGTTGCAGGTAAATTTTTTTCGTTGCGCCACCATTAATAAAGCCACAATATCCGGGTATCCGATCGCACAATATTTGAGCGGACACGGCTATAAATAAGAGCACAACTACATTACCGGTATGCAAACCATTGGTGAGCACTAAACTAATATATTTACCGGTTCGCCGACGCGTATAAATCGCCATAAACAAGTACCAGCGGCTGGAATCAAGGAAGACATTAATTAAAAGGTCTCTACCATGTTTTTTGTGCTGATTAACAGCTTTTAAGCGCGATGTGATGACGGCCGCGTTGTTTTGTTGCGACGGCGCCTCATCTCAACTTTGTTTTTTGTGATCGTAAATCTACTTAGTTTTGCATGCGCAACCTACAATGATGTATAGGCTAGGAAGAATTTCGCGATTTATGTGACTGGAAGCGAGAAATAATGATGTTTGTATTTACATTCTCGTCAGATAGCTCCTTTTACCTCACCTTTTAGTCCGTAATAACCTATTTTGGTATGTAAATACGTTTGTCGCTTTTTTGCCAGGTGTGCATTAACGCCTTGCGTGGTTTTCGCGTAATCACTTCCTGGTGTGGGTCCTTTGTGTTCTTAGTTAACTTGGTTACTTTGTAATTCATCTCTAGACGTGATGATGATATGAGATGATATCATCTGGGAACATAAAAACCTCTTTGAAATTGCCACACTATTATTGTACCAAACACAAGTCTGAAATAGCCAATTAGAATAATAGCGACATCAGAATCTTTATAAATTTTGCGAAGAAAATATTAAATATCGAATTCCTTATTTATTTTTTTGTCATTTATAAATAAAATTTGTTACCCTCCGCAAAATCTTTAAAAGATTTCCCACAAACATTCGCCGACATCAGATCCAATATGTCTAGTTTTTATTAGATTATTCTTCGCCAACCAATCCCTCTCAAAATGTGTTCAATCCCTCGGGAAACATCCATTTCCATACCACATCCTGCATATTGCGGAATCTCATCAGTCTGTCTGCAGGGGTGATTAAAGTAGGGGTGGCACTCATCAACGTAAGGGCGGTGCATGGCGGATGCATATTGCAATGCTTTAGTAGTGCATTCTTGTTACTTAGCGTGGCTGCTAGCACAAGGATTTCAGTCTAATAAGTAAAGTTTATCCCAAGGGATACAATATAAGCTAAAGTTAATGATATAAGAAGCACTTTTACGTTAATGATATTGTATTAGTTACAAGGCAGGTACATTTAAATTGTAAATATTCTGTGCATTTAGCTATGGTTATACAGATTGAAACATAATTAATAAAAATATTGTTTAAGATATTCACAAATTTTATATGCAGAACAGAAAGAAAATTCATTTGATTTTACTAGTTACCTTGCTCTGAAAGCAGCTAAAAAAGCTTAACTATGTATTAACTCTCGTAAAAGTTATAAAATTGACACGAATAAATCAAATAAATGCATGAAAATTTACTCGTTCATATTTTTTTGGGAACTGGTAATTAAGTCTGGGGGGAAACTTAAGCCGATCTTTCAAATTAAGTTTCGTGAAAGCTTTCGAGGGTAAGTTTCAACTCTCGCTCTAAGTTTCAGTCGGATTGATCTCTATGTTTTTTTCTTTTGGTACCGGGTGCTTTGTGTTACTTAAATCTTCGAAATTAAAATCGTGGCTGAGAATAGAGACACTCAATCCTCAGATAAACGTGTTTGTAACTTTTCAAGACTTATTTTTTTAGTTCCCCGTTACCTTACATCTATTATCTCCCCTGTGGGATAATGACGTGTCAGGTGACGTATAACAGAACGTGCTCTATCTCGGGTGACAGTGACAGCTGTGCTTGCGCATACAAGTACGTAAGACTTTGTCAACTTGATCGTTATCAATCAGGAAGTCTAGTATACACTGGCAGGTGAATTTAAAGTGCATAAAAATGTATGCCGACTGATATTTATGTGTTGAGTTTCTTTTTTGTTACAATGTCAGGTTTCTCATGTTTTCAGTATGTTTTCGCCTTTATTTTGAGTCCTTCACGCGGTGAATGTTGTTTAAATTTGAGATAAATATCTCTAATTTATTACAAAGCAATACACGCGAACGTACATTTTATCATATCTGTTATTAGATTCCTATGATAAATGCGGCATTACAATCCACGATTAAAGCAATCTCACTTATTCGTAACCCAAGACCTTTACGACTATGACTAATTATTTCTCACTAGAGGTTGCCCGCGGCTCCGCCCGCGTGTAGGTCGCTTTTCGCGTAACCTGTGGACAAATTCTATTGTATCCTATTCCCGTGCCAATTTTATATAAACATTACATTAATACGATATCAAAATGAGTCGCATCTGTCTTTCCGCATTCGATTCCTGAGATCTAGTAAACCTTTGTTTATAGCTACTTTGGTAATGCTGCGACAGATTAGATCGTTTTCTCCGAGCCATTATTTTAATTTAAATAGTTATAATACGTGAAACATACCACTAAGGGAACCACATACTTAAATTCCAATTCAGAAGTATTTAATTTCAAAAACACAAAACTTTCCCTTTGAACTTTAAACCCCAATGGCATACCTTAATGCACTCCTGGCAAATATTTTTACAAATTTATTTTAACCATCATATAAACTACCACCACAACAACTTTCAAGACTTAAACTTGATAATAAAGAATTTCCCAAACAAACTTTCACCCTCCCCCTCCTCCCTACAAACCCTTAGTTCACCCCTGGCAAAAAACCTTGATACCATTATTTTTCATTTTACATAAACTATACATATTCCTAATGCCATTGCTAGGAGTTCAAAAACATAGAAGTTTCATACAAACTGATTTACCCCCTTTCACCCCCTTAAGGGAAGAATTTCTAAAAATCTATTCTTAGTACACGTTTAAGTACTAAAATATATACACACTCCAAATTTTACACCTCTAAGTTCAAAAACGCAAAACTTTCATTTTTAACTTTAAACCCCCATGGCATCCCCCTTAATGCACCCCTGCCAAAAGTTTTTATAATTTTAATTCAACCATTTAATAAACTACTGCCATAACAACTTTCAAGACTTTAACTTGATAAATAAAGATTTTTCCATACAAACTTCCACCCCCCATTACAAACCCTTAGTTCACCCCTGGCAAAAAAACTTGATACCATTATTTTTAATTTTACTTAAACTATACATATTCCAAATTTCATTGCTATAAGTTTAATAACAAAGAAGTTTCATACAAACTGTTTTACCTCCTTTCACCCCCTTAGGGGTAGAATTTCCAAAAATCCTTTCTTAGTACGCGTCTACATACTAAAACAAATACACCCTCCAAATTTCATAACCCTAGGACCAGCCGTTTGGGCTCTGCGTTGTCTATAGATGAGTCAGGACAAAGATTCTTATAGTATAGATTTCATTCAACATATTAGCAGCGCTTCTTGCCTCGTGAGAATGTCTGAATGGCTCGTTTATACGCAATTAGTTACTCATTACGAGTGTTTTGCCCGCGTCTGGAATCGTTACGAATTCATTCTTTTTCGTGGCATTCGTTCGTGGTCGCTCCCTGAATGAGACCTTATCGGCCGGCTGCGTATGTAAACAATGCCCATTGAAGTCGCAGACCACTAAATCCCGGGCCGTTCTTTGTTGGAGCTATTTTTAGGAACTGAACGTACCTAGTAGGGGTTAGAATTACAGCTCGGCTCGGCTGAGTCACGGCGAGACCCTCGCCGCGCTCCGCGACACGCCGTACACGGTCAAACATACATCAAATAACATTTTTGTGCCATATACGACTCGCACGTGGGAACAAGCGGTGCCGGTTGAACCGTGGCATATTGCCAACGTTTACCTGCGCCTGCTATGTGAGAGGCATTGTTTCGCAACCGGTGACATTTTACGATGTGTCGCTAATCCGATTCCCTTGCGGGAAGTAATGGCAGCGGGACGGAGCGTGTCATAATATCGGAGTGGAGGGAACTGGTGAACGGCGCCAGTTAGCTGACGATAAATCGGAGTCGGGTGCTCCGGCGGCGTATTGTTGCTGCATTGTGCAACTAGAGACGTCTGCCGGCCCTTTGTTGTCTCCGGCGACGCTGGCCTATTGCCATTGCCACATCTGCCGCTCGGCCGGATGAATTCGTTAAGGCCTGACAGGTAGAAATGAAAATGTTCTGACGTACGAGATCGGATCGACAACAGATTGAAATGACGACCACACAATACGCAGCTACAATAACAGGGCCGCGAACAAAACTAAACCCGTAGTGATAGTTTCCCATTCTTTACTTCTTGCTAATTGAAGCCTTGCGAGCATCGAAAGCATGTCTTAATGGCGCCGACAGCGCTCAACAAACAATTAACAACGTTTAAGTACTGCCGTGCTTCCCTTAACCGTTTCTCCGGAACTATGAAATTACGGCAGAGGTATGCCGCCCCTTCTCGACTCGCGGCAAAAAATCCTCGAGAACGGTCGTCCGAGCTAAAAATAATCGCCCCCCGATGTTAATGAAGACTACGATCGGATCGAAGCTGACAGTCGGAGCGTGTTCTGATGGATTATGGATGACGGATCGAATGCGACTGGAGACTGTGAGATAGGCGCTTTTTTCCGTCGACGTTATACCCCACCCTTTCGATTCCCAAGGCTCTATTGCTAGTTGCGCAAACGCAGCTCGCGACGTGCGCCGCCCGAACATACGACCCATTTCGATTAGATCGACCGCCTGGAAACGACAATTGTTACCGATCACGATTCATTTCGCAAAAGCGAAAAATACTTTGAGAATGCCACGACTTGTCGTTTCGCAGTCACGAGCCGCGGTGCGCCGGCTAAATGTCATAGGAACGTGCGGAGGTCTGAACTATGCATATCCAGCGGATGAGTTGCGACACAAGGATGCTAAGTAGGCGGACTAAATGGCCGGGAAAAGCAAGAATGCAGTGCCATTCGGCGCTAATAAACAAGCTCGAGTGGATTTGAAAGTATCGAGAGCGTCTCCCGCTGTTATTGCTAATGAAATTGTAGCTGTCTCCAGTTTATACCTCCGCAATGTTCTAGCGAATGCGCCAGGCTCGCGAGCTCGTAAGAAATGCGGCGGCAAGTGGGGAAGAAGGTAAGTGTGTGAGGCCGCGCGGTATTCAGCCCGGCAGAACCTTGGCCGCTGCAGCTATTCTTGCCAGGCCTCTCATCATTACCTTAATTGCCGCTTTCTGGTTTGTTTTGCCCCAGATTTAATTAAGATCATGCGAACATACTTTCGAAATGTTAACTTGACCAATTACCTCTAGTTGGTAATCGAGCTTGTAAATTGTATTTACGTCGTATAAAAATAGTTTCAGCGTTCTTAGTGACTGCTTGCGTCCATTCCGCAGCGATATCAACATGTCGGGGAAAGGTCGCAGATGATTTACGCGCCATTTTCGTATGTTTAAAATCGATTAATTAAATAAAGATTTCTTCTTGTTACGACGCGGTAATCTTTAGCGGCATTTAAGGCGTAATTGAGTTTAAGCGGTTGGGATTATTGGATATTCTTCAGTTAAAGCGTAGGTAAATGTTTGAGGCAGCTATGCGTTAATTTGATGTCGTAGTTCCTGGTACTGATGATGGTGTTTAATGGATGATTGCGGGCGGTGCGACCGGTTGCTATTCATGGTTGCGTTATTATAAAAGCATTAATGGTAGCGTTATGGCGCTTTGTGGTGAAAATGTTGTCATTATTGTCGTCTTACGAGATGTCGAAAGCTCGGTACTTTGTGTTTGTAATTGTCAGATTTTCATTCAAGTTTTTTTTAATCTTTGCCTCCAAAATATGCTTTCTAAGAAATTTTTGTAGCTGGAACAAATATTTCTCAGAAATTTCTCGCTGAAAGTAAACTTAAATACTTAGAACTTCAAATGATTATACTAAATGTCAATTGCAGATTTGCCAGAAACGCGTTTCTTCAACTGCATCCTAATCATGTCATAAACAATATCGCCTTATGGTAACGTTTATTCAATAGCAGCGACGGTTGCTCCTTAAATGACCAATAATGTTCCAAAGCCAGCCTTAGAGAAAATATTGAGCTATTTGAATGCATTGCAGATCAGATTATACTGTTCAGAAACCAATCTAGATAATCCTTTTAGAGCTGCTATAAGCTTTAAGGTTGTACTAGCAGGTGCGATAAGGCTTTGAGAGAAATATAGGCTTTGGGTATTCATTTGTGATGTAAGCCTGCGTAAGCTGGATTCTCTTGACTGATCCTAGGTTTAAGTTGGGAAGACTAGTGTTTTATTTCTTTTGGAGTGATACTTTAAAAACATAGTGCTTGTGATTTACTGTCTGTGTTATAAAAGAGACATATATATTTAGAGTACAGTCTGATTTTAATACATTATCATCATCATTATAATCTATTTTAGTAGAACAGCGTAAAATATAATGTTAATAAATTATTTCTTATAGTCTTATATTATAGTACTTAAGCATAGTTTAATGTTACCGAAGAAGAAACTTGGAAGATGCCATTGTCTCCTATAACACAGTTTTTAAAACTACTTTGGGGGTCTTTGGATTCCTATTACTTTTATTACTAGTAACATTTTCCCAAATAAACGTATTTGATTTTTGTTTTGATATCCGCAGCTTCTCTCCCATTGCTGGGAATAAGCTTCTCTCCTAACATTCTATATACATCGGTCCTGTACCAATATTGTCCAAAGTCTTAACACATATGTATTTATTGAGTTCACTATGTTCTTCTTCTTGTCTGTTTCTACATACATTAGTTTAGTTCTGTATTCCTCAACTTTTTTTTATCATTCTCTACCTGCCAACAGTTCTCGTGATAGAGAGACCATCCAGTCAGTGACCTTGCCTCGGTCGGTAACTGCAGTAATTGTCGTCCAGCATCTTAATGTTCGCTAATGCCATCTCCGCAGTACTTCCTCTTTGAAACGTGACTGTATTTGTCATGGGAGTTTGTGAGAGTCTGTTGTGGAATGGTGATTCTTATTGTACGTTTTAGTTGCAGTAAAGTTTTGAATATTCATTCATTCAATATTTAAGAGCTGTGCTCTTGTCTGTGGAGTATTTTCCAGGTAGTTCTATCTTCAGCCAAATCCTTGACCTCTCCCTATACGACATGACTTTCGCATTCATGCGTACTCACTTGAAATCTATATTTCTTTGTGCGAACAGTGAATACTTATTTAAACATATCTTTTGCTGCATTATACTTATTGTATTGTCTCAAAAACATCTCCAAAAAGTCTTCATCTTTTCTTATAATTTTAACACGATAGTTAAAGCAGGCTCACACTTTTTTCAATCCTTTCTTCTCTCATACCTTTGACATAAAATATGGCCTAAAACACGCAACTGTAAATTAAGTACATCTCTATAATTGGCAAGCTACACGGTAATTAGAGATGAGCCATGCTCGCTCATCAGCGTGTGCCATAAACAGCGGCAATGCTGACACGCCGCTGACACGTTCGCACGCTCCAGATTGTGCGCGCGCGCATAAATCCGCCTCGAAGACATCCTGGTGCAGTAACGTGAATACTTTTATTATTGTTGTTTTACCTCCAAGGCAAAACCTAACCTAACCCAACCCAAAAATATTCGTCGCTTCGTGCGAAGAGCCGTGGCTGCGACACCTCGTATGATCGCGAATTACAACCTCGAAATGGCAATGAAGGACCGGAACATGGCAGTGGCGGAAAAACTAAAAGAAACGTTGAGAAAAATATAAAGAAAAGTGTGTTACCCATCCTTCTCTCCCCCCAAAGGGGGGGGCCCTTTGTAAAAAAAAAATAATAATAATAAATTTTGACAAAATGTATAAGAATTTAAATTGTATAAATTAACTAGAAATAGCATAAATTATACTCCTATGTATTTGTTAAAATTTGTTGCAAAAATAATATTAAGCTAAGAATTAATGTAAATGATAACAAAAAGCATGGAGACTCAAATGTCTATGGTGCGTAGTATTAAAACATAAAAAAAACCCTAAAAATAACCCAACCAGCATTATGGGCCCCTTTGCATCATATACGAACAGAGGCGGGTTGCATTGACTTATTTATGGACGTGCTGCCAGATCGTTATATAAATTGACATATCCTCTCTATCTACCTCCCTATCTATCTACCACGATCAAAACTGTTATTAAAAAAAAGAATTTTGAGAATCGATCCACAAATGGCTGAGAAATCGGTGAACATACATAAAAAAAAAATACATACAGTCGAATATATAACCTCCTCCTTTTTTGAAGTCGGTTAAAAATATCCACGTCATAAATACCATTAAACTCCAAAATACAAAAAAAAACAACATAATTTAATTGCGCTGAAGTAATCTATAATCAACTATCCGCAAAAGTGGTTGTAAATAAAGCAAATACATTAATTAAGGAAAAAAATATAAAGCTCGCCCCTACAGACACAGACTTGATAAAAACGAATAAACAAACGACAGCACTTAGCACAAACGTGTTCTACCGAATACTTAATCGGTCTACCGCGGTTACACTCATTGTTTTGGTCCCGGGCGATAAAACCACTTTGATTCGACTGTCTTTGTATAATTATATATACGAGTATATCTTTAATTAAACTACCTGATTGCGTTTATCTTTGGCGAGTTATATAGAATACTTTTTCAGGAATATCAAACCAAATCAAAACATTTATTTCGTGCAAAATAGGTACAATTGGTCGAGAATCAGAACAGAAGTGATCACTGTAGATGTTATATTTTTTTACATTATACAACTATGCATTTGACCAGCAGGACGTTACCAATCAAGTTAGCGATACTCTGGACTAAGGTGGAGCATGCCTATCTGGAATATCTGACTCCCAAGGAGGCTGCCAAAACGCACTGTTGGGTGCTTGGAGATTTTTCAAAGTGAGGATGGTTGATAGTTAGACGAGCACTAGAAAATTGTCTGATAACACGTTTATATCAAACTACCTACCAATCCCTTTTATCAAAAAGCTATCTACCAAAAATCCTTGTAAGATGACCTAGACAATTTTGAATGCCAATTTTATCCGGGAATACAATAAAACGCATGTTCTAATTTATGACCCAAAACAACCGCAACAATGAACAAGGCCATCGTTTAGCGTCTGAAGTAAGCCATAGTTAACATTCATTAAGAGCAGTTTCAATTTATTTTTACTCTTTGTAACGTCCCCTCGTTTCCGGTTTCTATAATAATGCGTGCCAACGATTTTCGAGACTCACATTTGTTACGAATTTTCTTCACAAATTTGTTTTACTACCAAAGCTAAAATTAGTCTGATTGTTGTCATTGTTATTATCGTCTTTTTAACTCAGTACTTTTTGCTATAATAATAATAATAATAATAATATCTTTATTTGCATAAAACATAGATGATACATATTTGATTTGTACCATTAGTGCTGAACTAGTATAGAACTGTGATTCAGCACCGATGGCCTCTCCCACAGAATATTCACAAGTCTGTTTGACACAATTATGATACAAAGGATTTGATCAAAAGATAAAAGATGAGAAAAAAAACAAAAATCCTAACTAGTGTTACTTAACCTAAGTTTATATAAAAAAAAACAGTATAAAGAAAAACAACAAATTATACTTTTATAAAATGAAGCGTGCTCATCGACATCAGTGCATAACACCAGTTTGCTAGCTGGGCTTGCATCAATGTCTGCACGCGTGTGTGTGTTAGTGTAGTGTGAATGAGTGTATGGTAATATAATGTAAGAATATGTATGTATGTATGTGTGTGTAAAATTATGTAAGTGTAAACTAAGTATGAATGTATATTGTGCAGTGTAATGTAGTGTATAAATGTGTGGATGTGTGAGTGAATGCTAAGAAGGTGTGTGAGCGCACATTGAACAAGGGATGTGTACCACCTCACATCAATGATGGGGTAACAGCACCATATTGTATGTGCATGATGAGTGTATGTGAGTGGAGTGCTTGTGCTTATCGTGTGTGAGTTTGGACCTTAGGTGATTATAATGTATTCCATACTAAAGGTAAATCAAAATACAATAATTTTCATCTACGGTTTGAAGAAACAATCTAACATGTTTTCTAATTCTTTATAGTTAAATTTATTCAACCAATCAATAATGACTTTCTTTACTTTGTTATTACTATACTCTCTAATATGTAAATTTTGATCTATTTCGTTATATATAAGAGGAACAATAACATCATATTTTTTCTGGGCAAACCTTCAATACAAATACAACCTATAAATGGTTGTTATGTTGCTATTTTTTTTTGTTGTCTGTTTCTTTCTGCGTGCGGTACAGACTATTGTAAGTAAAGACTTTTATATAGTGTGCTTAGAAAGTAGGTCCCTTATTACGGCAGTGTTTACAATCATGATTGCTAACAAATATAATTTCTCAGAACTCTCTCAACATAAAGAAAAGATCATCTGTATGAGGTGTCTCAACAAAGGCTTCAAAGGAGATAATCTCGCGTATATGGCTCGCATGTGTAACAGTACAGCTACATTTCCCCATTGTTGAACTACCTGCTTTAGTTCTCGAGAAAGTTGCCTCAGTACTACCGGTTCAAAGGGCGCTGGAGGCACTCGAAGTAAATTGCGTAAACAACGTTTATGCGCCCAAAACACGTGAGCCATTTGATGATGTAATCGATATTAAATCGATTGAAACGTCCCGAGCGTTGCGAATCGATTCGTTTCACAGCAGTCGCGGCTTTTTGCCGGTTTTCCGATGCCTGACCGGCGTTTGAAGAGTTCATTTGGATTTGTATTGAAGACATAAAGGCCGGGAGGGCCTCGAGTGACATTTGAACCAACTTTTGTCTAGTCACGCACATGTAGTGTTGGGTCGATTTACAAATTTATCAGTGGAATAGACTCAAGTAGCTTGGTGCAAACAATTCCTCTAACACCTCTGAAATTGGAGAAAAATCAACCATAAAGTTTTTCACGAAACCTATCCAATATATTTATCCTAAAACGCCAAGCGTAATATAGATAACAGAAATGGTAACCGCTCCCATGGAATCTCCAACCAATCTAACATATAGGACTGCTTTATCACCCACCTTCAATTTCGAAATCAGATTGCGGAATCTAACACTTGGCTCAATTTATCTATGGCCCCTTGTCTCCTACATACGTCAAAATGTCAGAAAGCGTTCGATTTTCAATTTAACCCCTGACCTTTGGGCCATATACTATCCAATCGGGTCACGACAGACCTTGGGCACTAGGTGTTGGGTCTAGTTTTGTGCCCTATGGCGCTGCTGTGTCTTTCTAATCGTGACCACCGATTTGGCCTTGGGTCGCGCCGCCGCTCCCTTTAGATTTGCGATAGAGATCGGCGGCTCTTATTTATGTTGCGCTCTTGTTGGTGTCTAAATACTATTGTGGGAACATTTTGTAGGTTTATGTGGTTTTCTTTTGGGCCCCTAACTTTTACGTCTATATGCGTTACAGCGCATAAACTTTTTACGATTCTTGAATTGTACGTTCATGATATAACAATTTATTTAAACATATTTTTTATTTAATTATTATTCCTCACACCAAATAAACAGCACTTCATGTATGCAATTATATTGTACAAGCGTCCCGCAATGATCCGGGATAAAATTAGCTTTTGTGTTAATTCAGGGTCTCCAGCTATAATAATCCGTTCAGCCTTTTGAGTGATTATTATTATTATTGCATAGTCACACGAACTTTGCCTTTTCGATATTCGTATGTTTTAATTTAGATATTCAAATATTACAAACCCGGCAAGAGCACAATAGTTGTAATTATAAATACGATAATAAACTCATCATTGGGCACATTGATTATGACAATGAGACATAATTTGATCTCTTTATGTTTATGCAACTATTAATTGACCTGTTTGCAAGCTTGTTTATCATATAACTGATTTTAATCTTAATACGTTAATGTGATTTGCATAATTGTTTTAATTACGAGCAGACATTTCCTGAAATTGCTGTTTATGCTATGCTTACTTGATTACATTGACTTTTAAACTCTCGTACTGAGAGGTCCATTTAGGGTCTTTATTTCAAGGGTAAATAGGTACCTTTTGGTGGACCACAGGTTTAATATCAGACAGATTGTGCACAAACGCAAGCCTATTCACACTACTACTACTACACAAACAGAAAAAAGATGTTACTAAATTATCATTAGCGATGACAGATGTAAACAACAAAGAAAATTACTCCATTGAGTTTTATGTAGCAAGATCTTGTATAATATATTCAAATGTTTGCAAATTGTTTAATTATAATAGAAACATTGCACACTAGTATGCTAATACAAGGATTCAAACGTGTGGTCGAGAAGCAAGGATGTCGCGCGAATCCACACGTGACTCATATTAAAATTTACTAATATAATCTAATCATTGAATATTTAAGTTTGGGAACTTTAAGTTTCCTAACGTAAATATTCAAGTCTATTTGTTTTGCTCATGAAATTTGTTTCCTCTTCGTCGAAGTCTTTTTCAGCAGTGCCTCAACACGTACTGATGATAATGATTTTGAATTTTGATTTCTTTTCATTTTGATCGTTGTTCATAGTGACATTCAGTTGTAGATTAGTATTGATATTGCAGCTACAGTAATAATTCTACATTATTTAAATCTTATTGCATTGCTTTTTTTTTGTAATTTGTACGCATAATTCTCTTTATTTTTGTAATAAAATATTCTTTAAATATTCTTTCTTATTATATTGACTGATCTCTTCTTCTTACTGAATCCCTAACTGTCCAAGTATTTGTCTATATACATAAATGGCCACCATGATATTATGACGTTCATTTTGCTTTTATGATCTAGCGCGGATTATCAGCCATCTACATTAATTTAACATGCAAACGTTTGCGTCAGGTACACAAGTTACTGGTTTATTTACATTCAACATATTCCCCGAAGCGTTACAAATGGAGTCAAGGGACCGCCGAGTACAAGGTCGTGCTTTATTACCCGGAATGCTTATCGTTAAGTTAGGTTTTTATGCCTAAGCTTCAAGTATATACAATATTCATGTATTCTCTTTGCCCGCATGGTACACATGATTCCACCTAATTCTGAATTATTTATGATATCTATAAACGAATTGTCGATAGAACAAGAGATAACATATCTACTTCAGTCGTGTAAATTATGTTTAAGATTGGGCCAAGAAAGGAGCCTTGCGCGGCTCCAAATATTTTTAAAGGAAATGTGGCCGTGTAATGTATCTGATCTGGATTGATTTATAGAGGTGTTCTTGCCTAATTTAATGGCAATCTTGTAGCATTGAACTTGATATATCCTCTAACATCAAGGCGACACGACCATGCCAAATCTCGCGCGTGGGTGTAACAACTACAATTCTATAAACGGCGTTCCGTAATTAGGAATTGCCATTTTGCGTACCTACCCGTGTAATCTACAATTCGCAAAGGTCTTCCGCGTTGGCAGATTAGTCAGCATTGTTTGCCTGGAAACTGGCAGTCCTTCGCGAAGTTCTATCATTGAAAATCAAAGTATTCAACATACAAGTAATGTACAAGATTCGATAGAAGTACATATTAGGTACTAACGTGCTAAATTATCTCTTTATCATAATGCTGCTTTTTATTAATAAGCATGTTAGGACGTCATAGATAAATTTTATCATAAAAATCAATACTTGTCTGAAGGTCTTCGTAAATTAATGTGTATATTGTTTTAAATACATATTATGTATATACATAGAACCACTTTAACGACGGTCTTTGCGTATTTTTATCGTCTTCAAACTTCAACTTCTTCTTCTATGACGTCGCATCGTTTAACTAGACCTCATACTTTCGTGTAAAAATAAGCTTCGTATTGAGTTCTAAGTTCTTCAAATCGACATAAGTATTACTCGTAAATATTCCAGTTTGCAATTCTAAGTCAACGCTTTATCTCGGCGCTAGGAGGCAATTCGTTTCAGGAGCCGGAACGCGGAATGAACGGGTAATTGCCGAGTATTCAACTATTCATCAGTTGACGGCCTGGATGGACCTTGACCATTGTGCTTGAACTTCTTTGTTGGATGCAATTTGACGCTCGCTGCTTGAAAGTTGGCAAGCTGTGAAGATAATCGGAAATCAATTTATTTGATTTGATTTCTATTGTCTTCTAAAATCTGAATCATAAAAATAATGCCTATTCAGACTAGTGTGCATTAATATTGTAAACACTAAAAGTACTATACAGATACGGCGCTGATTAAAAAGCAATGACTAACATTGTATTTTTAATTTAAAACTTTTATGACATTTACACGTTACAATAATATGGAAAACTTTAATCTCGTTGTCATGGTCTAACGATTCGCTGTGTTTGTTATATCACTATTATAGCTTTATTACGAGTACAAAGGAAGCAATGACCGTTTAACTGATTCTATGCAAAAACTCTGTAGTGTTTATCCATTGAGAACTATTCGTTCTGGTTCAAAAGTTTATTCGTGAGAAATTATAGTAATTTCATTTTTTGTACGTAGGCTATTGACTGATCGGTTCAAATTATAACATTTATACGTCCAATCAATTCTGGCCTTGGGATCTACCGTAGAGCAAACATCTAATCAAATTCGTACCACGCGTAGTTACCTACGATTAGCCATTAGTTTTTTCTTTAGGAATTAGTTTCGGTCTGTGAGTCCGAGGAGCAATTTTGTTATAAGTTCAAGTTGGTTTGAGTAAGAATGTGAATGGTTTCCGCCATATGGTCAACGGTTTGTGACCGTTGATGTAAACACCGTTGGTTGTGACTTTTTCCAAGGCTAGGATAGGTATTAGTAACTCTTCCAAACGTTATAAGATCTTAAGTAAAGTTTTTGTAAAGTGAAGTTTTTAATGTTTTTGTATTGACGATAAAATAATTGTCACTTTTTTTCTAGAAGAACAATAAAGCTAGTCTGACTTACACAGTATATTAAGCTTATTCGAAACTACAATTTTGTAGTCGCTATCTTTTCTCCGCGCGTCTTCTTTACACAACCACCTCAGTCAACCCTTTGTAGACCACACGTGAGTTTACTACGAAGTCCTTTGTACCATCATCACCTGTTTACACACGTCTATCCTTTGACGTTTTTGTGTGGTCCTCGAGGAACAACAGTAGGGAGATAGTGTTGTTATTTCAGCGTGTAGTCTATGAGCATTGCTCTTACATTCGATCACTATCTTAATGGAAGCTTTTGAGATTTAAGTTGGCTGTATTTGATTTGTCACTTATCCCATTACTTGCAATATTTTTAACCGACTTATGAAAACAAAATTAAATTTTGAAAAACATAGTAATTCTTTGTTTCTTTACATTTTTATTATTCATTATAACATTTGTTTTATTAATTAATTACAAAGTTTAAGTTAATATTTGTTTAGTAGTAGTCTATCTTGTATTTTTTACGCATAATAATAGGCTTGCGCTTGGCCACAACTCACTTGATGTTAAGTGACATTGCAAACATGAAGCGCGCTTGCCTAGAAGAAACGAAGTACGTTGACGATGTGCTGTCTTAAATGTTGAAGTTGTCAGGCTCAAGTATAAATGAATAAACAAAAAGTATAGGCATAAATTATAATCTATAGGTTAAGGTTTTGACATAGTCTCGCCTAATATTATAGTTGTTTCATTGAAATAGTGAACCGCTTCTAGCAAGCGCTCCACAGGTCAAAATGTTGCTTATCATGAGATCGCTATACTACATATATTTACTGTTTAAAAAAAAACATTAGTTTACACCATTCTCTTCTTTCTTTAACTGAAAGTTCCATGTTATCCTTTAACTACGTAGGCGTGTTTTCTCGCCCGTGTTTGCATCGGACGACATGTGTGCCCAACCTTCGTTACGTTAACCAGAACTATAAACACAAGGAAATGGGAGATCTGGTACTGCATTCGGAATACTATTTAGATCAAGTTCACTGTAACTGTACTATTACATGTAAAATATTTAGCTAAATAATTGAGCAAAATATTCCAGACATGCATAAGCCAGAGTACCGCTGAATCATTTCTAGTTAGTTTGTGGTAGCTAAAACAACTAATATACTACATATAGATATGCATGCATGAAATATGTATGCATATTACATGTAAAATATTTAGCTAAATAATTGAGCAAAATATTCCAGACATGCATAAGCCAGAGTACCGCTGAATCATTTCTAGTTAGTTTGTGGTAGCTAAAACAACTAATATACTACATATAGATATGCATGCATGAAATATGTATGCATGATAAACATGCATACATATTTTATTTAGATAAATATTTAACACTCAAACTCAAATCCAACAAATTTAGTTACAAAGATGTTGGCCGTGCCGGGATTCGAACCCGGAACCTTCTGATTGATAGTCCGACAGTCCGGCATGGTAAGGTAACCTAAAAAAATTAACTTAATGTTATGTTTACTTTCAACAATCACAATTTATATTATGTATACAAGTATCTTACAAGTTCTGAAATTTGAATTAATGACGCTAATTTCTCTTTCTGTTTTTTTTTTCAGGTAAGGCTGGCAATACGAATTACACCCATTCAAGAAACTATTGAAAGAAATTTGGTATCAATTTAAACATAATATTATCGGTATGTAACCTAAAATATGTATGTATATGAAGCATTAGCATCGATGAACGCGCCGGATCACCCTAGTCTGCTAAGATACATCGTCCCAGTGAAACAATACGCGCTAATGCGGGTACACGAGAACAATATACACTGATTCCAAGACCACTCTCATCATGCTTATTGTGCGATTCATTTTCATGTGTCTAACTTTTAAAGCACACGTTCGGAGTTACTTGTAATCTACAATCTTAGTTATCTATATCTAATACTGCCACTATAGAAGTTAAGAGCATATCTGACTTAAAATAATCAGTTTTTTTAACGCGCTTGTAAACGCGCTCCACCTTAAATCGCCTGTATAATGTCGCTTACCTTCAGGTGAATTATGATCAAACGCAAGCTCATTTATTGTAAATAACATAAAAATACCAGTAGATGTGCCTTTCTGTATCATTCCAATGTTGTGCATAACTTTATTTCCAATTGCTTTTTTTTTCTTATAACGACAGTAGAGCAGTAATACACAAGAGCCAGGCTAGATAGTAAATTTACTTGAGAGGAGACACACATGTCCAACGTACTTGCAAAATTCAAAGAAAAACTTGGAAATGTATGTTGTAAGTCAAGTTAAAATTAAAAATGTTTTAGCTTTCGAGAATATTCCTTAACAATTATAGCCTCTAAACATTCAGAAGGTGACTTCAATGACATGGATCTGTTGAAATTAGTTCGAGCCCCGTTCAAAGATGCAGATCAACAAGGTTTTGCAATAAAATCCTAGTAACTATTACTGAATCTGTGTACAAACACAGCTTGTGTGGGTGGTGAGGTTTTATAATATTTTTTGGGTGACTGGTATCTCTTGAATGTCGTTGAACGACCTTAATCTATACAAAATAATATAATAGTCTCTGAATGTCGTGAATTTGAATTCCTACAGAGATAATATAATTCATTTTATGTTTGCCAAGAAATAAAAAAAAATATTAAAGAACCGTAAGAATATTAAAATTGTAATTGCTGGGTCAATAACAAAGGAAGGAGGAAGGAAGAATAGAAAGAAAGAAGAAATGCAAAAACCATATTGAAATAATGGTAGGAAAATTTCAAAGAAGCGCCCTACTAACCTTTCTTCTCGATCGTTTCTCATGAAATTTACAGCCGAAAAGCACTTAAATTTGTGCTTGCAGTAACAATCAGTTTGCACGGGCCATATATCCAGAAACGTCAAGGTCCCAAAGGGTAATTGGCAAGCAATCATGGTGAAAGCCATACGGACGCTGCCCCGTATGGCCCTTTGTCATTTTGTCTCACATCTTGTCCTGATTTCTGGCATCGGCCCTGTTTTGTTTTGTATACATAATCTTTCTGAAAACAGTATACCACTGTCTATACGTTTTCCTTTTTGAATTCTTCCCTATAATAACTATACTTTCCTGGAAGTTATCTTTTCGAGCTCGTAATAGTTTATTTTCATAATTGTGTTATAATACAATGCTAATTGACTACCGTTGTAAATTATTGTGTAAAACTACCACATCTTTTTACTTTACAATTATGCACAGTCTTTAATACCAATGTTAGTTAAAAAACAAACGCACTTTTTCGCCATTAATTATACCTCCACAAAAAGTGTGTCAGTAGTCTACCCTCTCTCACACTTTATCATATCACCGTTATCTCCTTCCTCAATGTCATAAATTCCGTCAACTGCATTACCTCCCAAATGTGAAGCCAACAATTTGGTCACAGCCCTCCATAACTCATCTCTCAATCTGATGGAAATGTGTATCTTCTCATGTAAATTTATGCCGAAAACATCGATAATGCTAAAAGTACATTGACTTTGACGTATGGCCACTGTGATGATGCCTTATGCAATGCAATCTATTTGGAAATTGTTTAAAGATGGCTATTAAGTCGTGTGATGTAACAGATGATGATGATGGGAGAGTTAGACACGGTGATCAGAATGCTAACAGCAGATTCGAGTGATTTGTTTTTGTAGAAGACACCTGTGTTTATTGGAAATTCAATGTTCGTAGGACTTACATGTGTTTAGATAATTGTATGTGAGATCTTATCACTGAGTGATTGCGTTTTCCCTGTATGAGTAATCGATAACAATGTTTTACGTATATTTGTTTACGAAAGTGCGTAGTTTATATATACTGGTTGCAAGTACGTAATTTTTCTTTAACAAAATCTCTCTCATCTGAAATACATATAATTTTGTAGAATATTCTCTACCGTACCTTCCTTTCCCTTCCTTTTTCTGACTTGTAAGTTCCCTATAGCTACAGTACATCGCGTTACTTAAGCAATATCTAGTAAGGAATTTTGTATGTTTTAACCAAGTTCCGTATTTAAAGACGCTCCGTGGTATTCAGGTTTTTGGGTTCGACAATTTTTTAATCTGTTTACTACTGACTCACTGATTACGTGCAAATTTGCATAAATGTAGATTAAAACTTTGTGAAATCACAAATCGTTAAAGGTTATGTAAAACATATCCTGTTGTATTTTAATAATAGTTGGAAAGCTCCGTTGCGTTGTTGAAATAAAAATATTGATTTTTATAGTTTCTTTATAGCGTCTATTTTATGGTTGTTAATATTATTGTCTATTTAAAATATTATCAAAATGCTAATTAAGTATTATTTCGTAACGACTACGTTTAAAGTGAGATGTTTCAAGCTTTCTTTATTATAACTTACAAGTGTGTATTTAAAAAATCTAATAATGTATTAAAAATATCTTATAAATAAGTTATAGAACATAAATATCTGAACTCAAGTTAATAACAATAAAATGTCTTGATAAGATATCTAAATAAACATATCTTTAATTTCATTCAAGTAAACCGTTTACTTTAAAAGAGTCACATTCAAACAGTAAAGATTTCTCGATAAAATACCGACAATCGATAAAGACGACCATTTCAATGACATTAAAGTAGAATCTGCATTCGCGTTAACTGCTATTTATGCTGCAATAATATTTTTATGACCGAGAACTAGTTCCGATTGAAATCCACTAACCTCATTTATCGATTTTCAATTTGTTCTCGATTAAAAAGTACGTAATCGATTTCAGAATTATTCGGTATTTTTATTCTTCTAATAGTCTGTTTTAGGTTTTCATTCTTTGAATGTGCATTATTACAAATGGCCGTGTGATAATTCCCAATCGTAATAGCGTGTTCTCGCACTTGTTTTAACTTCGTTTTATTACCAGCTGTCACATTTGACAGGTCGTTAGAGGGTGAGTGACGTCATTGGTAAGAGCTATCGTCCAGAACGCCCAAGTTATCTTTAGGGATGGCCGTATTCTTAGCTAGTAATAACTCTTTATACGATTTGTAAAATCATTCAGTAGCAGCATTTGTTATTTAAGATGTTGATGTACTTACTCTATGCTTACAATACGAACCTCTTGTTGCAATTCAAGTCATTGTCCACAATAGCATGATGGGAAACCTATTGGGAAATGGTTCTCCTTGCCTTTTATTGGGTCTAGTCTTCATATTTCTTGTTATTTTTAATGCCGAGTATCTGATATTAAGTAAAATCTTTAGTAAATAATTTACAGTACCAACCCTAGATGCCTTATGCGCAGACGCATCTATTCCTTTATTTGTGTCATTAGTTAACAATCATAGTTATATGCTTACTCTTTGTATTCTTTAGTTTCAATTAAAATTAATATTCTTTTCTTTCCTTGAGCACACAAAGAACTGTTTGTATGCGCAACAATGAAGATTATCAGGATAACACCAATAGAAATATTGTATTTTCAATGCCTTTTTGCTCAAAGTCAATTCATTAATATTCATATCTTATCTTCTTTCGAGTCTTTCTTTTCATGTTTAGTTTTAAATAGATGTCTCATTTGTTTTGTCTTGTGTCAAATGCTAAGTTTGACCATTGTCGAAGATGTCATGTTAGTAGGTAGAATGTGTACAGCATGTTGGACTCATTAGGGTCACGTTGCATCACAAAGACGCCAGGTCTCAAATGATCGATGGTCAGTAACGGAACCCTTCCGGTCTTAAAGCTTTGCGGGAAATGAAAACTATCAAGTTTGAAGAACCGTCATAAGGTCTTTTCGCCTACGGCTAAGTTGTCAATGATTTCATATTGGCATTTGTTATTTATCTATTTATTTATATTTATTTAATTGCTTTAAATCCTAACGTATGGTGTAGGAAATGTTAAAATTTAGCTAGTTATTAACACGCCTTGTAAAATCTCGTAATTAGCGAATTTTACTCTCAAATTAGAGTGAAATTCAGATATATTTTTAGAATATTTTTATGGCAATAGAAATATATTTTATCATAACTGTTTTGACCATGATCTGAAAAGATAAGATACGCTATGGAAAACCTTATCCATGTTCTACGTTATCTCTGTTAATTACAACATACTAGACACACAATACACGTGAAAATGAAAAATACATACAAACGAAAACATGTCTAATGTACTCTTAGATAATAAACGAAATCTTGATAATGATACTAAAGTAGACACCAATTATATAGCAAAAAAATCGCCATTAATTACATATGTAATCAGTACAAATAACTGCATATTTTTTTTTGTTTATTTATAAAGCTGCAGTGTCGTTGAACAGCGGAAAGGTCGCCCGAACCGACCTCTAGCGGCCTTTACTTTAATTAAGCACCTACGCCAATAACTTAAACTTCTGTTGTATAACCAACTTCGTTTATGTCTCATTACAACTTAAATATGTGCATAATTGTACGACTTGATCGATTGTATTCGATATTTTTCGATTCGATGTGCTCTTTCTTGTAAGTTGGAATGTTTTGTGCGTTTTGAAATCTGCGTTTAGAGTTGATTTACCGGACTATAGGCAAATGGATGGTGGGGTGTGTTTTTGATACATATGTTTATAATTATGAATGTTTGTATTTATATACGTTCATCTGATCCTTCATAACTGTGTTCCATAATTTGACAAATGATATATTGAAAGCATCTTTTTTGTCCGTTGATTATAGGTTTTGTGTCGTCATATTAAACTGTGTGGGGTGCTCTCTGAGTGCTTCAAATCAAGAATATTTTTTTGGTTTCAGTCTTTTGATTGAGGCTTTATTGAATAATGATTTTATAATGACGTTGCGGTTTGTACTATATGTTTCTGCTGATAGTAAACCTAATAGTTAAAGTTCTATCACAATAAATACTTGTTGCAACAGTAACAGGTAATTCCAATTTAGTAACAGAATACGATTAAAATTTTAAATAACAAAACGAAATTATGACGGATAATCTAATCTTGAAGTGGGATTGGGCTGGTCACGTCTGCCGCATGCCGGACGATCTGTGGGCAAAACTTGCTACGGAATGGAGGCCGGCCAATACAAGACCACGCGGCAGACCAAAAAAGCGATGGAGGGACGAGCTCGACAAACACCTAGAGGATTGGTCCACAATAGCGCTAGATAGGGACAAGTGGAAAGAGGGTAGGGAGGCCTTTGCCCAACAGTGGGATCAAACAGGCTTTTAATAATAATAATAATAATCTGAGAGAATTGCTAATTCGTACTTGACCCGATTTAACCATTTATTATCCCCACATCGCTATTAAACAATGTATCAAACATTTCACAAATTCAATAAAAACAATTTCAACATCAGTGACACCATCACTTTTATTGTCTTTAAATCTTACTGTCACATTAAGAACCTTAGTTCTTATGTCATAGAGTTTAAGTCAGCTTGTTGAAAAATTCGTTTCTTTACCCCTGATTATTCATTACCAATGATTAAATAGCTTGTATAATTAACCGGCACTTGTTAACGCTTAATCTCATGATGAGTAAGGCTCTTGCATTAATCACCACAAGATTGGCATGTTATGAAAGTTGTGCGTTCCCATGTGTAAGTGCGTTGAAGTGACAGTTTTTATTATTGTTACACGTCATTTTGTTTCGCATCGCATTTTTTGTTTTTGTTTTAGTAAGGTTGATGGTTGGTGTGGTATTCTCATGGTGATCAGCATGAGGTTATTCTTGTTAGATTATGTTTTTTTATTTATTTTGTTTTCTTATGTATCTTCTTTATCTTCCGCTTTTCAGTATATAGACGTATCTTTCATAGTATTAATTAATCGATATTTCATTATTTTACATATTGTTCACATTTGCATTTTAAAACAAGATATCATCACGAATGTTTACTATTGTAAGATCTCGTTTGGGTTTACATCACATTTTGTTGGTTTTAAGTTAAAGTTATTGTTGTTGGTCAGTGTGATATTTTTCTAGTTGTCAGAGTTTAGTCAATAATGTTAGTTTCTTCATCTTCCGACATTTTTAGTTTATAATCTAAAAGATATCATTATATAATTAATATTTTATTAATTCACATGAATATTGTCTACATTAACTAACCAAACTACCAACAATAGTTTGTTAGTTCCCTAATTGTTGCTTCTTCTTCGTATGTGCTAAGGATCTAGCTCAGCTGTAGAGGGTTTTAAAGCCGCTCGAAGGCATCTCATCTGGCTCTTTGAATTGTTTTGAAGGCATCTCACTTAAAATAAACAATCTAGTTATAGTTTTTTGGGACTGTACGTCTAAGTTAAACCTGGGATAAGATTCAACTGGATTTAAATTATATTTACTAAATTTAAATATTATAAATGTGTTCATTTTCTTCTGCGGTTAGTTGTCCGAACTCTTATTTATTTTATCCTTCGTTTTTTATAATATGATTAAAAACTCCGTCAACGTAATTGAGTACACCACTTATTTGATTACAATTCTTTGAATTTAATTTTTCAGTTTTGTAATCTCGATTGCCGCTACAATATCTGATACATGTCATTTTGACAGAATTTTTCGAAATAACCACTTGAAATTACGCGTCAGAGAATTGGCTTTCGTTTTCTTTTGAAATTGGATGTCTGTTATCGAACTTACTTTCTATATGAACACATTTGTTGGGCTGATTATGTGGTAAATTTTTATGAGATACAGAATTGCTTTTGTCGTGTTTATATGAATCATTTCATATCTTTATTGTGTTGTAAATGTTGTTGTCATCAATTCAAAGTACACTTGGCCCAATAAGTGACAAGTAGGCAATGCGAGTTTATCGACTTTCTTGAGAGCGTTTATCGTAATAACTTTTGTGTGTATTTGTTTGCTTTTATAATATTAATCTTTTAAATTGGAACATCCTTCGGTATAGAATGGTCAACTCCTCGGCCCTTAAGATCCCTGGTATCATTTCTCAATAACTTTATTTATTATTTAACTTCGAGTTTAGTATCAACATGTTTAGTAACTACATACATAATATTTATTAAATACGCTAACAATCACGCAACCGCTTTATTTATCTGTTTTATATCTCTACTAACCTGAATGGCACAATGTAAGGCAAGAAAACGCAAATCTATTAAAGTATGTGTCAATAATTAATTAATTGTCACTGTCACTAATGACATAAGACATCCTGTTCAACCATAGACAATGCACGTGGTCAAGTGGACATAATTCTCACACAACCTAGCCCCTGTTATGGCGTATCTAGTAAAGAATAAGCACTAAATCACAGTTGCCTTTTCCTCCATCTGTCGAGAGGTCCTTTGTCGTTCTTTGTTCTGAGGAGTCAGAGGTGTGGAATTCGCACTCAACTTTGTCGTGGCTGAGAGCCTCTTTGTGAAACGTTATGTGAAGGCTTTACTTAGTTGATTTACAGTGGGGCTAGTACCTTTTAAAACAGTTTTTAGTATTAAGCAACAATTGTTGTTTTCAATAATAATAATTGTTCTTTTACAGAAAAGGGCAACAAATTACTGTAATATCTAAAACTATGTACGTATTAAGTTGTTACAGGATTAACAATGATTTATTCTGGCTATGTTCGTTTTTGTATCGATTTTAAAAGTTTAGTACGCATGCTTTTCTGGCACATTCATCATCGACTTCCGAAGCCGATTTTGTCCCACTTTCGTAGAATCATCATCATCATCATCCACAGCCCTTCTTATCCCACTGCTGGGTATAGTCCTCCCTCTGCATGTGCCACCTGCGTCTATCTTGCGCAGTCCTCGTCCAGGTAGGACTTGCGACTTTGATGATGTCGTCGACCCACTTCGCTGTCCCACTCCTCGCTTGCCAGTTCTCGGCCACCACTCTGTAATTGCGTAGAATCATTTGTTCTGTTATTTCACCCGATGCTGAAAAGGACTTTCAGTTCTTACTATGGGGGCCCTGTCGTAATACTTTACCAATTCAATTTGTCATCAGATGACATAGAATATTCTTATTTATTATTCTTCTTATTTACTGTTGTTTATAGTTTTGAGTACATACCTTTCTTCTTCTAATAATAACAAGATGTCGTGCTGTGAACCAATTTGGCCATCCAGTACAGCACAACGGTTTGCTGTCAAAATTAAACGGTTTAAAGTAAATTGTGAGAAAATATCTCATTTGGCCGGTCCCGTTGCTCTCTGAGAAACTTATTCTGGTAAATTCGAGAATCGTGCATTTTGCCTTCAAGCAAATTGGCTATTGTCATAGAGCGGGTTGGGAGATTGATTTGTGTTGTTGACAAAGTATTGGGAATTAAAATGTATTATCGCTCCCCCTGAAGCTTATAGGGGACAGATAAAACTTTTGAGAGGTGAATAAAGTCCAAACTGTCCCCTTTTCGCTAACAGGGCTTTCAATACCCACAATAATAGTTCAATATTTTTTTAACAGAGTGCATTATAAATACTTAAACTTACTACTTACTACATTGAATAATTGCTATGGAAAATGTGAATTTTCTGCAAACGGTAGTCGAAGAACTAGCATAGCGCATATTTGCATATTGTTCCAAACACCAATAGTGACGTCATAAAACTGGCCGATTGTATACTTATTAAACATACAACAGCATAGTTTTAAGTACCTCGTAACTCATCATTCTTGGGGTAAAATCATTGTCTATCACGAAGAAAACGTGTATTATCCATTATCGTTTAATTTCATTACACGTCTCTTAATGCTATTTTATAACCACAATCTCTATGCAAAACCCCTTTTTTATGTTGGCAATTATGTAAGTTGCATTATTAAAGCCTTTGTCTCGTAATATTTGTCCTTGCTGTCTCCTTTTGCGTACAAGCGTATAGTAGTACAATTATATCGTTGTTTGTTTTCTTCGCGGGCTTTTGTAATCATTGCACTAAGCATAGAGAAAGAGTGTACTGTACAATGTTTGATGCTATATGCTTTTGTAATTATGAGATTTAAGTCCTTAGTAATAAGGATCTTAGTTGGTTGTCAGAAACGGATGATACATTCTTGCATTTTTCGATGTCTCCTATTACGTACAAGCGTACAGTAGCAAAATTATGTTTTTGATTGTTTTCTTTGCGAGCTTTATTAAACATTGTGCTAAGCTTCGAGCAAGGGTGTACACTGTATAATCGATGTTACATATATATCGTAGATACAATTATGAGATTTAACTCCTTGATAATAAGGATCATAGTCGAGTGTTTGAAACGGATGATACATTGTTGCATTTGTCGATATGCACACTGCGTGGTTAATTAATTGTCACTGTAAATGGTTGTTAAAAACCTGAAAGTCGTGTTCCTGAATGGATTAATGTTGGGTTTTTGTGTTTGCGCACGGGTTGGATCAGCCTTATTTACATGCCACGACATAGCTGTAGAGCCATGGATCTGGTATGCGTATACATCTTCTAATATATCTTCTTCTACATAATATATAAAATTTCCATGTCACAATGTCAGCTACCGTATTAAATATAAATAAATATTAGGACACATTTCACACACAGCTGGTTAACCCCAGACTGAACCATTTTTAATTCGTATTATGGTTGCTAGCACAACTGATATCGGCAACTTTTTTATGGTCATTATAGTAATTTATTATTTTTTCATCCCGCTCGACAACTGATCAATTATAGTGTTTTAACTGTACTTAAGGCAAAACAACGTTTGCCGGGTCAGCTAGTCTTGATAATATGAATGATTCTGTGCGGGATTGGGTGCTCTAGTGATAATATATCACTAGCACCCAATCCTGGCTTCTCACGGACTTCAAAATAATCTAAGTTAACGCCAGTTAAGGCACTAGCTTGTAAGTTCTTTGTGTTCTCTGTAATTTAATTTTATTGTGAATGTTTTATTAAAGTGTTTATCTATCTATTAAAGTGTGTATATGTATCAAAATACCAACTAGAAATGGTTTAGTGTAGGGCTAACCAGCCGTATGTGAAATAAGTCGTAGTATTTACGAGTATTTATTATTATTTACTGCTACCAAAATCTTAACTTGATTGCCCCATCTTGCCACAGTATATGCAACAGTTAGCGGATGGTGTGAAGGTATTATGCCAATATAATAAGACAGGTGCAATTACTGTACCCGTTCAAAGCACGTACGACATATTTTAACGTCACATCCGGTTTGCAAGGAAAGGTTTAACTGCGCTTTAACATCTGATGAAGACCTCATTATCAACCTTTATTAAATATCACAAGCAAGTTATGTTTAAAAATCACTATCTATAATATAAAAATAACTCGGGTTTGTCTTCCTGACGCTATAACTCCAGAACGCACGAAACGATTTCCACGGTACAGCATTCGTTGGAAAGGTCTCGGGCTCCGTGAGGTTGGTTAGCAAACAAAGTTCAGGGAATATCGCTCAAAAAATCGCTAGTTACGAATATAATCAACGAAAAATACAGTTTTTACTCCACACATTTTTCAGAGGCCAATAAATTTGTATATAATTTTTCTGTTATATGTTTTTAAATCAGATAATTTCTAATTCATTTTTCGGTCTCGGCCCTGCACCAGTGACTTGTTTTTTTTTTTAGTTTTGTATGGATTTGCACTCGCATTACCACGACTAACCAAAAACCGAGTACATTGCCATAAAAGAGCCCATAAATATTATCCCTTTCCAAAAAATACCGCTATTTACCCTTGTGCAAAAAAACCCCTATTGAAAATAAAGTTTGTCTAGACAGCAGACAACCCTTTGTTGAAGCCGGTAGACGAAGAAAAAACTAATTCGAATTTCAAATACACAAGCTGCGGAATAATAAATTAAGTCTCATAAGACAATAGCACCTCTTTGATCTGTCATCTGTTGATCGAGATGTACGCAACAGGTGTTATTACAGTATGGACAGATTTATAAAATCAAAACTAAAGTCTCTATATTTAGACTATAATAATAATGGTTTTTTATTGACCATAAGCTTAAAAGTATTTACATTTGACACCAAATATAAATTTTATGTATGGTAGTATAATTGCATTATTTATTTTGAATAGCGCCTGTAGCTCGGCTTGCTAAGGTGATCTGACGCGATCATCGAAGCTAAGCAAACGGTCGCTGCGGACGGTGTTTGGGTGGGTGACCATGCACACGACGGTCGTTTTTCAAGTGGCATTTTCATCTGGGCGCTACCGTGGGTCGGATGACACGTAAAATTGTAGGTTGCGGCTGTTAGTCTTAGATCAAGCAGTCGCTAAGCCAAGTCAGAGGCCTTCGGGCGGTTTGAAAATTCTCGACACCAGAGCTTGGCCAGCTCATACGAAGAAGAAGAAGAAGTTACATAAAGTTAAGCTAGCTAAGTAGGACTACGTTAGTTAAACACGAAGCGAGCGAATTGTTAGCTGAACTATTTTGCCATCATCTGCCTTGTTGTGTATGTTTATTGGTCCTCGTATAAATGCCGTGAATTCGAAATTTTCCCGGTAAACATATTTATTCATGAAAAAGAAACAAATTTCGTGTCCGTTCGTCTTTTATTTTTTGTGGGTATGGGCCATTCAAGGGCCCATTACAAAGGACTATAATAAAAAGGTTCACGCCCACGTCACTAAGACGCCAGTGGAGACAAAACGCGGGGGTTGGAGGGACGGGTGCGCACGCGCACGCAATAAAAAAACAACGTGAAACATACAAACATCTGTATTTGAGCTAAAATAAACACGTTTTGGGACATCGACACAAATTTTACGTAAGACACTAGGCTTAGAGGTATGATAGTTCTGTCCTGAGCCAGTTCCTTCCAGTTGGTGTGGAAGTCCACCAACTCCTTGCTCCATCGAGTTGGCGGCCTGCCTCGTCGTCTTCTGCCATCGATAAAGTCCCACTCCATGGAAACCTTTGCCCAACGGTCAGGGTGCATCCTGCACATATTTATGAAAAAAAAAAATGAAAAATGGTTCAATATTATCACCTTACTCTTATAACAACAAATAAAACAATTCAGGATATCTGGTCTAATTTACTCTCTGGTCTATTTTGCTCAAACTTAATATCCTTTTTCTAAGCGTCTTGACAATGCCCTCGACCTTATAAAAATGCATTTAACTAATGTGTTTATTAACTTCGTCTTGTTCTATGTCCGCATTGCTTTAGATAACAATCTGTCTGCTACTTATGGTTGACAATTAACTTACTTGTCTATCCGCTGATCTGGCTTGTAGCTCCGGATTCCAAGTGTTTCATTTGTTCTATTATATTTATTGACCAAGCAACAAAAAACTGAAATCGAAACACAGTTCTATATTTTTATTGACCATAAATAACATACGTTAAATACAAATCACTCTACAATAATTTCTTAAATACATACTTAAAAAGACTAGTTGACTAGTATGACATGTAAAAATAAATATGCATCTCTTCTTGTCAAAATTAAACCTACATATTTGAAATTTTATACATTCATATATTCACAAAAGCGAGTATGGCTTGGTGGTAAAACGTCTGCTTTACCATCAGACGGCCCCTGGTTCGATCCCGGCCCTACACCAATGACTTTTTGTGAAGTAATTCGTGGATTCGCACTCGCTTTACGGTGAAGGATACCGACATGTTTGAAAACCACAATATCCGAAGAAGTGTGTCATCCGTCAACTCGCACTTGGCCAGCGTGGTAGATTATGGCCTATATCTTTCTCCTCGTGAGGGAAGGCCCCGAGTCTCTACAGTGGGGACCTAAAGTGGGCTGCTTATGCTATATATTATACGAACTTTTATAAATCAAAGTAAGATCTTAGATCCAAATTGCCCCCACGTTAAGAGTCCATCAAGGTTTCGGCTTCTCCATCAAAAGAATGTTTATAAATGCCCTAATATTTTCCTTATTGAAAAACTCCGCGGGAGTGCGCCTTAATCCCATGATTCTTGCATTCACTGTTTTTTTTTTTTGCCTTATTTACATTAAAATGGTGTTATTTATGGCAATGGTCTTAATGAACCATTCATTATTTTTGTCAATTTAAGCTTTTTTATCATAATTTTTCAATATACATGGTTACAATTATTTGTTCTTTATTGTAGTGACTTTAAGGTTTATGTCAGGGGGTTACTATGGTATAAACTATTACGGGATAAGCATTGTTTTTATTTTGTACTTTCAACGGATTTCCAATAAAAAAAATTAAAACCAACATCAATTTAATAAATACTGAACCGATTTCGACAAATGTTTATTCGCAAATATCTGAAAATTAAATCCGTGCTTCCCATTCGTAAAAGAATTTTCAAAATCAGTCAATAAATGATGGAGTTTATGATTAAAAAAATAAAACATACAGATTTTGATACAAAAATTAGATGTTAATAATAATTTCTTAATTAAAATTGTTATTATTCGGCCCCAATATTAATTACAAAAAGCCAGTTGCAAAAATAACGGAATGGTCTTACGATACGACTCTAGGTACATATAATCGTGTGAAACTTTGCAAAATTGTATTGTACTTAATTGTTTTGTAACAGTATAATGTAATCCAATGCACAGTTACAAGATCGTAATGGCGGACGATTGTTAGTTACACTTGGTAGATAGTTAAATGTTTATTATCTACTAATTTGGACAGCCAGACTGTGGAACTCCTTGCCGGAATCCCTGTTCTTACTGAACTACAACCTTACTGTCTTCTAGGCGAAAGTGAACCAGTTTCTTCTAGGCAAGCGCGCTCCTTCCTAGACCGCAATATCACTTAACATTGGACGAGTTGTGGTCAAGCGTAAGCCAGCAAGCAAGTATCATTCTTGAAAAATTAGAGAAACTATATATATCTTAATAACTATACTTTGCGAAGGTTTTAACTTTGCATCATTAAGATTAAAAAAGTTAAGTAATAAAATAAAAAAGTTAGAATAAAAACCGCGTCCTACTTTCCCGTTAACTTATAATTGTTGTGTACAAAACTTGATAACTTATTTTTATTTCTTTTGTTTCAGGTATAAACGGTTTCACATAGTAAAATTTGGATTGCCTACAAAAAAAAAGTTGGTGATAAAAACATATTTAGCAAGTTTGATGAAAACGAACGGATGCACCAACTCTGCCGACGCTATGCTAGTAGGTACCTACCTACCTAACTAAATATGTATTTTGCCACTAACTGTTGCAAAATTCCATTCCACATTAGAATACTCGAAATTCTTGATGATGACCAGGAGTTCGATTGATCTTCTTTGTCTTCCCTGTTCCCTATTTGGAGTCGGGTCTCTTCACTTTCTTCCGCCAAGAAGAAAGTGAAGAGACCCGAAGAAGGTTTTGGGCTGTCTCTTCACTGATTTGAGATCTCTCAAGGTCTATTCCTCTTCTTTGTTCTGGGAATTGCTATAAAAATACACATAATAGGAGATTCAGGGAAAGACACTCACCCAGAGTATAAGATCCAAAATGTCGTACAAAACAAGAATAGCATTTCGTCAACCTTTATTTTGAAGACAGCGAAATTTAAGTCTAAAACTCTCTACCTGAGTCTGAAAAACCCCAGGAAACAGCCATAGTAGTAAACCAAGTGGTTAAAAAGTGTGGAGGAAATAGGTAACTTTTAGGTAAGCGTGCTTTATTTTTTTATACTAGATGGGTTTGAGCTTTTGATCACAATTCACCTGATGGTAAGCGGCGAACGCGCTTGAAAACCGGTAGATTATATTTTTCGGGGAACAGATGCAGCTAGCATTCCAGAGTAGGCATGCTCCACCTTGGCCTGTATATCGCTGACTCTTTGCTCGCGTTGTACGGCTTTTAACCAAATGCTCTCATTTCACGCTTATTGCTCGGCAAAATCTCGACGGCATGAACTGTCATTGCAATTTTTTGGTCTCGGGCTCAAAGGTCGTCGACCTCCGGTGAACCTTGGTCGGGGTTAATGACCGTAACGACGGTATGTAAAAAAAATTGGCCAAGTGCCAATCAGGCTCGCGCATGAAGGGTTCCGTACCAGTATCCTAAATAAATTGCAAAAACACGTTCTTTGTTTGAGAGCCCTCTTAATTATTTATATTATTCTTATGTATTTGTTTATTTCGAAAGTTAATATACTTACATCTTTATATTCTGTGAAAATTTTAAGCGTCTACCTGTCACCGCTATTGATATTATATAGACAAAAAAACCGAAAAAACGCGTTTATTGTATGGGGAACCACTACGCTAAAAAAAAATATTTTTTATTTTTAGTATTTGTTTTTATAGCGTGATATAACGTGTGAAAATTTCAGATTTCTAACTACTACGATTTCCGAGATACAGCTTGGAAACAGACAGATCGCGGAAGCTTAGCAATAAGGTCCCGTTTTTATCGTTTAGGTACGGAATCCTAAAAGTCAATGTTGACTGTAAGCAGATGCAAAACCGCCGAATTTGTTTGATGTTGCGCGGCGGCACTTGATGAGAGAATTTGATATGCACGACTCATGTGCTGAACTGCATGACGAATCACATCGCAATCACAGTTTGTACACTGTCATCGCAACTGGTGTACAATTCGGAAATATTGCGGTGTACAATCCGGAATTGAGTTTCAAAGAAAGTCACTAAATAAATATTACATTTATTATATTACTTAGGCGGCAGTTGATGAGAGAATTTGATATGCACGACTCATGTGCTGAACTGCATGACGAATCACATCGCAATCACAGTTTGTACACTGTCATTGCAGCTGATGTACAATTCGGAAATATTGAGGTGTACAATCCGGAATTGAGTTTCAAAGAAAGTCACAAAACAAATATTACATTTATTATACGAGATGAGTATACGTTAGTCAATGTAATATGTAGTTATGTATTAAAAAAATAAAAAGGTTTTTTTTTTATTTTGACTTGCATATGAAATAATTGGAATATTCAATATAAAAATGCAATGAAATTTTACGAAGAAAGGAGAATGACTATCACATTGATATGTGCAACGTTCTGTCCAAAATGAAGATTTTTTTATTTATTACCGAGACATGCCATCATTACAAAACGGGAGGCCTATGCTCAGCAGTGGGTGAATACAAACTGATAATTGATGAAGGTGCCACTATCCTCAACATATAGAATCAACATGAAAAGTTGAAAATGAAAAAAATATAATTACCAAAAACATAATTATTATAATACAATTGACTAAGTTCTAAAGTCTTAGTAGCTTATTAAACTATTTTTAGCATATCTTCTGTTGTTACATACGACAATCATTGTAACCAGATCCTTTTTTGTGAAGGATGTCCTTCCTTTACTGTAAATAAAATAAATATTAAATATTAGGACACATTTCACCCAGACCGACAGCCAACAAATTTAGTTCAGCCTCAGAATACAGAAACTTTCTGTATTCTGAGAGTTCAGCACAAAGATGTTGGCCGTGCCGGGAATCTAACCTGGAACCATCTGATTGGCAGTCGGGCATGGTAACCATTACGCCATTATTTAATCTTTTGTTTTAATCGACAAGTGACATTGTGTATTTCTAGCTTTGGCTTTACTTTGAAATAGATTCTTAATGATCCGGCAATAGATCTGTCAAGTCATCAATATTGTATGAGCTGCGCAGGCGCCGGTCGGACGCGCACGGCTGGCGCTGTAGCGTTACTGATAAGATTAACTGGTAGGTATAGATAACTACCTGGAACAGGGGTGATTAACATGATAAGCCGTTGGATGTAGGTGAAATCCCGGCAGCAGATGCAATGAGTTTTTTTATCCATAACAATATTATAATGAGGAAAAGTTTGATGTTTTGTTTGTTTGTTTGACGCGAATAGGCTCCGAAATTACTGGACTAATTTAATTATTTTTTTAACCGTTGGGAAGCTACATTATCCCTGTGTAACATAGGCTATATGTTGTCGCTTTTACTAAATATAAATAATACACACAATCATACTTTACATTTTAGACTGCATACAGAAAGATGAATTAACATTGGCCTGTTAGAGACTTCGCTTGCTCGATCAATTAATATTTACATATATTCTACTAGCTGACCCGGCAAACGTTGTTTTGCCTCACTTAGGGGTATGAAAAATAGATAGTGTAGCTTATATGACACGTTCGTAGATTTACCATAGCAGCGCCATCTATTGATTACTTACTCAACCCAGTCGAAAGGTATCGACATCTTTTAGAATCATTTGGAGTTAACAGATAATTGTGACTGTCAATTAATAACAGACAATAATTAGCAATAAATTAAAATTGCGACTATAATTTGAGATTTAAACTATTCTATCTCTCAAGTTGGATCGAACTGCACATGGTGTGCGAATTTTATTATAATCGGTTAAGTGGTTTAGGAGTCCATTGAGGACAAACATTGTGACACGAGATTTATATATATATTAAGATGAAGTTAGTAAAGTTGTAGTAATAGGATGTACTCCATGACATTGCCCTCTTCAAGTTGAAGGGCAGAGCTCAGGTCGCCGGTGCGTGACTATTGACTCCACCATCGATTGTACTGTTTGAAGCCATCGGAACATCCTGTGTTATGTAACCGCTATGGTGACCGACCTTACAAGTTCATTGTGCTTTTGATCGACCTATTACGATGGCGCAAACAGATTTAGGCAGAAACATCTTCTTCTTTTTTACAACTTATTGCGACCACAATATTATATTAAAACTTGCTGACCCGGCAAAACCCGGCAAAAAATTGTTTTGCCTTCAGTACAGATTAAAAACACTGTAATTGATTATCACTGTAGGGTATGAAAAATAGATAGTAGCCGATTCTCTGACTGAATAAGCATATAAAATTTGGTTAAAATCGGTCAAGCCGTTTCGGAGGAGTACGATAACTAACATTGTGACATGGAAATTTTATAAACATATAAGATATGCGGACCTCTTTGTCGTAATGGTTTCCCTGCTGGACTGGACTGGCAACCAGAAGGTCCCGGGTTCGAATGTCTTCAACTTTGCCATGAACTAAATTTGTTGGCTTTTGGTCGAAAGGTTAAATAATTAAATTTATTGTATCGCTATAAACTATTTATGTATGTATATGTAGTATATCAGTTGTGTTAGCAACCATAATATCAAATTATTTAGTATGAGGCTAACCAGCCTTGTGTGAAAAATGTGTTCTAATAAAACTTCTTCATCTTCACAACATTTTAAACAATTATCAATCTCCAAATTGAGAGTGAGGCGAGCTGGTGGCCATGCTTAGATCTATCTAATTTAAAAAAAACTGTCCGTATCTGCAGTTGCCTAACTTTGACGATCGCGTCGTGGAAGATAATTGAATTTGAAACTTTCAAATAATCGAATGTTATACAAAATGACCAAAGTCTAAGGCAAAATAGTCCTGGATTAACGTATCAGCATTGTCATTCAACGTGGTAAAGCTGCCAACATGTTGGGCACGCTGCCTTCTTATAGTGGGCTCTAGTGGTTCCCGTGGGATACGCAATTTCAAAAACTATGTTAATTCTTCACCCTCCAACGGCTTGACCGATTTTGATGAGATTTACTATGAAGATAGGTTAGAGCTTGGATTAACACATAAGCTTATTTTTATCCCGGATTAACTTCTTTTGTTCTGGATTAACGCGGGTAACACCGCGGAGCGCAGCGAATATATAGTATATTATGTAGTGACGATATTAGTATATATAGTAGATGATATTATAGTGTATTTATATAAATTAAGCTTTTAACACAAGTTGTTTTAAAAGCCACAGTTCAGGGCGATGCCCAGCATAAAGCTCGTACAAACTCCAGATATTTTAATCACATTTCAACAATAAATTATGAAAATTGAATGCATCAATTTATTTTAATGTGCCCAGGTGTAGTTTCCTTCACATTTAACCGAACAAAGACGTAACGACATCGAATCCAAAACCATAAAGCGTTTTATTGAAACCGCATGACGGTGTGGTGCCTTGTTGATTAATATGTTGGCCTTCCTGGCGCCGCGAGACCCTCAGGATTGGCTGCAAGGCCGTCTGAAGATGACGAGGCAGCTGTCAAACTGAGCAAAACAAAACAAGTAAGAAAGTACTAACAATTTTTGTATGTATTGACATAGACTATAAAAATATGATAGACGCTCAACGTCTTGTTGAAAATCGTACTACGTGTGTACACGAAGCGCCATCTATTCGTATTTTGTTGAAACGACTTCACTGAGTCATGTAAATACTATCGTTATATCACTATGCGACTGCAGCTCGTTGCGGAATTTGGCGGCAGCTAAGCTGCACGTTCAATTGTTTTTCATCTTAAGGATGGTTGCTAGCAAGGCGAGCACTAGGAAATGTTCTACCACCATGCTATAGTTTCCTCAGGATGTTATTTTTACTGAAAGCTTGACCCCATTGGCGGGAGTCTAATCCATGTCTTGTTAGACACAAAGCTGCCGCACACCTGACTGGGTTGTTATCGCATCAAAAAGAGCATTTGAAAATCAAAGGAATATATATTTTCAAGATGAGACCCTAGATTATCTGGAAAACTAGATACAGACGATGCGCTTTGTCAATAGCCTACTTCAACTTCAATCTCCGAGTCGATAGTAAATTGACAGATTGACAGGCGACAAACCGAGCGAGCATTGTCAAGCGACGTCTGACAACTAATTACGATGCTAGAATACTTGGATTGCGATCGAGAGATAAAGTGCAAATTAAATCAATGGCCGCGCTAATTGGTGTTCATTATTTAGCCTTTGTTATCTCGATAATGTAATTTTTTTTATTGACTTGCCTTTGTCATTTTGACATTTGCCAGCATCATTCACGAGACACGAGTCAGCGACATTCTGGCCTAAAAATAACACAAAAAGTATATAAAAAATTTCTAGAAATAAATAAATATCAGCGAACCGCCGCTTAGAATTTGAATCCATCTACTCACACAATTATACTGCTATCCCAACGAAACACACATACACAAAGCTCGCACGCGATTGGTCACATCAAGGTCACGCCACCGACCATGTGACGCGGATAGCTGTTTTGGTCACCGCCCACCACGGTTTTTTACACGCGTAAAATACCGCGGTGAGGTGGAACCATTTTATCGGCCAAGTTACTTTTCTATTTACTTTTTACTTTTCTACATAATTTTTTTCTCATACATTTTCTATTTCATACTTACATTTTTAGTCTATTTCGCAATCAAATTTGTCTAATTCTACATTTTTAAAAGTCCGGAATGCCAGTGAGGACGTTAAAATTTAATACATATCAGTATCGCGTGTTCAGTTTCATTAAAAAGTCGTAACATTTAACAACATCGATATTTTTATGTTATTTTAATGAAACTGTTTTTTATATCTAGTCGATTCGATGCGTTGATTGTTGCCGTTGGTGGCTCGTCTCTAACGAACTTTGACATTGACACATTATTTAACTTTTATAGTTTTTACAGTTTTTTGAGTAACTGTCCATTACAATAATGTATGTCAATTTGAAAATTACATATTACGATGATGAACATCGTTATCAGGTCATGGAAACGCTTCTGCATGTTTTACAATAATATGTTATTGACTTATTGCCATGTACTCGTAGCATAGTTAGTATATTATTTTTAACTAGTTTTACTATAGATTAACTAGTAATAAAGTTAATATATTAACTATGCTACATGGCAAAAACTAAGCTTTTTGGTGTAATTATAAGAAAAAAATAATATCATCATTAAGCTAAGTTCAATAAGTTTTTTTTTAAATCTCGGACATACTATCTTTATAAATTATTGTTATATTTTGATGTATAAGCTATATAACTGTGAACTTTCTTTAAAATTCATTCGGTTATTATTGCGTAAAAGAGGATCAAACGTTTTGACATCCACACAAACTTTTGCGTTTATAATATTAGTAGGATTGACGTAAGTGACGATATTAAACTCAAATATCGTCACAAGTGAGACGCGGTGAACTCAAAAACTTAAATCCATCATTTCCTGCTGCAGTCCAATCACCGTCCGTTGACCGTTTAAATCAATTAGCTGACCAAACAATCCGACCTAAAACCCATGTCTACTGCTTGCCATTCGTCATCGATATCCAATATCTGATCTGTCTTTCTGCTGTCCTATTTTAAACTCTATTCAGTATACACATAAGGTTATTTTTTCGAGATAAGAGTTTGATGTGATTGCAAACATATGCATTGTTTTGGAGGCGTGTGAAAAGGCCTCTAACGGTTCTGAAGACGTGGCAAATTGACCTCTTAGTCGGTTGTTGGCCGTTTAAACAGCATCTTCACTTGTATGATCATCGTTTTCTAGTACTCGCTTCGGTAGGTAAAACCTTAAGATGCAAATCTGTCGCCAAGAACCTTACGGGTGTTACGACAGCTTCTAGGGATATAAATACAGCGTGAACTCTTTGTAACGACACTGAAGAGACTGTGCTTTTTATGGCGTTACAGAGAATGGTCGTTAAATGGAGAGAATGTATCATTGTACGGAATACAAGCTAAACCAACTAAAGCAAATTGATTTCTACGCTCTAGAGAGTTTGTCGATAAATCGTGTTCCGTTACATGGGAGTTTACACTGTACTAAAATTATAATATGTTACGAGATAGAGTCTAAAACACTTCGTCTAAAACTTACTTTAATTTTTGACATGTGTGACAATATAAGAAATAAATTCTTATAAAAACTCTAGAAAAAAAACAGTACTTTTCACAATATTCTATTTTGCTCCTGAGTTTGCTTATTTAAAAAATGACATGTGTTTAAGGATATAAAAGATAAAAATTTGCTTTTTGTACATTATAATATAATATGTGGCTTCCAAGAAAATGATAAAGCGACATTTCGGAAGCTCGTAGGCGGTTACTTGTTAAAAGCGGTCATACGATCCGTTCCGTTCCAAATACCTAATATCCCCATAAATTCGGTTGATCTATTCTTTCCGGTGCTTTATGTAAATGATGATATTTATAAAATCTATAGAAATGGTTTATAAAGCTTGCTCCTGACGCAAAAACGACCGTGTGTTATAAGTTTGACCTGTAAATGGAACCCATTCACAGCCAGAGTCAAAAAGAAACCCATTCGCAATTGATATCACTGACAATAACTAACAATAATTTTATATACATATACACATACATACCAGAGAGAAAAACAAACTTTTAATTTATTCATATTCAATACAATATGAAAAAAAAAATTTGCTTCTCCTGTAAAAATAGCATATTAAAATTTCGACATGTGGCCCTTTTGGATTTAAAGAGCAATTTGTTGTAAAAAAGGTCTACCATTCTATTTGCCATAGTTACAGATAAAGGAATGTGAGAAGTCAGACCTCAGACCGCCATTGAGAATGGTAATTTGTGTATCAGTTGAGACTAAGAATAGGAGTCTCTTATGATCAGTGGCATCAATCGCGAATGGCTCATTTTTATACTCGGGGTGCTGTTTGAGGTCTCTTAGCTCCTAGACGGATTAACTGATTATGATTTGTTTTTTTTTTTATAATTTTTAATTTAGTCAGGATATGAGAGCTATGTTTGATGAAAATCAAAAACAACTCTTTCAATATACTCGTAGATATATATATTATTTTTATTTATTTTTTATTGTAATAAAACCCTATGGTCTAAAATACGAATCGTTTTACTAACATGAATTGTAAAAACGTACTTAGTGTTATTATTTTCTAAGAACATATTATTATGTATGCATGTACATTCAATTTGGTAACTGCCTCGTTTGATATAGATATCAAACGAAAGTGATGAATAAAAAGTACAGATATGACAGTAAAAAATACAGGTATGACAGTCCAAATGTAAATGTTGTAAGTAGCTTTAAGTTTTCATGTAGATTATTAATTATTGCACGCCGGTAGGCAGAATATGGTGCACTTTTTCTTTGACCGAAAACCTGTCTGTATAACTACATACTATATTCGCAATAAATTGATTTGTATTTTACAAATTTCAAATCCACCATGGCAGTCACCACAAAAATACCTTCAAGGGTTTCTAAATTTATTAATTTTGACTTGTTGCAACAATAATATCGTTGTAGTGTGTCATTATCGTGAGGTAAAAAAACGTTATGTCCGTTTATGGAAACCTATTCATCCATCGGATATGGTAATTTGATTGGATGGCGCTCTGTGGTGAATGGATGAGGCGACTATAAAAAATAACGGCAGTATGGATTGTTTTCACCATTGTTAACTGAATGTACAATAAATTGGATAAAAAATAAAAATTGGTGAAAAATCACATTTGTTGGATAGGAGCTCCCCTTAGCATAAGCAGCCCACAATACGTTCCCACTGCTGGGACATTGGTGTAGGGCCGGGATCAAACCAGGGTCCGTCTGATTTAAAAGCAGACATTATTACCACCGAGCCACACTCGCTTTTTATATACATATATTAATACATACACAAAGCATAAACAACTGTATAACAGAATTTCCCCTTAGTTATTCATTTTTTTTTTTTTTTTTTATACGGAACATATATCTAAATATTCTGTGATAGTTTTAAATGCACCATACTGACTATCAGTAAGGTAATGGCTGAGTATTTTCTTTGGTAGCTTTATAAATGTGCGAGTAATAGTCAACAATTAATGAACTGACAATCAACCATCGCGTCGATTATACCATTTTGAGACAATATAAAGTATAGTAAGTACGAGTATGCAAACCTATTAATGTATATTTATTTAAATGCAACATTTGCCGAGGTTGCGTAGTTTTACACAATACTGCATAAGAAACAGCAGGGCACGTACAAACTTGGCGATACTACATGCCTAGTCTGGAATTCCTGGCTCTCAAGAAGGCTGCCGGAACTTACTGCTAGGTGCTTGGATGGATGTATGGATGCTTGTTACCTACTTTCACTCAAAAACAGCTGGACCGAATGGGATGAAATTTAGGATATTAGTAGTACAAACACAGGAAAATAACTAGGAAAACACAGTGAATAGGAAGGGAAATATCAATAATATAATGAAAATGTGTTTGAAAAATCAAAATTTATATTTTTGTTTTTACACCTCATCACAGCAATAATTATTATAAAATTCACAATCCTTGCAATTAATTAAACCTAATATATAATCATCATCCACATAAGACTACTAACTGTAGATAAAGTAGTAACTGTTGGGAGTAAGTATGGATGAGTTCAGTGCTCACTAACTAGTCATTCAACTTTAAAGGGGCTTCGTTGAATTGGTGTGTTCCTTCTGGAAACAGGAGAAACAGAATCCGGGCGAGCCCGGACACCGCGGGCACTCCAACGTGGTGAACCTATTCCTGATCCCAACCCTCCAGCATCCGCGGCATACCTTTCTCACTGTCTCTGTCGTCATCTTCATCTCTCCGCTCTGGCAGCGCCGCAGTCTCGACTTCTTCCTAGTTATAATTGTTAACTCGTGTCTCGCTAACTGCTCGATTCCTTGGGCCGGCAGCAGGCGCTCCAGTAACGTGTTTCGGAAAACGTAGAAGACACTGGTACTACTCAACTTGTAGGCGTTGACCAACGCTACCTGCAGCACGTGGATGAAGACCTTCTTGTGCCACGGCAGCGTGATGTCCCGGCACGGATAGTACGACGACACGGTGTCGTTGAAGTCAGTCGCCATGGCACTCTCGTACCTCGCCGCGGCCTTGGGTTTGCTCGCCGTTGTCTTGTTAGCGAACTCCGAGCTCAGTAGATAGTACTGGTCATTGAACCTGCAGAGGTTCATCCCGTGGTTGTAAAGCGACGCGCACGTGTACGGTGGAAAAGTAACATTGCACCGGTCCGCCGGCAAGGGCCCCGTGCAGTAAGTCTTTCGCTTCATTAATTTGGTGACCATGCGTATGCTCATATAGTTCTCAGGTAGGAAAACGGAATGGCCACAATCCAGTTTGCTACAGAGAAGGTGTTCCACGATATCCTCGTATTGAGGCACGCGTTGCACCACAGCCAGATTCAACACGACGCCTGACTTCGCCTCTGCCAATGCGTGGATGTTGGTCGCTTGGGCCTCATCCATGTGTTTCTTTTCAGGTGTTATTATTTTCCCGCAAAATATACTCGTAGTCTTGTCGATAATCAGATTCTTCCTTGGGATGTAGAGTCGATTCATTGCGCTATTAAAGTTGTTAATTAAAGGTTGTACTATTTCTATGTCGTCCATATTTGAACATTCGGAAAAGCTGAGGAAGCGAAGGATCTGCATAAACCTCTGTCGAGTCATGAAGCGTCCGAATACTCTCAAATCGTACAGATAGTGGCTGCTCCAGTAGTTGTCCAGTTGCTGCATGCTAATACTTCCGGTGTGAAGTATAAGACCGATAAATGTCAAAATTTCTTCCTTTGTAGTGCCTTCCCAATTAAATTCGGAGTTTAGTGTTGCGAATTTGTTAGTTTCGTTGACGATTAAATCTAATAGTTGGTCGTTAAAGAATTCACGAAACACGTCAATCGGAGCAGTTGTAGTAGGTAATAAAAATTCCCTTATTTTTGTAAATTTGAAAGTATTCATTGGGCTCGTCAAGTATTCATAGGGAGTCCATGTTGCTTTTGTGAAATCTTCGTCTACAAAATAAACTTCATCGTCATTTTTGTCTTCATTTGTATCTTGTAACAAAATCATATTTTCTACATTATCATTTGCTTTTTCCTTCATCACCTCCAAATTAGAAAGATCAACATTTTTCAACTTATTTTCTGCCGGTTCTTCCTTTACCATCAAACTAGAATTATTAGATACTATGTATTGGTATCCTAAGTCGTCCGTACCTTCCATTTCCATAAATTTGTCGTCTACCTTTTTCATGTCTGAAATCACTTCGAAATCTATATTTCCTGGCATATCTTCACTTCTACAAGCGGAGTCACTAGTAAAAGCCTTGCTGTAACTCAGGGTCTCAGATATGCTGGTGGTCGAAGCTACAGCCAATACGACCGGCACACCGTCAGACATCGGGGACACTTCAAGCATCATTATATTTTTAGTCTGGACATTAGAAATCGTGGGTTCCAATATTTCAACCCTTTCTTCGTCTTTTTTATCGGTGTACAGACTTTGAATTGTTCCATAAATACCTATGAAATGCAAAAAAAAAAATTTGGTACTCTATTAAGTCATTTTGAACGCTAATGTTAGGTCAGAGTTATAAAGAAGCATTGATAATTGATGCATAAGTATAGTTTCTTCACCGTTACCGAGAAAAAAGATAAACAAAACCATTAACAATATAGATAAGTCGTTTATTGAATGACAGGAAGTAGAAATCAGGTAAATTTATTCCATTGTGTTTATTTTGTTTTTTGAATGTAGCGAAATTATGATAAAATTCATTGATGCATATAAATAATAGTATTTAGGTTTTTTTGTAGCCGGGAACTATTTTTACGTTTGTATAATTATTGTCTAAATTGCGATAGAAAACGAGTTTGTGAAAAACAGAAGTTTGTTTACTCTTTTTGCCAAGTTTAAGTGAACAGACTACTTTAATAATAGTCTGTTATCTTAACATTCTCAATCTATCACTGAACTATTATAATTTTGAATAATACCTACTAAGGGTGAGTTAGCTGAAAATGACAAGATTTTTCGACAAATTAATTTTAAATTGAACTGGTTAATTTAAATATTTCTCTACTTAGTCATACGGATTAAGTACCTACCAGATTGGACAGCGTTTGATCTTGCCCTTGAACTAGAAGAGGGTCGTTTCGATTCTAATAATCTTCTGAGGAGAGTCGACTCTGAATGAGAAGATGGCGTAGTAGTCGATTCTGATGATCCTTTGAGAAGAGTCGACTCTGAATAAGAAGTGGGTGCCGTAGTCGATTCTGATGATCCTTTGAGAAGAGTCGACTCTGAATAAGAAGTGGGTGCAGTAGTCGATTCTGTTGATCCTTTAAGAAGAGTCGATTTTGAATAAGAAGTGGGTGCAATAGTCGATTCTAATAATCCTTTGAGAAGAGCCGAGTCAGTATTAGAAGAGGATGTCTGAGAAGTCGATTCCATTAATTCTTTTGGAGGTTTAAACTTTGCAGTGACGTGTTGTCTGCAGTTGAGCTCTTTATTTCGTCTTTCCAATTTCCTCTGTGCAGGAGTTCTGAATTCTGCTAACTGCTGTCTGTTTTTACGTTGCTTCTGGGATTTCGATTCTGGAGCGGGTTGTGGCAGAGCCATAGGTTTGCCAGGTTGGTCAGCCAGGATGAGATTGAAATCGGTTCTGTTAAAGAAATAGTTTATATATATTTAAGTGTTTACTTAAATGTTATTTTTTTTGCAAAAAAAGTACCTATTTTTTTTCATATTATTTGTGGAGTCCAAAGTCCATTATTTTTTTATTTTATTCAAATATAACCGACTAATCTATTCTTAGAATAACTTTCGTCAATAAAGAAAACATTTGAAAGTTCGCTTCCTCTTATATTCTATCATTTGGTTATCAGACAGAACATCAACTTTCAATAATAATTTCTTTATTGACTCGAGTTATATTATTGCATAACAACCGTTCTTACCGAAATTGTTCTTAAAATAAACAATGGAAATCACATTAATTTTTCACTTCACTTTATAAACAGTTTACAAAATCTCTAAAGTCTCTCTTCTACTCGGATCGGCCGATGAATTGGAAAAGAGATAGATGCGTCACAAGCAGATCCTGTCTCTATTGCTTGCAGTCAGATGGATCTTGACAGTGAATCATGCTTTCTAGTGCATGCTTCCAGCTTTCATTGATTGCTAGACGTTATTACATTGAAAAATGTTGCTCAATATCGCAAGAAAATCACGAGTTATCACAAAGCGAGCGCGCGGCGTACTGAATAGCGCCTGGCCTTGAAAACAAAATGGCTGCTGACGCCAGTCGCTAGCGGGGCCGTGTATAGCGGCGTGAGAGGTGCTCTCTCTATCTGGCTCGTGCGACGTGGCGCATCGCGCTCTCTCTTTCTAGCGCGGTGACTCACGCGACGAAAGTGACGGGAGCTAATAGCTTAGCACGAGCCAATAATAACATTGTTCTTGGTCGCCTCAGTAGAGGTTTGGTGCATGGTTGCGAAAAGTTTATAAATATTATAGGTACTTAAAAATGATGTTCACATTTCCAACTCCACGGCTTTTTTAGTTATTTCATGATTAATTCGACTCAAATAATATACTTATTTAATATTTATTATAATAGCTATGTATTATTACTGTATGCCTGTACAGGCTAATCAGAAAACGCCTATATATATTTACAATTTGTTTTTTTTTATATTTGAAATATATAATGTAAGTATTAAAATTTATTCAAAACAACATTACAATTTATGATTAAAAAATTGTATATTTTAATTTAATTTATCTGACTAGAGTCACGCGCCTCCTTTGACTAGTGTTGCGGTGTTTTTTTATTATTATTACACATGCCCCTCTAGCCAAATGCCTAGTTGTTAACTACTTAAAAAATTGATCCATTTTTCGGGCTTGTAGTTAAAAGTAAAAGAAAGTAAAAGTCAAAGTCAAAACACGTTTATTGAAAAAAATAGTTAACATAGTTGGTGAAAGTATATATGTATAAATCAGTGCGCTATATTTTATAACCCGTAGGGTATGCAAAAAGGAAATAAGAAAAAATCTCCGTATTGATTGATTTAAAACATACATTTTGTAAAATAGTAAAAAAATAAAAAAACACATTTTATCGGGAAAAACACAAACCATAAAGGGGCTTATTTGAATAAGCCAGTATAATGTACAGGTGTCATTGGACCCACTGTTGGACACGTGGGTAGTGTGACCACAACCTACCAGTCCGACCTACGCGACCTGCCTTTATATACCTATATGTACCTATTTTTTAGGGTTCCGTACTTAAAAGGCATAAACGAGACCCTATTACTAAGCCTCCGCTATCTGTCTGCCTGCTTCCAGGCTGATCTCAGAAACCGTAATAGCTAGAAAGCTGAAATTTTCACAAGATATGTATTTCCCGTGCCGCTATAACAACAAATACTAAAAATAAAAAGAAAATATTGAGGGGGGCCATACACAAAAAAAGAAAAAAAAAAGCAGGTCTTTAATAGATCTTTAAAACGACATATTGGTAGACCGTCTAAAAGTTCACAGAATATTCAATTATATTTAATATATTTAAGGGGGCTTCCATACAACAAACTTGTTTTTTATTTATTTTATTTTTATATACTACATGTGTTCGCGATCGCTACGATGCCACAGACTGACGCACCCGCAGAAACGTCGAATTTATAACACCGCTTGGTTATTGCTCGATTACTCAACGCGAAATTGGCCACTTTAACTTTAAAGTCAAAGTTATTTCAAAATGTAATGTTGTTGTTTTACTAATTATATTTTTTCTTTTGTTTCAGGTGAGAACTTTCAGTCTCCTGTTTTAATAGAAGTACCGCACCATCTGACACAATGACAGTGGTATGCCAGTGAGCCAAGACCGTGCTCCGTTACTTCAAGGAGCTCGGATGGCTTGGGTAGGCTGGTAGGCGGAAAAGCACACGCCCGGTCGGTGCTTGTCTAAAAAAGAAAAAAATATGGTGGGTCAGAATAAAACATTGTCTGTAGTTGTGCCACATTGCCACTACTGACATTTGTATAGTTAGTCTTAGTATAAGTAGTCGTTAAGCCAAGTCAGAGGCCTTAAGGCTGCTTGAAAACTCTCGACACCAGATCTTGGCCACTTAGCTCATACGAAGAAAAAGACTACTGAAATACAACAACCTTAACGCTATGTGTTTCGTCACAACGCTTTGTCAGGTGAGTTGTGGTCAAGCGTAAGTCTATCAAGCATAAAAAAAATTCGTCTGTTTTGACGTATCTCAATAATGTGACATTTTTTTTAAATTGTTACTAACTCGTTTAATAAATTGATGAGACGCAAATTGTAACTTTTTCATAATTAATTACGTTTCGAGTGCAAAACTTAGATTGTAACTTTGACGTACAATTGGTTAAATTGAATTCTAAATAAAATAAAGTAGTGTACGTAAAATAAAGTACCTCCCGGTTTATCTATGTTGATTTATTTCAAAAGATTGTTGGTAATCGTATTTATTCATTATAAGACTAGCCTCGCCACCAAGTTTCCCTTGATCTAAATATTTAATAGCAGGTATAATTTAATTCCAATCATCTGCAAAAATTGATATGAACGCGCATGATTACATTTTGCATCTCAAATTGCACGGGACTTGCAATGCCCATATTACAAGTAGCCAAAATGCTAATTTACAGGAGGGTTTCGACCACGGCGCCTTCTTACCGTTTTATTTTAAAGAAAGAAAGAAAGAAAAATGATTAAAAATGCACAAAATAAATAAATATGTACCAACTAGATTTTTACCAACTTCATTTGTGCACAAAAGGCACTGGTTCAGCATATGCTGAGAGTAGGTACTACTGCAGCGCCTTTACATACTATACAGGCACAATAAGAGTGTAGTCAGATAACCTTAATATATTTATTGTCACATGGTTGATGTATTGTTTTGGTCTATTTTAGTAGTAAATGTTAACTTGTAGTTAAAAAAAGTCTCGGTTTGCGTTTACCACAGCTTGCCTTGTGTTAAACAATACCTACTATGGTCTACGATGTTAATCGTTTAATTAGAACGAACGATGTTAATCGTTTAACTAGACCCCAGGTGCTACTTCTTAGGAAACAGAGAGTCAGAAACAAATTCAAAAACAGAATTCCAAAGATTTGCACTCCTCACAAGGAAGGTCGAAGCGAATCGGCTTGTGCGTTATTTGTGAGGACACCAAAGTTATATTTTTTGTATGATATTTGAAAGCTGGTCTCTTTGTAAATTTAGACCTTATCATCGTATATTATATATACCTACCAATATATTATTTGACTTTGACCAAAATATCAATAAGTCGTTTCACGTATCACGTTACAGGCCGATAAAATATCGGTCATCGAATGCCAAGGATCGGCATTTCCTTCCACATTGACATTCAAAAGTGAACACAAAAATCTGTGAAATAACCACAACTTATTCGATTTATGTCGCGGAAACGGATCGAGTTAAAAAGTCGAGTTTAAGGGTACGAAATCGATAAATCTGTCACGAAATATGAATTTATTACCCTTTACAGATTGTTGAGATAATATGCAATTGGGTTAATTGCCTAGGCTTGAATTATAATGGGTAAAAAAAAACATTTCCTCGCTGCTTTTACAGATTTTTTTTACCATTTACGTCTTAAGTATATATATACCTACGCTTTCGCATGTGTTATTTCTCGCTAATTCAGAACAAAAAGTGCCCTATATCCAGGGTCTTAACTATCTCGATACCAAATTTAGTTCAGCCGTTTGAGCGTGAAGAAGCAACAACCGTTTGCTCAGTTGCTTTACCTCGTTGATCGCGTCAGATCACCTTAATTAGCCGAGCTACACGCGCTACTTTGGTTAAGCTAAAGATACGAGTCAGTCTATATTCTTGTTTGAATTTAATAAAATGTATGTATAGGACATGAGAATAAAGTCTAAGACTTAACTGCTAATCTGTTGTTCGTCGTGCGTAATAAAATATGTAATGTTAATGCGTCTAAACGTGTCGTACTGCGAGTACCAGTTAAGTATCTAGTTAATAGGCTCTGTCTTTAGTTTACTGTAGGTCTCATTTCAAAGCGAGAGTCTGTAAAAAAGCGAGTGTGGCTCGGTGGTACAAACGTCTACTTTTCAATCAGACTGGCCCTGGTTCGATCCCAGCCATACACCAATGACTTGTTTTTCAAGTCATATGTAGATTTGCACTCGCTTTACGGTGAAGGAAAACATTGTGAGGAAACCGACACGTTTGAGGACCGCAATATTCGAAGACGTGTGTCATCCGCCAACCCGCACTTGGCCATCGTGGTGGATTATGCTTTATATCTCTCTCCTCGTGAGAGAAGGCCCCGAGTCCCAGCTTGTCGGTCATGTCGGTCTCCTCACGATGTTCCTTCACCGTAAAGCGAGTGTGCAAATCCACAGATAACTTGAAAAACAATTCATTGGCTGGGATCGAACCAGGGGCAGTTTGAGTGAAAAGCAGACTTTTGTACCACCGATCCACACTCGCTCACTAACAGCAGCACTGAATAATCGCGTTAGTTGTGGCGCGGTATGTCGCGCTGTCGTTCGAGAATGCTCACTCGCATCACCGAGCATGATGCATGGCTTCTGATCCCTGCCGGAGACACATTCCGCGATCCGAGGCCTGGTGGCTGGACACGTGACCCGTGCTGGGTTTACTATCGTCTGTTTGTCTGACGGCTTGGGGAAACATAACTAAATAAACAAAAATAAATAAATATTAGGACAAACTTCATACACGGCTGGTTAGCCAGCCCCATACTACGACATATTTACGGTTAGAACTAGGGCGGTATCTAATCGCCTTCGAACCTATAACTTTCGTTCTTGATTGATGAAAACACCTTTGGCAAATGCTTTCACTGATGTTCGTCTTGCGACGATCCAAGAATTTCACCTCTAACGTCGCAATACGAATGCCCCCAGTTATCTATTAATCATTACCTCGGAGTTCTGAAAACCAACAACCTTTTCTAGTTTCTATTATGGTTGCTCACACAACTGATATACTAAATTCAATTTCAAATAATTTATTTTCCAAAACACGGGTAATACATAATAATGGAAAATAATGTTATGATGCTTAGTCTCACCATATTTTAGCCTATTAAGGCGTGCAAAAAATTATATATTACTAAAACTTATTCTAATTTAAATTTAGTCATTACATCATACTACAAATACATACCTACTTTATATAGATACATATTGAACACCCAGACCAACAGCCAATAAATTTAGTTCAGCACAAAGATGTTGGCCGTGCAGGGAATCAAAACCATGTGATTGGCAGTCCGACATGGTAACCATTACGCCAACGAGATCAATCAAAATATCATTACCTGCATATGTTTGAAATTTTTTATGTTACTATAATAAAACGATAAATTTCTCGAGAATTAGCCGAAACGATTGAGAGAATATTTTGTTATTAGGAACTGGATAAACGGTAATGAAAAGTTTACGAAAATACATTGGTCGGCGGTAAAAATTAAACAATACAATAACTTTCTTGATAATAATAAAACAAAGATTATATTTTATTATGGTAGTTTAATCCTCTATCTTCTACAATCCTGAACAAGCACAGCAAAAAGGCACCGATTCAATGTCGAAGTTGCGAGGATTCGCACAGAGCGTTTTGCTTCATTGTGAGAACTGCGAAGCTTTGGAACTCTCTTCCTGACTTTTCTTCTTTTTCCTGAAAAATACTAATCTAATCTAGAGTAATAGGTTTCTTCTAGGCCAGCGTGTTACATTTTAGACCATAGTCAAGCTTAACATCAGGCAAGCTCCACAGCCTTGACCAATCAAAAGGTGAGCCTATTCATCATTAAAAAAAAAAACATTGAACAAGCCTAGTCTTGACTTGATACTGCTGAGTAACTTTGCAATCTGTAGAACGTACTGCATGCAGCTCGTACCTACATGCAGTACGTTCTATGCAGTATGCAGTACGAGTATATTCTAGTATATAGTATAACCATAAGGTTATGTCAAATTATTAATACATACAAGCATTTTAAAGACAACCTATAAAAAATATGACTCTTGAACTCATCAACATATCCCAGGAACTTTCTCTCAACATTAAAATTAGTCGTTAATTCGGACCGACCGGCGTGCGGCGGTAGTTCGTCGAACTGACGCGTGTTTATTTAACAACCGTGTCGCAAGACGTGACGCGTCGAGAGGGAATCAACAAAATAAGATGACGGCCGAGGAATGCGCGCTCACCTTTAATGAGCGACAAACTGCTCTCGTTTGTAACGTTTATTAATTTGGTTCGACTTGTGGTTATTGTATACTATGGTAACGGGTTCGTACGGAAAGAAAAGCGATAATATTTCAATAGTTTCAATTAGACTTTAATAGTTTCTTCTTTGTTTCGTCTCTCAAGGATTCGTATGGTAAGAGAGCGAAAATTATTAATTATATACTTGTATTATTATTGTCCATACGAATACTCTAGAGACGAAGAAAGAAATAAGGTCTGATTGAAACTATTAAAGTAGCCTCTGTGTTAATCCAGGGTCTAAACTATTTCCATACCATTTAATTGAAATCGGTTCAGCCGTTCGAGCGTGATGAAGTAACATACATAAACACTTACACACAACTTACGCATTTAGTAAGAATATAAGATATTTTGAAGTAAGATTTGTAAAGTTCTTGGGTTTTTTTCAAAATGATTCTTTTGTAAGTATAGCCCCAACTGTTCAGCGAAGATGATCTGGATAGTCAGGTAACGGTCAATACGGACAGTCTTCGAATGGGTGACCAGGGAAAACTCTATATAGCATTAATATCTGGACGTTACTGTGTTGGTCTCAGCTGTTAATATTTTTAAAGCAGTCGTTGAGCCATGATTGACTACTCCCTTGGGCGGTTGAAAAACTCAACCTCTTTTGAAGGAGAAGAGGAATCATACCAATACCGAAAATGTTTTAATCAACCATTTGTCATAAACGCATCAAGTGCATTGACCGGTCGTCAGGCGCGCCATTCACGCAAACACCAATCAGAGAGCAAGAAGAAAGCAAAGCTTGCGCCCGCGCAGCGCAGTTTCCGCTCCTCTAAAATTAAAACTCATACGCACCAGACGGATGTGGAAACCGCACCCCGAAATAAACTTTACAACGCACCCATTACAGCTTCAAATGCAAAGCGATTGAAAAATCTCCACGGGAGTCGTGTCAGATGAATCAGACTCTGTCAGACTTACGACAGACGGTGTAAAGTCTTGAAAATTTGCCAATGCGCGTTTAGCTCGCGATAATCGTAAAATTCTAGCAGTTGTTTGGCATTGACCGGGTTGCGCAGGTCAGGGGCGGCTGCGCCAGCCAGAAATAGACGGGGTCGTTCACGCCAGTCGGTGAACTCTGGATTCTCCTGAACCAGGGTTTGGTGCACGTTTTGAAATATGCTGGTCCTTTCTTTACACAGTACAGCTAGGACCAACAGGTCTCGTAACTACTCAAGTCAGCGAAGTCAAGTCGCTCTGGCCTAAAGTTGATGCGTAGTCTGAAATAACTAGCTCTCAGGGAGGCTGTATGCAGGTAGGCTTCGTTAGGTACTTGGCGATAGTTATTTCAACTTGAGGGTGGTCGCTATTCAGGCAAGCACCAGAAAATGCCCTACCATCACACTATGGTATCCTCACGATGTTTTCCATAAACGAAAGCTCCAGCTCATTGGCGGGGATCGAACCCACAACCTTCAGTATGTGAGGCAGCCGTACGCTTGACAGAGCTCCCATCGCTTCGAAAGTCTATTCTGTAGCGGTGATAGTCTATGGAATAGACTACCATTACTTAAGGTAATCCGTTTCGTTTAACGTCCATCCATCAGTGTAGGATGCAGGTCGCAATGGTACTTGCATCGACAAGGACGCATTAGCAGCCCTTTGTGGCCGTTCCAGCGCATAATGACAGTTACAGGGACGTTAACTGAACAATGGCCGAAGTATTAGTTATGCGAGCACTGCCGGTGGAACGGTTATGCCGATGGCTATGTCTGAATGGCGCAAAGGATTTGAATAATGGTAGTACACTAGAAACTCGATTAACCGGACGAATTGTTGTCGTTATGCATTCGGATAATTGAAATTCCGGATGATCGAATGTATGAAGAAATTAGTTTTTTTTATTATTTTTCGATGAGAAGCCGGCGCGGGCGAGGTAATGCCAGTTTCGTCCGACACGTTCATTCTTGAAAAGTTACGATTTTCGCCGATTGGTCTGTAATCCAGATAATCGAAAATCCGTATAACTGAGGGCCGGATAATCGAGATACTGTCTAGTTTTGAGTACTCTACTTTATGTAAATTGTTATTTATATTTTTACAGGCTTGTATGTATAAGCATTGTTACTTTCTAATACAATTAGACAAACAAAACAAAAACATTTGCGCCACAGGCGTATTTATGTATGTATGTGTATGTATATGTAGTATATCAGTTGAGTTAGCTACCATATAACAAACTAGAAATGGTTTTGTGTGGGGCTAACCAGCCGTGTGTGAAATATGTCTTAGTAGTTACAATATACTAATGTATAAAAATTTATGAAGGCACATGTGTGTGGCATATTAAAATTCATCCGAATTTAGTTTTTATAAATTTCTTACTACTTTTGTTATTTTAATTGATGGTGTGTCAAACAATTGTTTTGTACCGAACATGCGCGTAGTATGTAAAACTCTTGATGACAAACAATAATAATAGTAGCAAAAAAACATAACGTAAAAAAACTTACAATTACATAAACGTCAACTAACTTCCTGTCAGCATAATACATTAACTGCAATAAAAAATGATTCCTGTCTGTACATATAGTTTATCTCAGTTTGTCCGCAGTGCGTCAACCTCGGATGATTAATTTCATATCATTTACTCGTTGCTATTTAATGACATTATGTCATAATCTCGGCTTGTCTACAATAAAGATGATATAAGTTTTAAACGAGTGATGTTAGATAGAGATGCGCGACTGCGAATAATCTGACCAGTCGAATTATCTACAACTACTAATATACACGTTCGACTTGAATATTAGTAATATAGTAATGTTAATAATCGAATGATGACTACTAATTAGTTACTAATGGCGTTTTGACTCGATTGTTAGCGAATCTTGTCAATGCCACTTGTTAGTTTCAAATGAATGAAATATGAATGAATCGTTCGCCGGACTCCCGCACCGCTCCCTAGCGCCACCGCCAGTCGAATTACGTCATTTTGAGTGGGTATCATGTAAGTTATTTTCGGAGATCATTCGAATGAGTCGAATGATTTATAAAGTCGAATAATTCGACTGGAATCATTCACAGTCACATGTTAGTAGATCTTTAATAATGATGAGGGTTATGCGATTGGTCGGTAGATGCCGATGTTAAATTTGCTTTACTCTTTGACAAGTTAATGCTGACACTTGACAGTTTGACAGAGTGTCTACAGTACAGTCAAAGTCAAACATTTATTGCATAATTAAAAAACATTTTATATACATCAAATTATGTTCGTACATTATACAGCTAAAAGTATTGAATGAAATTAACAAGTTTAATTTAACTAACTTTACTTCTTTTTAAGTATTTAAGTAATAGTTGTAGTTGTTATTTATGACCAACTAAGTTTCTGTGTTTCTTTGTTTTTTGACATTTGATTTAAATTGTAGACTTAATAAAATTGACTTGTATGTAGTTTACTTACTTGTGAATTTGATGTATATAGTTATTATTTTTTATACAATTGGTAGATAGTATAACATTTGTGTTAAAAACCATAAATTTATTTACTGATTTAAATATACAACGTTCTAGTAAAAAGTACTTTCTAAACGACTACAGTAAAGATATAAATTTTTTTATTCGTTATATCTTTTATTCTAAGAACAAATCGTTTTCATAATAAACATGGGTGTGTCCGTTCTAAACTATCTACCATTAAAACCACTATAAACTAAGCGGCTGTATCCCATAACTTAGCGAGGCATTTATCATTATGTCAGATTTGAAATTGGCCTAATGCAAAAGCAATTTACTGCAACCTTGGTTCGCTAACCTCACTAATAGAACAGAAGTCAGATAATAGTAGTTAAATGAGCGTGAAACAGGGTTATTTGTATTTAGACGTCTTCTTCTTTTATAACAATTCTACTTCTGTGTTTTTAGGGTTTTAATACTTCTTTACTAATTTCAATTCTGTAATTGTAATTCTACTTTGTAGCGCCTGTAGCTCGGCTAGCTAAGGTGATCTGTCGCGATCATCAAAGCTAAGCAGCGGTCGATGCGGACAGTGTTGGGTGACCATGCTCTGTCGTTTTTTAAGTGGGCGCTACCGTGGAACGGATGACACGTTAAATTGTAGGTCCCGGCTGTTAGTCTCAGTACAAGCAGTCGTTAAGCCAAGTCAGAGGCTTTTGGGCGGCTTGAAAACTCTCGACACCAGAGCTTGGTCATTTTAGCACATACGAGGAAGAAGAACCATTCTAATTTTTTACTCGGTACATCTAAGCATTTGACCAAGAGGGTGCAAAATCCCACGAATTAGCAACACTCTGGCCAAAAGTGGAGCATGCCTTGTCTGGAAGAACTGGCTCTCAAGTGCCGAAACACACCGTTGGGTGTTTGGTGACAAATTTTTCAACTTGAGGATTCAATGAGTATTTTCAACTCAACAATAAAACAGACAGACAGCGGAGGCTGAGTAATAGGGTCCCGTTTTTACCTTTTAGGTACGGAACCCTAAAAAGGTGTTACTCATTCCCACATCTATCAACTACTAAAATTAGTAACAGTAACTTTTATTGTACCATTAAAAGAATGTATAATAACCTCCTCCTTTTTTGAAGTCTGTTCATAACAATGATCTTTAAAAAGGTTGTAAAATTTAACGCCAGAGCTTAGGCATTTAGCTCGTAAGCAAAAAAATAGAAGGTTTGGGAGTGAACCTGTATGATCAGATTAAAGTGCAGTTGTAAAATAAATAATTGCAGCTAATGGAAGTATTTTGTAAGAGATGCTTTGGATTGATCGAACTATATTAATTGTTGCTCTATTCTAATTAAATTTATGGTGGTTGTAAATTGATTGCGAATTAGCGGTTTTATTTTTATCATGTACGTACTAATTATACAAAAAAAACATATCATTCAAAATGATCATAAAATATATTTTTTTACATTTAATTCACCTGATGGTTAGCGATATTGCGATAAAAGGTGGAGCGCGCTTGCTCAGAAGAAACCTGGTTTAAATTAAACCTCACTCTCGTAGTTTACATAGTAACGCCCTGCGGTGTTACACGCGTTAATCCGTTAAAGATAAAAGCCTCTGTTATTTGTTAAAGTCTGGGCTATCTTTATACCAAATTTCATCAAAATCGGTCCAGCAGTTGGAGCGTGAAGATAACAATTATACACACACACACAATTTTACATTCTTTATATATTCGACTCGTATATCGCACTTGATCGTACTTCTTACTCCTTACCTAAGATTTTGATACTTTCTTTAAATGTTTAAAATATTAAAATTTATTTTTTAATTAGAACTTAGTACGAGTAAATACATGTTATGAATACTTGTTACTGTATTATTAAAAAAGTTATACCTTCAAAAATAAACATATGTACATATCATACAGCTAAAAAGGTCCAACTCAAAGTTTCAAAGTCTTGTGATGTTTTCAAGCTGGTAACACCAAAGCTTTCACCGGAGGGGAGCAGGTGCTCGTGTTTAGACAGGGGCGGAGTAAGTGATGGGTGCGAATTAGACGTCTAGACTTGACAACAAGCCTAGACTTGAACACAGACAGGGGTGCGGGTGAACGGCGTGCTAATTGCTGCCCAGGGGCGGACTCTGAACTCTCATTCTAACCCTATATTTAACTTTGTAGTGCGGGCAATGTATTTTTTATGAACGTACCAAAAAGACTCGATTTTTCTCGAATGCGCTTAACTACATTAATGTTTTACTCAGAATATAGTTACTTACTCATATGATTAGCTAACAAAAAATAAACAAACCTGAATTCAAAAAGACTATATAAATTAAAACTACATTATAGTTTTAGTTTCGTGTAAGTTCTATCTATAGACATGCTCCAATTGTTTGAAATTTTGGCTAAACAAATCTGGTAGAACTAAAATTAAACGTAAAGCATACTTTAGTGCATCATACACTACGATTGCCGAGACGCGGTCTCCACTCTAGAAACTCGTCTACCATAATGGTCATCGGTTCTTCGGTAGATACCGGCACATTGCCACTTCAAACTTACTTACTTTATAGTGTAGGACGCCCTACAACCAGGTCGAGCGATGATCTGAATAAGGTAGCGGGTAGTGGATGGCGAAGAGGGTATAATTTAAGGTCTTCAAATATAGAGTAAATAGGTTCCTTCTGGGCAAGCGTGATACATCTTAGACCGCAGTTAAGCTTAACATCAGGCAAGCTGCGGTGAAACGTAAGCCTATTTATCATTAAAAAAAAGAGAAGCACAGGATAGGGCCAAGTGGCGTGCCTTGGGAGAGGCCTATGTCCAGCAGTGGACGAGCATAGGCCGATGATAATGATACTTTAATGCATAAAAAATCAAAAATGCATTTTACTGCCCCTTCCCGAATTCATGACATTTTTATTTCACTACAAAAGAATAACGATCTGACACCTATTCGAGCAAAAATTGTGCATCGTCGAATTTACAGCGTCAGTATTGTATGCGCACGCGCATCCATTGCAATGGATGCGCGTGCGCATACAATAGCCGGCCTTGCGCTCTTTCCACGCGTATCGACACCATCGATCAGCTGGCGAACAAAGCGACCACGGTGACATACTACTGATATACGAGAATGGGCTGGAACAGACACGTAACAATACCACTCAACACTGTTTAACGCTCGGCTAGCTAAGGTGATCTGACGTGATCATCGAAGCTAAGCAACGGTCGATGCGGACGGTGTTTTGATGGGTGACCATACACAGGCAAGTCGTTTTTCAAGTGGCATTATCATCTGAGCGCTACCGTGGGTCGGATGACATGTTAAATTGTAGCTGCACATTAAGAGCCAGAGTTCTAAGACTAGGCTAGCTCCACCTAAGGCCAAAGCATCGCTAGCCCGTGAAGTTATTCACTGTTTATTTGACAATGCCTAGCTGTAACATGTATTGAGATAATTTTTACCGAATTTCGACATCCGTTATTCAGATCAACTCTTTTTTGTCGAAAGGAAAAAATTTCAATATCAAATAAATACGTTTTTTTTACTTTAAATAAGTCAGCGCTTGACCACAATCCACGTGATGGTGAGTGACATTGACGTCAACGGTGGAGCGCGCCTACTTAGAAGGAACCGGTTCACAATTTTCTTCAAGGCGAAACTAAACCGATTAGTTGTAGGCAAGTACGCTCCACCTTAAACCGCAACATCACTTAACATCACATGAGATATAAAAGAAAATCAAATCATACATACAAAAAAGAAAAACGTCATATTTGCTTGACATTTCATGTTCCCACTTTCGTCTATCATTTCATTTTCCCTTTCAATTGTTAAATCAATCATTGATATCTGAAACAATGGAAGAAAAATTGTCCAAACGAGTGAAAGTGCTCTATTCCGGAGCGGGGAGCCGCGGGGCCCCAGCGGGTCACCCTGTAAAGGTTATCTAGAGAAAGTGGAAGCACGACTCGTGCGCATCTTTTGAGCAAACACGGGCGCTGGCCTGCCTTAGGCACGCGATAGACTGTCATAGCCCAGTCATATTAGGGGTTTCACCTCGGAATGAAAGATAATAAGCTGGAAATTGGTAAAAACCTTTGTTTCGTTACCCTAAATATTGTCTCAAAAGTCACAAATGCTATCGTGTCCGCGTCTTAAGATATTGAAGGTCAAAGGTCACAAAAAACGATTTTTCGCGAATATCTCGGTTCCTATTGCTTAAATGATATTTTCACCTATTAGAAAGTTGTAGAGTATAAAATTCTCTACAACTTTTGTCTAAACTTTTTTTTTATACGATCAACCGTTTTTGAGGTAGAGCGCGAAGAGTGCGGCTAGTGCGGCGGATGAGCTAATGCAGGGTCAAGCTCACGCTTGACCCTGCATTAGCTCATATATGACTGTACGCTGCGCACTCTTCGCGCTCTACCTCAAAAACGGTTGATCGTATAAAAAAAAAGTGTAGACAAAAGTTGTAGAGAATTTTATACTCTACAACTTTCTAATGGGTGAAAATATCATTTAAGCAATGGGAACCGAGATATTCGCGAAAAATCGTTTTTTGTGACCTTTGACCTTCAATATCTTAAGACGCGGACACGATAGAATTTGTGACTTTTGAGACAATATTTAGGGTAACAAAACAAAGGTTTTTACCAATTTCCAGCTTATTATCTTTCATTCCGAGGTTGACCCCTTTTTTTACCTGATTTCACTGGGCTATCAGGCCAATCGTAACAACAATACTGCTTGATGCTTCGAAAGGAAACGGATATTTTGTGACAGCATTCCTGGTTTCGTTACCGTTTACTGTTTTGGTATAGTTATTTTGCCTGTATTGTCTGCCTGCTTTGTTGAGCCGTTTGAGTGTGAAGAAGTCACAAACATACACACACACACACACACACACACTATCCTTAGCATTTAAATTCAGTGTAAACTCCATTCAGTATTCAGTGTAACGTCACTCGATTTAAGACAAACTCTCTAAAGAGTCGAAATCAATTGGCTTTAGTTTGTTTAGCTTGAATTCCATACAATGATACATTATCTGCATTTAACGACCACTCTCTATAACGCCATAAAATGCACAATGCCTTCAGTGTCTTTATGAGTTAACACTGTTATTAGACTTAGTAGTAGGATGAAACATTGCTGCCTTGACCGTGTGTTGGACATTGGGTTGATGGTGTGTAGCCAGCCTAAAGCTCGGGCAAGCTCGGATGTAAACAGAGCCGTGGGAAGCTCACGGATCGTTCGCCATTGTTCGGTCTTCTTGAGATGTGCTATCGATGTAACGGCCGCGGCCTTGGGAGCTTTCTTTCTGAGGATCCGGTACTTTTCCGCGCTATCGGCAACTTTCTAAGCCAGCTTTGTACGTAGCTGACGTGATCAACTAATTGTAAATATGTATAAATTAATATCTTTATTTATTTACTACTACGTTTTACGTTTTTAAGATGAAAGAGGATATTTTCATTTTCATATTTTCATCTTTATTAGTGTTTCATCTATAATATAATAATTTTATCAAATTAGTGTATTCTCATCGGTCCTCAATAAATCTACAAAGTTTGAACGAAATCTGGCCGTTTAAAGTGGGTCAAAATCGCGCCCAAAGAATTTGGTTCTGAAGTTTTGCATTCGTTGGAAAGTTCTCGACTTGTAGCAAACACAATTCTGGGAATTTTAAGCGTCCTGTTACCGATATTAATACATATGTAGGTACGGAATCCTAAAAAAGACTGTCCAAACCAACAATCCATTTTTTTTTACTAATAAATTCAGTTCAGCGCTTGTTAAAAACTATAATACCCATTCCCACATCATTCAAGTGCTCATACTCAAAACAGTAGCGAACATTGTTCTGTTAAAGTTGTGTAAAACAATGTTCATTGGAAAGAACAGGGGGACTACCACGACCACCGTAAACATTTCTTAAACCATACTCTACTGAGGTAACTTTTCTTTTTTTTACTCTTAATAAGCTTGCGCTTGGCCATAACTCACCTGATGTTAAGTGACATTGCAGTCTAAGATGAAGCGCGCTTGCCTAGAAGAAACCTATTCACTCTCGCTCGCCTTGAAGACAAAGCGAGTGTGGCTCGGTGGTAATAACGTCTGCTTTTCAATCAGACGGCCCCTGGTTCGATCCCGGCCGTACACTAATGACTTGTTTTTCAAGTTATGTGTGGATTTGCACTCGTTTTACGCTGAAGGAAAACATCGTGAGGAAACCGGCACGTTTGAGGACCACAATATTCGAAGACGTGTGTCATCCGCCAACCCGCACTTGACCAGCGTGGTGGATTATGGCCTATATCTCTCTCCTCGTGAGAGAAGGCCCGAGTCCCAGCAGAGGGAACGTATAGTGGGCTGCCTATGCTTTGCTATGCTATGCCTTGAAGACAGGCGACAGTGAATCGTAATGGAACTGGAAGTAACATGAAAACCATGATGGTTAAAGCTTACGGCAGGCCTCTAGGGGTCATTGCTAATGTAATTAGCTTGTACTCGTTTCCTTAATTGCTAGTTTCAAGTATCTTTCTCTCACAGCTTCCGGAGTTTAGTAGGTCAAGTTGACTGCGGCTGCGTTTGAAATGGCCACGTTTATACATCCTCTCTGGCGAGTTTGTCTTTTATTAATGACCAGTTGCACCCCGCTATATTACCAGCTTTGATCCGGGACAAAAAAAAACGGAATTAAAAGTGTCTTATGTCCGCAGCGAACTAGAATAAATAGAATAGTAACTTGGCCGATAAAATGGTTCCACCGTCCACGCGTAAAATACCGCGGTGGGCGGGGCAAAATAGCTCCCGCGCGCTCGCGTGGCGTCACATGGCACGGCACCAATCGCGTGCGAGCTTTGTGTGTGTGTGTGTGTTTCGTTGGGATAGCAGTATAATTGTGTGTGTAGATGGATACAAATTCTAAGCGGCAATTGTATGGAGTTGCTCCTCCGTTTGTAATATGTATGTCCGTTTCCTGGTTCTAAGCTACCTCCGCACCAATTTTCAGCTAAATCCGTTCAGCCGTTCTTAAGTTATAAGTGTTGTAACTAACACCACTTTCTTATACATATAGATTTGAAGCGACAGCTCAGTCGGGCGAGTGGCCGCCTTACGTCCCGAAGGACGTAGGTTCGATCATAGCATGGTGGTAAGGTATTTTTTAGAGAACACATGCCTAGCAGTACAGTGATGTGTAAAACTACAAATGATTTTGTTTTGCTTCTTGTGCTGCCGACGCAATGAAAGTCATGTTAATCGACGATCTATGCCGACATAAAGATTTGTTGCTTCCGTTTTAGTTACCTAGTCTAGTTTTTTAAATATTTATGTTTTATGTATTTTCTCTTTAGCTCATACGAAGAAGAAGAAATATAGATAGCGTTTATACTGAGGGCTGAGCTTTATCGGACGCTAGACATATAGTATGCTGTCTTTCTTATTTTTTCATGTTGGTTTATGTTATTTGTAATCTATACCAATATTATAAAGAGGAATTGTTTGTTTGTTTGTTTGTTGGACGCGAATAGGCTCCGAAACTACTGGACCGATTTGAAAATTTCTTTCACCGTTGGGAAGCTACTTTATCCTCGAGTAACATAGGCTTTATTTTGTTTCTCTTTACAATTTAGATTAATTTTTTTGCCCGTGCGAAGCCGGGACTAGCTGCTAGTAAGCCAGCTGCCTATATGTATAATATACATATTATGTATGTGTCTTCTGTGTCTGAAATAAATGTGTTCTTTCTTTAAGAAAAGAATCTTTACAAATATTTTTTTTATTTATTGCCAGCTTATTGTGTCCCTGCTGGGCAAAGGCCTCTGTTCCCTCCTTACAGACAGCCCGGTCTTCAGCTTTGGTGTCCCAGTTTGTATCATGTTCGTCTAGATCATGACGCCACCTTTGTCTGGGTCTACCCCGAGGTCATTTTTGAAATGCTCAAAGAAAATTCCAGTTCCTCCAAAAACCCCTAACAGAGTTCAATAAGCGGAAGTGCAAAGTAAACAATATGACGTCACGTGTACTTGACACAAATAACGACCAGTTGTGAGCAACTTGAACTTCAATATCGACTGATTTACCTCTCGTCAGATACACCGGCGATTACTGGGATAGGGCTGTCACCTTGGCCATAAACTAGACAGTACAATTTATATTTCTACACGCTTTATATTAGCTTCACCTGTATGTTTGTTTGTAAGTTTGTTTGTAACCGACTTCTTTGGGCGCGATTTTGACACACTTTAAACGGCCAGATTTCGTTGAAACTTTGTAGATTTATTGAGGACCGATGACAATACACTAATTTGATAAAATTATTACATTTTTTGTATTTTTGTTTGTTTGTAACCGACTTCTTTGGGCGCGATTTTGACCCACTTAAAACGGCCAGATAAGTGTGTTTTTTAGTTTTTTTAAACTACTATTATTATTGGCTCTCTCGTACTTTGCACAGCGTATCAGTGTTGCTATACAAAAAGCAACTCGGCTTGCATTTTAGGTACTCTCCCCACTGGCACTGATATCTAGGGTTCCGTACCTAAAAGGTAAAAACGGGACCCTATTACTAAGCCTCTGTTGTCTGTCTCCAAGCTGTGTATCTCAGAAACCGTGATAGCTAGAGGGCTTAAACTTACACAAGTTATGTATTTCCCGTGCCGCTATAACAACAAATACTAAAAATAAAAAATAAATGGAAATATTAAGTATATCCCCATACAATACATGAGTTTTTTCCTATTTTTTTTGCAATTCAAAAACGGTAGCTAGTAGATGTTTAAAATTTTCACGCTCAAATGTTTATCACACTTGATTGGTTGGTGGTGGATTCTGGCCAATATCTCTCTCCTCGTGAAAGAAGGCTCCGAGTCCCAGCCGTGGGAATGTATAGTGTGCTGCATTGTGCTATACATAACTGAGGTAACACCCCTAATCTCATGACGAATAGTAATCGCGGTGTATCAAAGCAACGGGCGGAGTCACGTGGGAGCTCTTAATTGATCATATTGTAATTGTTTCAATGCACTTCCGCGCCTGCGCCTGCGCATCTATGTATGCTGCCTTTATTCGGAAGGCTACACAGATTACGCATGAGTATGTAGGTACCTGCCTATCTTTAGTATCGAACGAATTTCGAAGGGTTCGTGTAACTGTTTAGCAAATACGGCATCATATAGAGAAGTATATTAATTATATTCTTTTTTATTCATTTATTTCCGTAGCTTAACATGTACACAAGTTATTAATGTAATTCAACTTATAGTAAATGCACCCTCTAATCGTTAATGGGTAAGTTAGGGTGTTGCTATATAATTAAAAACTTGCAAACTAAGTTATACGTACATGAATTAAAAGACGTTTGTAATTTTTGTTTTCCTATTTCACCAAATACTTATAAACTTTAAAATCTATATTTTAATCCGTTCGAACCCATTCAACTTCCTATTCGCATGAGCTAAAGGCTAAAATTATTATTAGTACTAGCAGTCGTTAAGCCAAGTCAAAACCCTTCGGGCAGCTTGAAAACTCTCGACCCCAGAGCTTGGCCACTTAGCTCATACGAAGAAGAAGATTACGTTTTGCAATATCACGGATCAACGACCACAACACGCTAAAAATAAATCGCATCGCGTGTCTCACCATCTGTACTTGACCGTCGTTATTACATTTAAATATTCGTGTCGATAAATTTCCAATTTCCATAACGAATCCAATTCCCAAGGGTGAGGTTGTATCAGGTGATCTCTGCAGGTGTGCGGGCGCAGATTAAATGAAATAATTGAAATAAATCCTAAAGAACTTTTTATTGGAATAAAGTTCATTATCGCGCGTTATGAAAGGGAGACGGAAAAAATTCGTACAAAAAGTTGTCACGACATTTTTTGCGCACGGTATGGCAACGTCGCATCTCCAAAATATGTTCGGAAGTCAAATACGGCTATCAAGTTAATTAATATATTATTTTTGTTAATAATAATGACAAAATATTATTATTATTAAATAGTTTATTTCAGAAAAAGGTGTCAAGCAGGGCGACCCGCTCTCTCCCAAATTATTCACCAGTACACTTGAAGAAGTATTTAAGACCTTGGCAAGCTTGTGGCAGACTAAGGGAATTGATGTCGGCAGCAGAAAACTCAACAACTTAAGATTCGCTGACGACATCGTTCTCTTTGCATCAACGGCACCAGAACTAGAGAAAATGCTTGAAGAACTAAGCACAGCAAGTCTCAGGGTTGGACTAAAGATGAATCGGTCAAAGACACAATTGATGACCAATCGCACAAAACAACTTGTAGAAGTAGACAGGCAAGCATTACAATATGTCGATGAGTACATTTATCTAGGCCAGCTAGTCTCCTTCGAGAATCGGCAGGACAAAGAAATTCAACGTCGTGTCGATAACTCTTGGAGGAGCTACTGGTCTATGAAGGACTTAATGAAGGGCGACCTTCCATTATCTTTAAAACGGAGACTCATCGACATGTGTATCTTGCCCGTTCTAACCTACGGTGCTCAGACCTGGTCATTGACCGATTCTCAGAGGTTCAAGCTTGGGGTTTGCCAAAGAGCAATGGAACGTAGTATCCTGGGTATCAAAAGGACGGACAGAGTCCACAGCACAGTACTACGTTCCATGACAGGTGTTGTTGATGTAGGCCAAAAAGCAGCCAAACTAAAATGGGATTGGGCGGGTCATGTGGCTCGTATGCATTCCGAACGCTGGGCCGGGATCGTCACTCAGTGGATTCCTCAAGGTCGGCGCAGTAGAGGGAGACCGAGGACCTGCTGGCGTGACGATCTTGACCAGTTTTCGAATGCCTGGCGAGAGGAGGCTATCGACCGGGATTCGTGGAGGGAGTTGGAGGAGACCTTTGCCCAGCAGTGGGACAGTATAGGCTAAAAAAAAAAAAAAAAGTTTATTTCAGAACATAATTACATTCCATATAATAAAATTAAAATTAAACAAATCGCAAATACACAAAAATCTAAATAAAATAATAAGAAGCAATAAAAATGGTTGCCTGTAAAGTCGGTTTTACGGGCGAAGATTTTACGTGACAACGTCTGCCGCGTGCTGCACGCGCGGCAGACCGATCATAGTTAAGTGGGAGAGAGACGCAAGGCATTCGGCGGGCCTCTCTCTCGTTCGGTGACTCATCGTAACGTTACCGGGCGTTACACTTTTTCATAAGTGACTCCCAGCCGCAACCTAATTTAAGACGTTGTCACGTCAAAAATGTCAAACTAAATTATAATTTCTACTTTCTACAATTTCATACTTACGTTTTCATCTATAGGTGATCAATTAATTTCACAGATACAATGATATTTCTATATTCAAAACGACAAAAACAGGAGATGTATCGTGTTCAGACAACTCTATTGGATCATTTCTAGGCGGGTTCGCCCCCGCGCGTCTCGGTACAGCTATAAAACAATTTAGATTACATCTCTATTCGCAAATGGCCACATAATTTAAATACAATTCTTTCGAAGCAACGTGATTACTTTATTGCTTTGGCATTTGAATAATTGCGGTTTTCTTTGTTAGTAATGTTGCTCCAAGTTTCTGAGGAACGTTTAGATATTTTTTTATTATTCTCGTGTAATTTATTATTTTATCCTAAAATAGTTGACTACCTCGTTGGCGTAATGGTTACCATGCCGGACTGCCAACCAGATGGTCTCAGGTTCGATTTCCGGCACGGCCAACATTGTAGTGATGAACTAAATTTGTTGGCTGTCGGTTTGGGTGTTAAGCTTGTATCGATATAGTGTTTATACTACATATACCAACGTATATGTAGTATATAATTTGTGTTAGCAAACATAATCCCACTATGGTTTAGTAATGGTTTAGTATGGGGCTAATTAGCCGTGAAATGTGTCCTAGTCGTTGAAAAACATCGCCACCTAAGTATTATGTATTTATGTATGTATAATTCAATATTCTAGTACCTTTTGAAAGGTACTTTTTCAAAGCTACGTAAAATGTATTTAAATTATTCTGTAACGTAAAATAACAAAAATAGATGATAATGATAAGATCTAGAACACTTGCGCAGACCGCTACCCGGGTTGCGCGCGCGGAGCGATAAGATAAAGACGCATTGTTTGCGTTTCTCATTGGTTGCGCAAACGCAGCTTTCGGCCCAGATCCTATCTCATATTGGGCAATGATTGCCTCTGCTCCACTGTTGATACAAGATAACCGACGTGATAATGAAAGATTAAGACAAGTGCATCGAATTAGAACATAACTGACTGACTCTTTATGAAGTGACTTCAAAATCTCTGTTGTGATTTAAATTAAACGTCCCTCGACGACCCTTCAAATTCTTCAACAATTACAATTTGGAGCGATTGTTCTCCGGACAATAAAATCTCTGATCCCTTCATGTAATTAACTGGGACTCGATGGTATTCATTGGGAATAGAGCACAATGAATGTGTAGTTTCTAATTTAAAATTTTTGATTACGTCGCACCCTCGGCGCGTAGTGCCAGTCACGTCAGCTGGAGTGTAGATTCTGTTGACCCCGTCATTTGCATGTACGACCAACAGAAGGGGCAATATAGCTTTCTATAAATCGAACGAACGCGAGGGTCTGTGAACAACAGCAGTTAAATTTTACAACTTCCGTCCGCGGACTGGGATCGGCGACCACTGCTGTCATTTGTGCTTTTCTATAAGGAGCCTAGAGTTGGCAAAGTCTGACATTGCCGTGTCAAACACTTGGGAACGAAGTACCGAAGGTCGCCGTTGCATAGTTCTTTTTATATAGCAATTAAACCGGTCGCAAGGCCGTTGCGGCTCCTCATTCGAAGCTATTAATAGACGCGTCGCATTAATGCGACCAAATCTGGCCACGGTCCGGTCTGCGATTCGTTTACCTACAGCGAAGCGGATTCTAGCTCGCGCCTTTTTTGTCCGGCGACTAAACGCCGGCGCTGCGAGGGCACCTGCCGTTCCTTATTTATAAAGCGAGCGCGCGGAATCTAAAACTCCTGACACGCGGGCCGAGTGAGTCATGCGCGCGCTCCTCGCGTTCCGCCGCCACGCCTGCGCCTGCGCTGCGCTTTGCCGCATTATCTATCTCTGGTCGCGATTAAGAAATCCGAGATGACGGATGGCTCGCGATGCTCATCCTGTACTATCGATCGCCGATGTAGATAGCGGTCGGTATCGCGCCAGCGCTCGATCTATCGACGTCGGTTGAGCAAGCGGTTGAATAATGAACCGGTGCGGAGTGATGGACGCGCTCGGTTCACTGCCAAGGACGTGTTTGCGCTGCGAGGCGGCAGTTTGTTGCGTAACGTGCGGCGTCCCGGGGTTTCGCCGCCGGACCCGATGCGCCTGCGCCGGCCGCGCTGCCGACGCGTTGCTCAACATTCAGCGACACCCGTTTTAATTATTTTTGATCGTTTTATTATGCAGAAAGTGAGAAGGAACAAATGACGGTCGATTGCGGTTGCAGCTTTGCACCTCCTCCGCGTTCATTACTGTAGCGCCTGTAACTCAGCTAAGTTGATCTGACGTGATCATCGAAATAAAGCAACTGTCGATACGTAGTCTTGATAGATGCATATCTATCAAGACTCTACGTATGTGCAAAAGTCTGTCATTTAAAAAGTGACATTTTATCTGGATGCTAGCGTTACTAATAATAATAATAATTAATAGAATGTGGATAGTATGGTATGGTAAATTCACTAGAGAACCTCAAAGAGTACCTTTATATAAAATAATATTGATACATATATCTTTACAAAAAAATAATTAAGAACTTAGTTTCTATACCTATCGTAATAAAACCTAATCATCCAAAGTAGTATGTGATTGAAAGAGATTGTTCAATCGCGATAATACATACTCGTATTTGAGTACAGAAGATTATCAATTTGAGGCAACATCCGACATTTCTGATTCAATAACTGCTATTAAGATGTCATAATCTCTGCACTCAGCAGCCGAGGGTACCGTAATGCCGCTATTTATGGCCCCAATCGGCGGGACAAGATGTTCCACTACAACACTTGAAGACGTCAACAAACACTCAAGAAGGAAGACTATATGAATATGCGAGATTGATCATAAAATTCTCATTTTTCCTAATGACATGTGAGACCAGTTCAGTCAACACGGAGAATAAATCACAATTACGCTATAAAATGTTCACTTACGCATTAATCTTTGTCTTAGTAAGAGCTAAGAGACTGTTGTCGAGTTTTTAAGCCACTTAAGGGTTTCTGATTTGGCTTAAAGGTTATTTGTACTAGTATCAGACAAAAAGCTACTAAATATAATCAAAATAAAATTTTTGAATGAAAAATGTTTATGCAAAAAAAAAGAATTACAACAATTCAATTATCTGTGTGCACAAATTCTCTGTATTTAAGCTACAATAAGGTTCATAGGTTAGTTAGTAAATACAACTTACTACCTATTAATTACAAAATAAAAATAAACGTAATTTTTAAGCAATTTTTTCCGATTTTTATATACCTTCGAAACATTTATAGAAAATGTTCTGATAATGTTTAGAGGGTAATTCAGTATTCACTTTAAAAATGACTTTGAAAAATAAAGTAATATTAATTCTTAAAGGATCTCTCATACAACGATGGTTCGGAACCCTACATATGCGACCCCGACTGGCTGATTTTTTTTCTTTAGAGCCGTATGCTGTTCTTGTAACAGCGGTGAAATTGCAGCAATTACACATACCATAGCACAGTGAGCTATACCGAATTCTCAGACATGCAGGTGGGGAATATCTCGTCTAATTCAGATCAGGGTTTTTTAGAGGCCATTAAGCCAAGTGAGTTAAATACTTAAAACGGTCATTTTAATTAGTTAAGTAATCATCTTTGTCATAGAAACATAATTAGTTGAGCAAAAATATATACATTGACACTCATTTTTATTAATGAAGTATAAGCTTAGAAGTGTATTTATGTCTTTACATCATCACCATTGATCTTTCATCTACGAAAGGAGATTGTCTATACTAATATTGTTAGGAGCAAAAATTTGGATCGTTTGTTTGTATGAAATAAATTATTAAGAAATAATTACAGTTAAGCCAAAAAAAAAACGAAAATTAAATGTTTTTAAGAAATTAAAATACAGAGAGTTGAGACACAAAATTTGTTCGGTCTAGGTGTTAAATAAATAAATAATTTTAAATAAATATTAGGACATATTTCACACACGGCTAGTTAGCCCCATACTAAACCATTTCTAGTTTGTATTATGGTTGCTTACACAACTGATACTACATATACATACATAAATACCTTATATACATGTTATACACCCAGAACGACAGCCAACAAATTTAGTTCAGTACAAAGATGTTGTTTTTGGCGTTGCCAGGAACCGAACCCGGAACCTTCTTATTGGCAGTCTGGCATGGTAACCATTACGCCACACACGTCACTATATCACATAAATAATAAAATATTTTTGTATGTACATACATATATGTACTCGTAGTATATCAGTTGTGTTAGCAACCATAAAACATACTCGTACTAGAAATGGTTTAGTATGGGGCTAACCAACCGTGTGTGAATTGTGTCCTAATGTAAAAAAAATGCCACAAACTGGTTACAGCTGTTATGGAGCAGAAAGCAGGTGGTGGAAATTTCGCCGAATTTCGGCGGCGAACCGACTTTGGTGTTTTGTCCGAAATCAAGTTAGCTTGAAGTATTTATTAATACAGGATGTACATAGTTACTGGGATTGCCGTTGTTTCGGGGTGATTTTATTTGAAAAACATACTATAATATATGTAGTTCGTACTACTGATAGATAAAAATCACTAAATACATATTTAAAATAAAATTAAAAATTGAGAATCGGTCCACAAATGGCTGAGAAATCGGTGAACATACATAAAAAAAATACATACAGTCGAACCTCCTACTTTTTTGAAGTCGGTTAAAAAAATTGAAACATACATTTCTTTTGCTGTTATAAAAATACTAATAAATCGGAGATTAATGTTTTCTTCTTGTTTACGTATTATGAATTAATGCGTTTTTAGTTATTCATTTACCTTGAAACATCTTCTTAATTCCAAGCTTTCTATTGACGCAGGTATCTATCTACATTCAAGATTTACGTCAGGTTCTTTAAAAATAAACTTATTAAGAAACTTAAGTTTTAACGGTCTAAGGAACGAGCCTTAAAATATTTATTCTTAATTAAAGTAATTATAATATGTAATACGTAAGCCCTGTTAAATGTCCATAAATAAAATATTTTTGTTTGTTTTTTTTTTACCAATCAGAGTTATGAATAAAAATATTAAAAGACATGAATCAAATTAATTTGGATTTAAATATGTACAATTTTTTTTTTTATTTGTATTACTAAGTCTGATTGGTACCAAAATTTACTTTGACTATAGTCAATTTTGGTACCATTCAGACTTAGCTCCGTTTCTACGTTGTTAATGTCGACATATCACAAGTAACCCTGTACGGGAACGTTGGGAGGATGCAGCTGTTGCATTGATGGATGAGTTTTTAAACGTTGTTATTGTAATTGGAACGGGTTTTGGTTTTTAGAAGCAGACATTTTGGAACATTAATGCACAGGACGAATAGTCAGTACAGTTTCTATAACCCGTCATTACCGTTTTAGTATCTGTATCTGGATTGATTTTGCTTGTTCTTCTCTCTCGTAAAAGTTTGTGAAAACTTCTGTTGATTCATGATTGCCTGGTAGAAATAATAAACATGTATTTTCTTTTTAAGTATTACCCCAGTTTTTACATTTCACACACTGCTGGTTAACCCCATACATACTAAACCATTTTTGATTTGTGTCATGGTAGCTAACAGGCTGAGTTGAGGCTGTGTTGTGACAAATTAATGTTTATTATGTGTACTATTTTATATATTACATCTTGTCTTGTATTAATTTGTCATAATAAATAATTTTCTTTCTTTCTTTCTTTTTTGACACAACTGATATACTACATATTATACAAACATATAAATTTTATAGTAGTTTACGAGTACACAATATATTCATGCTAATACTCCATGTTGTTAAACAGAAATCGAATATATTCTACAGTGTTTACAAATATTAATTATTCTTAATGTAAATCGATGGATATATAAACACTTTATTAAAACACTCACTGTTTTCTCACTAATTTACTAATTCCTGAATGAATTATCGGGAATTCGTGTTCCACGCAGTACTGGATTAATCTTGGTCTTTTTTCCCGGATCAACGTAGATAAACCGCAAAGTACTATACCACGCTGGTACTTATTAGCTCTATCGATCCTTAACCGGGTCAATCACCGAGGTCAGCTAAGTAGAGCGGGGTGTTTCCCGCCCCAGCGCGTGCGCCCTACGCCGCCCGCCCAACACGTGTTGTAGTGACCCGTAGCGACCTTATAAATGACTGAACTTGACCCGAATAGACCACGTGGCAAGCTACACTTAGGCACAATGTGGCCAAATATTTTAGTTTCATATTGCGTACTTGATTTTGAGCTAGAGTGTCATAGTAAGTTTGAACAATGATTTTATATAAAATATTCTAATATTTGACGACCTCGTTGGCGTAATGGTTACCATGCCGGACTGCCAATCAGAAGGTTCCGGGTTCGATTCCCGGCACGGCCAACATCTTTGTGCTGGACTAAATTTGTTGGCTTTCGATCAGGGTGTTAAATATGTATCTATATAAAATATGTATGTTTGTATATGTAGTGTAGTATATCAGTTGTGTTAGCAACCATAATACGAACTAGAAATGGTTCACTATGGGGATAACCAGCCGTGTGTGAAATGTGTCCTTATATTTATTTATATAAAATTTCCATGTCACAATGTTAGTTACCGTACTCCTCCGAAACAAGTTGACCGTTTTTTACCAAATTTTATATGCGTATTCAGTAGATTTGAGAATTGGCTTCTATCTACCTATTTTTTAAGGCAAAACAACGTTTGCCGGGTCAGCTAGTTAGTATATAAATTTACTAATGTTGTAAAGACAATAAGTTGGCGTTATGTAACCCATATTACTCCGGGATAAAAAGAGCGCATGTGACCGCATTCCACGGTATAAACTTTCTTGTCACCTAATTTCATAGAAATCGGTTAAGCCTTTTGAGCGTGACGAAATAACAAACATACACACACACTTAAAAACTTTCGCATTTATAATATTACTAGGATATAGCTTGGTCTACGTTAGTTACTTCTTCACGATGAACGGCAATTTTTATTAAACTTGGTATGTATGCACGTACAGTTTAAATACACATAGGTTACCATATTACTTTTTGAAATAAAATAGCCTAAAAAGTGAACTTTGATATCTGCACTCACTAGTTTCACACGTCAAAAGTAAACAGTAATTTTGATCAGGTGTCAAGAATTTTCTTAAAATGTTTTGACGTGATTCGTGGAACTGTTTAGCAAATTCGGCATCATATAGGGAAGTATATTATTTATATTATTTTTGACGTGACAACGTCTTAAATTAGGTTGCGGCTGGGAGTCACTTATGAAAAAGTGTAACGCCCGGTAACGTTACGATGAGTCACCGAACGAGAGAGAGGCCCGCCGAACGCCTTGCGTCTCTCTCCCACTCAACTATGATCGGTCTGCCGCGCGCGCAGCACGCGGCAGCCGTTGTCACGTAAAATCTTCTTCGCCCGTAAAACCGACTTTACAGGCAACCATTTTTTTTCCAACAAATGAATAACAATTAACGGCCTAGTTATCCAGTTTGTCAACCTGAGAGTGGTCACGGCGCCGGCGCCGGGGGGCGCCACTTTCATCCGGCCTGGCTAATTGCGCGCGCGCAATGAAAGCACGCGATTTATGCGCTAACACTGTGAGAGAACGAGATATCGTCTGTACAATACAATACAATACAATACAATCATTTATTAATAACACCTTGTTACACGTCAAAAATACAATTCAATATATAAAAATTAATGTCAAAATTTTACACATTACATTATGTAATACTAATAATAATTATAAATAAATTAAAAATCCTTTAATTTTATAAAATCGTCAATTTCGTAAAATAATACGTCAAGCAACCAAGTTTTAAGCTTTTTTTTAAAGCGCGCGATGGAAGGTGCATCTTTGACGGTAGCGGGTATGCGGTTGTATACCGCGGGCCCTACAATATACACCGACCTCTCTGACTTGGCAAGACGATGCAACGGTGTCACTATCTGGTCTTTCTTTATGTTACTGTGAACTTCTGAGATCTGCATGGTATTTCCAGAATTAATTCCATTCCAAAACAATGGTTCTAGCTACTCCCCAAACGAAACATGGGTTTTTTCCGCGGAGTTGTGATTGTGTACATGCTACTGTACATAATCATTTACTTCGGATTGGTTGGAGCCCTAATCTATGCAAGGAGCAAAATTATAAGAAACGATGAAGTGGCACCTTTACCTGAAAACATGTTACATGAAATAAAACACTAGATATAAATGTAAATTTTAATAAAAATAGAATAAGGCATCTCCTTCCTATCTCATTATACGCATATTTTACAAGAGGAACAATAAACTGATTTATTTAGCCACCGTGAACACTATTGAAAAAATAAAAAATAAAACACTTGGTCATTTTTTAAATGCTTTTACTAGTAATGTTGCAAAATAGCTATTATTTTGAGCTTTTCTTTATTGGACGGAAGTTAGGGACCTTTAAGTTTTCAAATTCTCAAATGTAAGTTAGGAGGTGTCAGAAGTTCACGGACGATATGGGTTTTTATTTATTTATTTGTTTGTACATTATTGCAGAAGTGGGTAAATAAGTTTGTAAATAATTTGAGTGCGGCCAGCGAACTATTTATTCATGGTATGCAAATTATTACAAGAAATATTTAAATAAATTTATAGTAAAGAAAATAATTTAGCTGTTTTAGGTACCTACTGCTATTACAATGTAATTTAACAATTTCAACACATTTTCATCTAGATAAAATTGCCGCATTTTAAAAGACAGTCTTGTGCATATCACCTATCTAAAGACTGTCCGCATAGACCGTTGCTTAACCTCGGTGATCGCTACAAATCACTCTAGTTAGCCGAGCTAGAAAAGTAGGAGAGAGTTAGTATCTATTTTATCGTAGGAAATGCCTTAGTACAGGGCTTACGAGTTAGCATAATGCGGTTGGAAATGAACGGCGACAGTAACAGGCCGTTTAAAGGTTTTAACTGTTGTTAGCAATGAGAATACACACTCCGCTCGAGTCGGCGCTACACAGCTATCTGCATAACATGCTCCTAAAGATACCGGGACCGTCTGCGTTTGCTTAACTTTACATAATTTGCTGTTTAATGGCTGGGTATCTAAATAAAATAGTGTTATAGGTACATATTGTTCCGACAGCATCCTTGAGAGCCAGTTTATTCTAGACTAGACATACTCCACCTGAGGCCAGAGGGTCGTTAACTCGTGTGGTTACGCGCCGTGCTGGTCAAGAAGAGTAAAATATAAAAAGATGTTTTTTTTATTTAAAAATGGTTTCCTTAGAGAGTTATGCTGACCCTCAGAGTTTATGATTAGACATGCGCAGAATGTGTCACTAAAATGAAAAGATATGTACATATCTTTTTATATCAGTGAACTATATCTTTCTTTTAGTTCAATAGTTCATTTAGTTCAGTACTAGTTTTCTTTCACTATTTCATTCAGGGCTTATGATAATCAGAGCGTCTAGTAGTACTCCAGTAGAAGTACTCTTCTACTAAAGACTATGAAGTCGGTCTAGTAAGACCGCGCGGCAGGTCCCCGCTCGATGGACTGATCAAATAAGGACAATATAAATAAGGATAATAATAGTGAGTACCCCATTAAACGAGTGCGCCAGAATGTTTGCTAACGAGATATACATATAACAAATGACGTGGCGTCGTAAGACGTGTATTGTCTGTCTCATGGCTACTTCATGACGACCACGACCGCTCTATCAAAAATGTGCCGACTTAGAAGAAGAATACCAGCAGTTAGGAAGAAAAAAAGAAAGAAGCCTTATGCACAATAAAGAAATACATATATACAAAACTAAACATATTCTACCTATTTTATTGTGCATAAAAGGTGCAGGTTCAGCATAATGCTGAGAGTACTAGGTACTCCGGCGCTGGTTTTCAACCTGCGCCTTTATTTACTATGTAGGCACGGTAGATATGATGGTGTAGATAATAACAATAATATAATTATAACTTATTATAAAATAAAACAAATAAATAATTGAATATTTAATGCGATGATTAGCACAAATGTTTATAGATCATGCCTAGTCATTCAAACGGTACCTTAAGGTGACTCCTTGGTTTGCATTTTTTTTATTTATAAACTAGAATACTTACCTATATGAACGAATAAGATCAATCAATCAATCATTTATTTATTTCTAAAACATTTACAAAGCTTACAAAAACTAAACGAAGCTCATAATATAAAACTATAACTAAATGTAAATGCATGGACAGTATAATGAGATGGGAAGAAGGTGATCTGTTCTCCGTTTAAGTACATTATTAACCTATTTTCTTTGTACTATTCCAGAGGCAAGTTCGCGTCAGTCCGCAAGATCCGGCACCTGGTCTCCGGCGAGGAGTACGCAGCCAAGTTCATCAGGAAGCGACGTCGCGCCGCCGACACGACGCGCGAGATCCTTCACGAGGTGGCTGTTCTGGCGCTCTGTGCCGACTGCTCCAGGGTCGTCAGTCTGCATGAGGTTAGTGTCAGGGTTTGCTACGTCTGACAAATAACTTTTGTTCAACGACTAGTCTAACTAATAATAGGGGAGCCGAAGAGGGGGTTTGTGTAGTCTCTAAAGCGCGCCTGAGTAAGATACGGCAGATACTTTGAACTCATTTGAGTATCATAAGCATAAGCAGCCCACTATACGTTCCCACTGCTGGGACTCGGGGTCTTCTCTCACGAGGAGAGAGATATAGGCCATAATCCACCACGCTGGCCAAGTGCGGGTTAGCGGATGACACACGCCTTCGGATATTGTGGTTCTCAAACGCGCCGGTTTTCTCACGATGTTTTCCTTCACCGTAAAGCAAGTGCAAATCCACACATAACTTGAAAAAACAAGTCATTGGTGTAGGGCTAGGATCGAACCAGGGGCCGTCTGATTATAAAGCAGACGTTATTACCACCGAACCCCACTCGCTTTTTTTTTTGAGTATGCCCACCAAATATATGCTTTCCCCGTTGGTGAGTTTATCTGTAATAACGACTGAAAAAAAAATTGTATGGCAGACTCATACTCCATACTCCACATTGTCCGATTAAGCTGATTTATTAACGATATAGTGATGTGTTCCGGCAGCCTCCTTGAGAGCCAGTTCCAGACGAGGCATGGTCCACCTTAAGCCAGAGTCACTGACTCGTAGGTGTGTGATCTGCTGTTCAATTTCCTAGCTTCATAATGCAAAAAAGCTGTTTACATCAAAATTGTAACTCTAACTTTTAGAAACCAACGCTCAACCGCTTGACCAAAGACTAATAAATGACCAAAACCGTTTCCAGGTGTACGAGACCCGTACAGAAGTAGCGATCGTCCTGGAGCTATGCGCGGGTGGGGAGCTCCAACGTCTACTGGACGAAGAGGAACGCCTCACCGAGGGCGCAGCCCGCCGCGCCTTACGCCACGTGTTGGAAGGCCTGGCTCACCTCCACGCGCGCCGCGTCGCCCATCTAGACCTCAAGCCTCAGAACCTCCTCCTCACCGAAGGTGGCGAGGAACTGCTCATCTGCGACTTCGGTATCAGTCGCGCCATACAGCCCGGCGCACATGTTAGAGAGATATTGGGCACGAGGGATTATGTCGGTGAGTTGGATATCTTAAATTTTTTCAGCTGCTGAGCACAGGCATCTGTTGGTGTACGTTAATTGTCCTGGTATTTTGCTGGTTTTATCCATATCCGATGTCCGAGCCACGATGCTTCATAAGATATAGAATATATTATATTTACTTCTATACTTATATTTGGTACGAGTTGGTTTGGTTTGGTTATGATTTCCTTGAACTACTGCGGAATCCTAACAACTACTCTTACTTATTTTTAATGAAAAATAGCTATCGTATTGTTGTTTGACAAGACGTTTGCATTTTCTCTATAGTCTATAAATTAATGAAATAAATTAAATAAATTTTAGTTTAAGGAACAAAGAATGGTACATTAAACTAGACTAAATTATTACATTACAGACTAAACTTATAAGAATTATCAAAATCAATGGCTTGGCTGATTTACATGGAATTTGGGAATTTGGGAATCTTAGCATGCCATATAGTGATTTTACGATAGAAATTCGTTTCTTTTATCAAAGAAAAGTTTCTCTTAACAAGCAAATAATTACCATGATGCAAAGCGTTACGAAGGAGATGTTTTCCGTGGCAATTAGTAGTAATCCATTTAAAGTGATTAACTAATTAGCTAATAACAAGTGGGCGTTATAGGAAGGAAACATGAATAGACAAATAAGGAGATTGATCCGGTACACAGTTGTAAAAATAATACCGACATTGGCCCTAATAGGAAAGAACACACTATTAAGTAAATATTCTTTTGAATTAATATTCCAACCAAATGTTGAGAAGGTGACGAACTGTTTAGACAGAAAGAAACATAAAGTATAGAAATTAACAGATATACTTAGTACAAATAAGCCTATCTTAAAAATTATATGTTCAAAGAAACTGTGCCAGTATTATTATATTTTTATATAAAGTATAATTATGTATATTTTTATTTACTAACGCTGATAATCCTCAAGATAATTACGCAAAGAGTGGCACTCCTATTTTCAAATTTGTATAAAGTTTTTGTCCAAAGAGTATTTGTGTCAATGAATATTTATTGAAATATTGGAACAAAAAGGTTGGTTCATGCAACTGTTAACCTTCTTTTCTGTTCTTTAAAACTCGTGTTTGAAACTAAACGCGGCCTTTGAGGTCATTGTACCATCGAGATTAAATTGCTCTCTCCTGCTCATTGCCAGAATATAATGAAATTAGAGAATGTAATCATAAAAATTGGTTTATTATGAAATAGTTTGATCGATGTTGCAACCGTTAACCTTCTTTTTGGGTCTTTGTATCAAATAATGGCCTTTGAGGTTATGGCATTATAGAAATATTATCAATAAATGCTCTTATAATATAAATTTATCAATAAATGCTCTTATAACATAAATGTTCTTGGCCAAAGTAAAATGAATAGATTGGCCTTGTACTTATTTATGTTTATTGTATTGTCTGTCTTTTAGATTAACAAAAAATATTAGACCTGTCTTTTTTTCTTAGTATAACAACGAAGTTCTCAGTACGTTATTTTACTGAGGCGTGATGCCACAAGCCCCGAACTCTATCTGTTGCATTGCCATAACAAAATATACCTGTATAATAATGAATGTCAATCTAGAAGACAGACCAATTAGAAATCTGGTTTAAATTCAGCCATCATTCGCAACACATCAAACGTACCCAAAAAATAATTTTCAAATATTTTTTATATCATACATCTCACATACGGCTGGTGGGTAGCCCTATACTAAACCATTTCTAGTTTCTATTATGGTTGCTAACACAACAATATACTACATATGCCAACATAAATACTTTATATCGATACATAGTTAACACCCAGACCGACAGCCAACAACTTTAGTTCGTCACAAAGATGTTGACCGTGCCGGGAATCCATGCCTCTCTGGTTGGCAGCCCGGCATGGTAACCATTACGCCATCGAGGTCGTCAGAACATAATTAAATCAAAGATATTAAATATTAATTTTGATAAAATGATATTAATATTCATTAAATAAAAGACAAACAAAACATATTTCGCGCGGAGATTAAAATCTATACTTATCGAGCAAACCTCTTATTCATTTGATGAATTATTCTGAAAAAAAATTGCGTTATCATTAGATCATATAATTAAATATATACTGCTTGTATAGTAATTTATAATTTGTTTAATTAATTTTTATTTTATGATATTATGTTTGGTAAAAAATACTTTTGATCTTTAAACTTGTGTTTATGAATAAATTACTTATGACTTATTTCTAGTCATGTACCTTATTATTGTATGTTTTGATCCACAGCTCCCGAAATCCTATCGTACGAGCCGCTCTCCCTGGCCGCCGACATCTGGTCAGTGGGGGTGTTGGCTTACGTGCTGGTCAGCGGCTACTCCCCCTTCGCCGGTGACACCAAGCAGGAGACGTACCTCAACATCGCTCAGTGCCAACTCTCCTTCCCCAAGGACCTGTTCAGAGGCGTCTCGCAGAGAGCCGTGCAGTTCATCAAGGAAACTCTTGTGGTTGATCCCAAGTAAGTGTTATTTATTACATTTTCACCTTAGAAATCTTCAATCAAATATGTATATACCAGATTCGGTGTGCATCACACAGCACAAACAAATGGCACGAGTATGAGACTATAAATAGGACACATTTCACACGGCTGGTTAACCCCATGCTGAACCATTTCTAGTTTGTGTTATGGTGCTAACACAACTGATACTACTTATACATACATATTTTATATAGATACATATTTGACACCCAGAACCACAGTCAACAAATTTATTTAAGCACCAAGATATTGGCCGTGTCGGGAATCGAACCTGATACCTTCTGATTGGCAGTCCGGTAACCTTTACTCCAACGAGGTCGTCAAATTGTAATTTATTTTGTATCATTCTATTTTTACTGAATAAATGGAGTTGATAGTGTTAGAATACAAAAAAGAACACGAAAGTTGTTTGTCGTGCTAATAGTAACCCCGAGGGTAACTGAACCAAAATCTTTTCAGAGTTTATTCAGTATGTTCAAACAAATCATTTTTATTCGTAAGTCTGGTCCAGGTTTAAGGCTGGTTAAACCCACGGCAGTAGTTCCAAAATAATCCATTAATCTTGCATTGGTATTCTTAATTAACAAAGTTTTCACACGTATTTCCAGGGGCCGTCTCACAGTGGAAGAGTGCCTGGAGCACCCCTGGTTGAAAGACGAAGCGGACCTACCTCGCGCCATCGTCGGCCTCGGCTTCGACGCGCACGAGGTCAGCGACGACGACGGTGACGGCGAGGGCGACGTTAACGGACATGCCGCACTTAACGGACATGCCGCCCTTAACGGACATGCCGCCCTCAACGGACATGCCGCCCTCAACGGACACAACGGTGTGAACGGTCACAACGGCGTCAATGGATGCAACGGCACTAATGGAACACATGATGATGGTAAAGGTTAGTTTTTAAAATAGAAATAAAGTGTACTTAATAATTTGTAACGCATGCACTGATCAGACCTAATTGAATTTACTGATCAAACCGCGATCAGACTTGCCAGAACCGAGTTCAAATTAACCAGACCTATTTTTTTTACTTAATATTTTTTAGTGCATGCGCTGGCCAGACCTAATTTAATTTACTGATCAGAACTGCGATCGATCTTGCCAGAACCGAGTTCAAACTAGCCAGACCTTACTTAGTTCTGATTAAATTGAACGTCGTTTAACACATTGTCTAGCTCTAGCCTTAGAGCAAAGCTAGCCATTGTGTCTTGGTACGCTTTATTACAACAGGGCACGTGTTATAGCCTTATATCATACATGTGTTGCAAGGCAAAATTTAAACTAATCAACGAGCCATATTTTTTAGCGCAATTTATGAGAGAAAATTTTTAAACAAATATCCACCCATACTACAAAATTTTGCTTTTCTTATATTAAGTATGATAATTATATTATCAGTAACTAATTGTGTTATTTTAAACTCTTGTACTCGATGTCAATTGAACTTAGTTTACTCAAAATTTTTAATATACAAGACACAAACGCTGATCAAGTTATCTTTCAAATTCCAGAGAGCAGCAGCTCGCGGCCTTCCTCCCCCACCGCGGGCAAGACAGCGGAAGAAGAGGAACGTGACAAGCCTCTCAAACATGCGCACGCGCGGGACGTGTCACCACCCTTCCCCGACGCTCCCTCCACTCCCAAGGTGAGGCGGCGGGACAATGACGTGTGAGAGGGAAAGCGAGGTATTAGAAAGAGACGGCATGCTAGAATGGCTGCTTCGAGAATGTGCACTGGCAATGTTTATTCAAGTTTGAGAATGTTGAACTTGTGAGAGAGGCTTTTTAGATAGAGTTGGCAAGGCAGAACGATGGCCTTATAAATAAGCTATACAGTATTTTGCATGTGTTTTACTTTTAGCTGTCAACAATTACCAACGCATCGATTTCGCTTGTGAGTGATAGTGAATGAGATTTATATGATAAATACTTTAAGTGACAGAGATGGCAAGCTCGAATTGCTTGAATGTTTAAAATTGCTGCTTTAGGTATAAATAATAAATAATATTTGCATTCTTGCATAGATTGAACTAAAGATTCTTTTTTATTTGGTTAAATATGTAATCCAAATATAATCGTTAATAAATGTATCAAGGTCAAGTTTGACATAAAAAATCCAAAGAAAAAAACAGATTGTTACCCGCATATATCTTGTTACAGTTGTGCCAATAAATGAAATGTATATTAACAAGCCAAATGTATACTAAAAGTAACAAATGAATGCAGGTATCACGCAAGTCGCACCCGCACCCGCCGTCAGTGCTGGCGCTGTGCAAGAAGTTCCAGCCGGACTACGAGAAGCCTGCCAAGCTGACGCACGCGCACGCGCACGGCGGCGACTGCGGGTGCGTGCTCGAGTGCGAGCCCGGCGCGTGCCGGCCGCTGCGCCCCGCGCGCCCGCCGCCAGACCGCGCCGTGCTCTGCTAGCGCCTGTGCTGCGCGCTTCTGCCGCGCCGGTAGCGCTTACACTAGCCACAACTGAACTGGTTTGAACCCCAGCCAGACTTAATTGACTGGCCAGAACTGCATCCAGTCTAGTTAGAACCGACTCCAAACTAGCCAGAACTGCTCAGTTCTGGATAGGTTGAACTTGTGTAACTAGCAAAAACAACTGTTATGTCAACCATCAACTAAACACTTTCGGCATCCTCTATGTATCAGATTTTAAAGCCTGACAAACTACATCTGGTATTTATCTCTAGATGTTCATATTAATTCTATAGTAATTTAAAAATTTCACTGCCTACGTCTTGATAAATCTTAGCTGAGCATTGTCGTTCGCTCTCGTACTGTATGAGCTTTTAAAAGCATCAGTAAAGGCGAGTGTGTATAACATTTATGACTCGTATTGCCATAAAATCTAATATACTAGATTTTATGGCAATACGAGTATTACGGGTATTGAGATTTTGCGTTTACCTTACATCGTTTATTTGGGTGTTGGTGTTGACATAACTTGGCATTTAGAGATGTAAATGAAGATTTTATCTTTAGATAAAACAAGCGAGAGAAAATGTCATTTTAAATATTTTCTTTGTAATTGATGCGAGATACATGCAAACTAAAGGCTAAATAAAACCTGTGAAGTGGCGATATGGGGTTCTGACTAGGCTCGGTTGAAATATGGCTGCCGTCAAAATTGGACTTCTAGTGTCGTGGAGGTGTAGTGATATCCTCACGAGAGGATGTGCCGCGAATAGTGCCGTGACTGTTTCATGCCGTGCTAATTAAAGTTACAAGGACCCAGAGTTGAAGCTAACCTCAAAATTACACATTGGCCATATAGATTTAAATATAGAACTTCTGCAGATGCTCCATTGTTTTTAGTTACACTTGCGCAGGCGTCGAAACGTTTGCACTCTACAGTGTTAATTAATACAAGCTTAGGATTTGTAATTTGTGTATGTTGCAAGTGTTTTTTGTTTACTTCTGTGTGGCCAACGTGTAGACGCGAGATGAAACGATGGCTCGGTCCGCCTGTGTAGTGTCGGCACTTTGTGATGTAAATACGTTAGTTTTAATGTTACTTAAGATAGCCAAGAAGTTGTATATTTTTTACGTGGTAGGGGCCCGATCGCGCGAACTGCACTCCTTTTACAAAATTCACACGTGATTAATATTTTAACTATGCTGAGAAAAGTAGACAGAAATTGGTCTCTTTCTATCTGGTTATACGGTTTTCTCTGACCGATTGGAGCAAAAGAGATAAAGGACATTTCCACCAGTTTTTCTTTAGAGTCCTATTGGTCAGTCGAATCGTGTGTGGAGACAGAAAAGTTGTAAAAAGTTCGTTGTCAATCGCGCTCCTACATTGATGGTACAAAATGCATAATTATACCCAGATATATGTATGCTGTAATGTGTTCAAAGTTCACCTTAGAGCGGACGCGTGCGTCCCAATCTCTTGTAAATAAAGATATGATAAAAGCTTGCATTGAATACGGTCGCAGTGTTGTATTTATTGAGAAACATTGACGCGCAGAGTTGCGTCGTGTCGGACAGTCGCGCGACCATTTTACCTAATGTTATTGTGTCGATCACATCGAGTGAACTATTTAGAAGTAGCATTTTTAATAACAAGCATTGTAAATCCACGCCATCTTGTGACGTTTTACGGGAAGCTTTATGTGTTGACTTCACAAAATGGCGGCGATTTATGGTGTTTGTTAATTTAAACGCCATGTAAACGTTATGGAGCGTATACCGCCATTTGAAACGGTACGGGACCAAAACTATGTTGTATTACTAAAGGAATATTTGTAAAGTTGTTGTCCAATTGGTGTTTTGAAAAGTTTTTATCGCTTCGAGTGATCGTTTCGATTGTTGTAGATAGGTATAAATTGTTTACGTAATAACGTATATAAATATTTGATGGGTAAGCTCAAATGTTGCGTTTTCGTTTCGTTTGGAAATTATTTGGACTAGGCAAGAAGAGATGGGATTCATTGGAAGTTGAGATACAAATTGTTTTGTGTTTAACTTAATTGTGCGATATGGGTGCTCGTTTACTGATCTGTACAGAATAGTCCGAATCAATTAATTAAAATACTACAATCTGTTGTAATCATTACAGTAATTTGTCAGTAGTAGTGTATCAGTAGTTTGTCAGTAGGATAAGTGTGCGTTCATTTTTAACTGCGTAGATGCATATTTTTTTCCAACTTAACGCATACCACTAGCGACATCTAGTTTCCAAACGAAACAAAGACATTCGTAAAGTCTATGAAATGTCTTATTCTTCATGCTTTAGAGCGGATTAATTTTACTTACCGAAATATATATTTTATTTCATTTCATCCTTGTGTAACTTTTAGTTTCATATGAAATGTCATTCATTAACTCACCATTATGCCTTGTGAAAGAACTAAGGTTAGTTTCAGTTCATTTGTAAAAATAAATTATTGTGATATAAAATATTGTTGTTGTCATTTTATTGCAACCCTGAATCCTGAGTTTTGCGTAGGAGTTTTAAATTTATACAGGGCTATCAGGAAAGGGTATGGTAAGCCGAGAACACGCTAAAGTACACATCATTCTGAACATCTTTTGTTCAAGCAGTTTCACGAAAAGCCTCTTAGTTTTTGAAATAAAGCCTTCTAAAGTTTTCACGAAAACGTCATTTGCGCCCCTAATGTTCCGGTCAATCACTCGCGCACAGCTAATTGTGACAGTACTGAAATGAAAGCAGTAGCCTAATTTCTTGTCATACGTAACTAAGGTAACAAAACTAAATATGTTGTACCGTGAGAGAAACGGCTGAATAAAGTAAGGCACACACAGGTTACTACTGTATAGTAGTAGGATATGAAAATACCAACTAAATAAATAATCAGGAATTTATGTGTTGAAAGTAATATACATAAAACTTTTCAATTTTTGTTTAATATTACTTGTAGCATTGTGAGGAAACCAACGCGCTACGAGAATTACGAAGACGAAGATGTGCGTCATTTTCTAACCCGCATTTGGCCATCGCGGTATTATAGCTTAATATACTTGCGAAAGGAGGCTCCAAGCCCAGTATTAGAAACGAAGCAGCATATTATTATAGCATATACATACTATTATTTCTACTAGTAGTAGGTTTCTGAAGGCGGTTGAACACATTTACCAGACCATCATTAGATTAATGTCGCTAGATAATCACCAGATGGTAAGTTAAGCTGTAGCCGATGAAGCACGTTGGTCTAGAAGAAATCTCTTCACTCTTGCCTTGTAAAAATCCAAGTTATATTTATCAGGAAACACAGTACGAAGCAATCCATTGCATTTCATATCAGTACGCAAGATTAATATGGAGCTAAATCGTTGCGTATGGATTTTTGAAATCTCCACAAGGAAGGGACCCTGACCCTCCTACTGGTCCTGTAGTGGAAGGGTGAAGGAGGGATGAGATCGTGCAACCCCTACGCACACCGAAGTGCGATCTGTATAAAATTAACAGAGAAGATATCTGTATTACTTGAAAAAGAAAAGCAAATTACTTAGGTAGGTAAATCAATTTATTACAACACAGACATACAAATACACAAAAAGTCTTTGATCAGAAGTGCTGCTGATCCCAGGAACTATACGAAAACATTGATCTTTATTGGCACTTCAATTACATTTAAATAAGTCTTTATTGATTTTCCAAATGTTTTTTTTTTTTCATTTTGGTATTGACAGTTGGTAATTTTAAGAAGAATACAAATGGTTATCTAGAAATCAGACTACAAATAAAATCATTAATCATAATAATTTATACATCAAATTCCAAATTCAAAACTGATTAAAACTTCTTTGTTGAAAGCCGATTGCGACTAGAATATACCAATAAATGCATATCACAATCCTTATTATTAATTTTAAAAGGAACTTTTTTTCTTTTACCAAATGCATTGTTCCTGACAATAAATATTAAAAAAAAGTCTTACACACATTTTAAAATAACACATTAAAAAGTCCAGGTCAAATCAGTTAAATTATAGCTTAAATTCTAAATAGATAGTCCAAAAATCATCAAAAGAGGGCTTTGACATCTAAATGTAATCAGTTTTGCATTTAAATTCCGAAAAAACATTTTTTGTTGATGAGATGCATATTAAGAGCATGTTCAAAGACTTCATACCATGCATGGAAGTATTTTGTAGCTTAATTCCAAATGAAACAAGAACAAATCTCAAACACTTAAATTGTAAAGTTTGATATCAATGATTCAACGATATTTTTTTGTAACTAACTTTAACTACAAAACCAACAACACATTTGAATGTCAATCCCCACTTTTGGATTTTATGAATTTGGAGCAAAGTATAATAATAATAATAAGGTTCTGACCAGAGTGGCCTTTTAAATTAGTTTTATTAGTGGTTTTGTTATTAGTTTTTAATTTTATAATTATATGCCCATTAAGTTCATACAGAATTAGCATACATTCATTAAACTATAAGTTAAATATGATACGTACAATTAAAAATAATAAAATAAATATAGGATAATTCATCACCCATAGCGGTTTAAAAAGTCTCCTCTATCTTTTTTATTAATAAAACAAAACAAAGCTTTATCCGTGGCTTGATATTGGAATATGCGATTCTGAAGGAAGACTGTAGAGTAAAAATAACTTTAAACGTCTGTTGAAATTCCGTTACGGTTAACCTTAGCCAGTTAACCATAAGGGAGTCTAGATGTAGTTTAGCTATAGAGACCACTTCCGCATCTGTGATTTTTAGGGTTCCGTACACATGATCCTATTACTAAGACCTCACTGTCTGTTTGTCAGCAAGATGTAACTCATGAACTGTAATAGCTGGACAGTGGAAATTTTTCACTGATGATGTATTTTTTTTTACTGGTAATGGGCTTGCGCTTGATCGCAATTCTCCTGATGGTATGCGATATTGGAATCTAAGGTGGAGCGCGCTTGCTCAGAAGATATCGGTTCTTTGCCTCTATAACAACACATACTAGAATAGATGGAATAAAATTAATATTTAAGGTGAGCTGCCGTACAACAAACTAAATTTTAGGCTAATTTTTAAAAATATATGGTACGGAAGCCTTTCTGCGCGAACCTGACTTGCACTTATTATTAAGTGTATGTAATAGTAAAATGTTACTGTTATTTTTACTAATGTAAATGTTTCTGTCTAAACAGCCATATACAAACAATACAACTAACAGAGGCGGATACATTCCCGTTTAGACAATAAATACATCTCGAATCAAGTTAAAAAAATGTTACTAAAAGTACTTAATTTTTAATTATTTTTAAAAGATAACGCACATTCATTTCCTTAACGTCGCTAAACAAAATATACACATTTTCAGTACAAGTGTTTAAAGTTAAGAATTTTTTAAAAAGGGCATAAATAAAAGTAGAGTAACTATGTCGGTGATATATTTTGTTTTTATTATGGAATAAAACTAACAGTACTTATTTAGTAAAATCAAAAACCAAAATGGTTGCCTGTAAAGTCGGTTTTACGGGCGAAGATTTTACGTGACAACGTCTGCCGCGTGCTGCGCGCGCGGCAGACCGATCATAGTTGAGTGGGAGAGAGACGCAAGGCATTCGGCGGGCCTCTCTCTCGTTCGGTGACTCATCGTAACGTTACCGGGCGTTACACTTTTTCATAAGTGACTCCCAGCCGCAACCTAATTTAAGACGTTGTCACGTCAAAAAACCTTTATATGGTAACAAAAAAACTGATCAAATTTAATCATTTTTGTTTAGTGACGTTAAGGAAATGAATGTGCCCATAAGATGATTAGTAGCAAAGTTTGTTAAATTATTCTGAGGGTTGTCCTTTAGACGGTCATATATATACGTGAAGTTTTTTTTAAAACTTTAACCGGCGAACTAGAATAAACTTAAGAGCAACTCCATACAATTTTCACTTTGAACTTGGATCCATCTACGCACACAATTATACTGCTATCCCAACGAAACACACACACACAAAGCTCGCACGCTATTGGTGCCGTGCCACACCATGTTACGGCGGGTAGCTGTTTTGCCCCGCCCACCGCGGTATTATACGATTACGCGTCCATTTAACGGCCAAGTTACAATTCTATTCATTCTAGTTCGCTGACTTTAACCCATATTTGTTTATAACAATATTATAAACTCAAAATTCAAGATACGATCTATATATGCGCTTCAAGTAATTACTTTGATTTAATACACCGCTAAATGCATTTGGACTATTTGGTATGAACACCGTTTTCACTATTTTACTCGAAACCACATTTGACACGCTAAACAAATTACAAACATTAGTTGGTTATATTTGTCTAAATAAACTAAGATACGACGGTAGGATACGAATTTTAGGTGCTTTCACAGTACATGTATTTTTTTAATATATCTAAGACCTAATTATTTAGCACCTACTTTAATTTTAAAGTGCATCACCTAAATCACTAATCATAAGCATTTTGCTGAGACTCCGATATTTTAAATCTAGCTTTCATCTTTTTCTACTACCAAACATTCCTCTAATTTTATTACTATCTTAGAAATAATACTTTTTGAACTGCCAAAAACGTCTCAAATTATACATACAATACTTTCAAACTGCCAAAAAGGGCTTAAATTTTACAATAAAATTTAAAAATAATACTTTCAACTGCGTAGCGCCTGTAGATCGGCTAGATTAAGTGATCTGACACGATCATCAAAGCTAAGCAACGGTCGATGCGGACGGTGTTTTGCGGATGGGTGACCATACACAAGACTGTCGTTTTACAAAAAGAATTTTCATCTGGGCGCTACCGTGGGTCGGATGACGCGTTAAATTGTAGGTCCCGGCCGTTAGTCTTAGTATAAGCAGTCGTTAAGCCAATTCAGAGGCCTTCGGGCAGCTTGAGAACTCTCGACACCAGAGCTTGAAGCTCATACGAAAAAAAAGAATTGTAAAAATGAATCTAACTGAAATTTTTGGCAGTTCAAAAAGTATTAACTTCTTAGTTAATACTTTATGAACTGCCAAAAATGTCATATCTCGAGTCAATAAAGGAAACTGCTATTTATGCAGCTAGAGCATTTGGCCCGTAAAGCTGGAACACGCGGGTTCAAGTCCCTTTGATCGTGATAACTTTGATCGCATTTTTTTACTGTTTTAGGATTGACTGCAAAAAATACGGGTTTACCTCCTTTATAAACCTTATTGGTTGTCCAGTGGTAGATCAAGGAACTCTCTTATTTTGAAGAAATTCTTGACATTTCTGCTTCGATATTCTTTCTACTCTTATATTAAATGACATTGTGGTCTAGGATGGAGCACGCTTGCCTAGAAGAAATCGGTTCACTCTCGCCTTGAAGACAGTGTAGTTATAGTTCAGTGGGAACAGGGATTAGGAGTTCCACAGTTTGGCCGTCCGTACTATAAATCGCTCCTTAAATACAAAAGGGCCACATGATGCTATTTTTGCAGAAGAAGCAAATATTTTTTTAAAGAGATGTTTAAATGTTTCAGAATTTGATTTTTTCATATTGTATTGAATATGAATATATAAAAAGTTGTGTTATTATCTCTGGTATCTATGTGTATATATACTCGTAACAATTGGCGTCTTATGGCGTCTTGGCACTGAACTTAGCAACCAAACCGTAAAAAATTAAAAGAGGCGGTTATGCGTTTCTACGGTTAATTTGAGCGATAACGGTTGTTTTCAACAGAACTATAAATATAAGTACAGTGTAAACTCTATATAACGACACTGCAGGGACTGTGCGTTTTATGGCGTTATAGAGAGGGGTCGTTAAATGGAGAGCATGTATCATTGTATGGAATACAAGCTAAACCAACTAAAGCCAATTAATTTCGACGCTTTGAGAGTTTTTCGTTAAATCGAGTGAGTTCAAAGTGCATTTTCGCAACAAAACGATTTTAGATTTTTTTTGTGTTCCTTTTGCATTTAAAGAGCGAAATGTAAAATCGATCGCTTAATACGAATTTTCGGTATTTCCACTGTATATCGGTGCCTCCTAGCAGTCTCCCTGCTCGTTGGGTAATGGAAAGGGGCCGGGGGAAATAATTCGTGTACTATGCCAACTGTGCCAACTAAGAATAGGACTGTCAAACCGCCATTTTGCTCAATAATACAAGCAAACGTCATTACCAAAGTGTATGTTGTGCAAAAAAAATTTTTAACAAATTATATTCAGTTCATATGTTTATTGAACTCTGTTTTGCTATTTCTTGCACATTTTACGGCAAATTAATTATAAATGAGTAGGATTTGAAAGTATACGCCTATTTATAAAAATATATATATTTTTTCATTGTTGGCAATTCTTTTTGTACCAAATAAACAGAGTTTATTATACTGCTTACAGCACTTAAGTCGAAACTATCCAAAACCAATGTCTCGTCACGTGTTTTTTTTAGGTGTTGTTAATTTGCCTTTGGTACTTCTTACCTGTAGAATTAACTAATCCAAAATTATCCAGTAATAAAATCAAGAATAATTATACAATAATTAAATTTATATCTTATAAACAAAAAAAAAATTAATTTCTTTTTTACGCTTTCTTTGCTGGCAGTACTTTTTTGACAGTTATCGTGTGAAGTTGAAGCAAGCGCGATCCTATTCTTAGTTGGCACGCATAGTACTATATGTTATAACTAAGGTGGCCCCGGTCAGTGACCGTTCATAAGGGCTGGTTGCAGGCTGGTTGCAGACTTCTTGATATCGTTGAGCTGATCATTATACTCCGAGTACATACGCTGCCACCGCAGCTGGCGCACCAGTATAGATAGCAACTCCTCAAGCAGCTCGTGCTTTTTGATGCCCTGCGGAATAGAAAATAATCAAAATAAATAATAGAAAGGGATTTTTTTATATTTTTTATTCAATATTCGCTTTATCTTATATAAAAAAAAAATCCGTGTCACAGTGTTTGTTACCGTACTCCTCCGGAACGGCTTGACCGATTTTTTCTAAATTTTATATGCGTATTCAGTAGGTCTGAGAATCGGATACTGTATATTTAGAAATAATTATTAAGGCAAAACAACGTTTGCCGGGTCAGTTAGTTTTGATATAGAAAAAAAAACATACCTGTAAGAGTAGTAATTATTTTTTCATAAAACCTTAAAAGTTTTAGTTTAATTTGACAAGTTCAAACGCTCCTATTTCTCGCGCGCTTGATGCGTGACCTACGACGGCACTTGTCCAGGCAGTGTTGCCAGCGACCGTCAGCCAAATATAACATGAGTCAGGTCAAAAAGTAACATTTTGAGCAAAACTGAAGGAAAAATAATCAGCCCATTTTATTTTTTATGCAATATCTCTAATTATCTTTTCGCTAACACTGATTTTTTTTTTTCTTATTTCTCCTTCTATCCGCAATCGGCGATGCCATGAGTAGAACTGTTGTTGAGTGGTCGGGTTTTTGGGGTGTGATATCCTGTGATCTCACATTCCTGCTATTTTCTTTGGTTTTTTACCACACTTTATTTTTTGTAAGCTATGTCAACTTAAAAAAAAAGTCTTTATCCAGTTATATATTTAGCCTTAAGTTAATAGATCAATAAAAATACATTTGAATTTGATTGGTTTATATTGTTTATATCTGGTTGGCAGTCCGGCATAGTAACCATTACGCCAACGAGGTCGTCACGACGTACATATAGGCCATCTTTCGTCAACTCACCAGTACAGTAGACTGCCACTTCTTAGGCGTGGAGGTGCAGTGACTCGGCCCGAGCATGTCATCCAGTATCGTGCGCAGCTGCTCCTCGGTACCTGATACAATTAAATGCATAAGCATAAGCAGCCCACTATACGTTCTCACTGCTGGGACTTCCTTCCTTCTCTCACTAGGAGAGAGAGATAGAGGCCATAATCCACCACGCTGGCCAAGTGCGGGTTGGCGGATGACTCACGTCTTCGGATATTGTGGTCCTCGAACATGCCGGTTTCCTCACGATGTTTTTCTTCACCGCAGAGCGAGTGCAAATCCACACATAACTTGAAAAACAAGTCATTGTCATTGTAGGGCCGGGATCGAACCAGGGGCCGTCTGATTGAAAAGCAGACGTTATTACCACTGAGCCACGCTCGCTTTTTACAATTAAATGCATATATCATTATTATTATCATTGACGCGCCTGTAGCGTCTTACCTCGGCTGACTGAGGTGATCCAACGCGATCAATCGAAGTTAAGCAACAAACTAACAATAATACAATAACAAACAAATTTTAACAACAAAACTTCTCTACTTTAAATAGCCTATTGAATACTACACTTGCGTGCAGTAGAACAGCAGCTAACAGATGGGCCAATCGTGGAGACGCGTGCCGATAGAATATTAGAAACTATTTAGTAATCTGTGTTAGAAAAAGCACATTTTTTTCCACCAACGATACCTTAAAATTGTTTATTGCGCACTCAAGGTCATGGCTCCAGTTGTTTGCCGTCCACTGTATAATGCAGTTTCTTATGCATAATTCTCCATATTACTCTACGGGTCCGAGACATGGACGCTAAAAGCTAATGACCGTAAACGTGTGGATGCTTTCGAGATGTGGTGCTGGAGGAAAATGCTGCGGATCCCCTGGACAGCAAAGCGTACGAATGTCTCAATACTCAAGGAACTGAAGATCAAGACGAGGCTTTCATCCATCTGCCTACAAAGATTCCTTGAGTATTTCGGTCACATAGCTCGTAAAGATGGGAGCAACCTTGAAAAGCTAATTATCACAGGCAAGATCGAGGGTAAAAGACCGCGAGGACGAAGTCCGGTGCGTTGGACTGACCAGATTCGCACCACACTTGGAACACAAGTTCATGAAGCCATTCACACGGCAAGTGACCGGAGTCGATGGCGCAAGATCGTGAGGGAGAAGATGATCCGTGGCGGGGGTCACGACCCTGAGCAGTGAGGAAAACGACGCGAGGAGGAGGAGGAGTATAATGCAGAAGTACTTGAAATAAGTGAGTTTGCAAGATTAGACAATAAAATGTATCAAGTACCGTGATTGGCGAGATGTCCGAAGAGCGAAGCGATCCAATGCCTGTAGTCCTTAGCTAGCCGCAAGTGTAGACACGAGGCTACCTGCGCCTCCAGCCAGCTGCGGGCCGCGCCGGAACTGTATCTGCAATATGATATATAAGTTAGAGCGGCTTAGTTTTGACAAGATTCGAGTGAGGTGGCTTGACGGAGTTGGATAGTGGTGGCGATTCAGCGGCACACACGACTAAACTAAATTTAAAGAAGCCCCGTCTGTTTTCATCTTAGGTAGCCAGAAAGAGACGGAACGTTCTGAACCACAGACAAAACAACTAAAATCACGTCAAATGTAGAAAATATAGGCGACTTTAGAACGCACTCACTTGTATCACCTCTAAAACTGCCTGCACATTCTATATTTGACGTGATTTTAGTTGTTTTGTCTGTGGTTCAGAACGTGCCGTGTCGGGGATGTATGAAGACAGACGAGACTGTGGAACATGTGCTGTTACACTGTGAATCCACAACCCAAACAAGAGAGAAAACCGGACTAGCAAGGGAATCTCAACAAAATACGACGCTATACTCGGACGCCTCCTGTTTTAATAGAAGTACCACAACATCTGACGCAATGACAGTGGAACAGATATTATGCCAGCGACCCAAGACCGTGCTCTTAGGCCGGCTGGTAGGGGGAAATGCACAATACGCCTCTTGCAGGTTGTCAGTGCAGGTCTGATCGCCCCCATCATAGAATAAGAATAAGAATGCACAGTCCGTTCAGTGTCGTTACATGGAGTATACACAGTAAATGTATACTGACGGCGTGTTGATGTTGTTATGCCTGGCGGCGGGTTTCCTCGGCAGCGGGTAGAGGTGGTGCGAGGAGCGCGGCGCGCGCGTGTACACGCCGCCCGACGACACCCACACCGGGTCGCTCGCGTCCGCCCACACTACCCTGCAATTATTTTATTATTACTTGTTTTACAAAAAATATTACTAATAATGATATGTGCAATGAATAATAATAGAAAAAACTAAAAAACACGCTTTTTATAGAAAACCGTAATTTTATCAAATTAGTGTATTGTCATCGGTCCTCAATAAATCTACAAAGTTTGAACGAAATCTGGCCGTTTAAAGTGGGTCAAAATCGCGCCCAAAGAAGTCGGTTACAAACAAACATACAGATGAAGCTAATAGGAAGCGTGTAAAAGTCTTCTCACTAATTAACAATACAATAATAGCACTAAATATTTACAATCCTAAATATGTATAACAAACAAAACTGGCAGACACAACAAAAGCTCGTGCTTTCAATGGAAAACATCGTGAAGAAACCATAGCATGGTAGTAAGGCTCATCTATCTAGCAACGACCCTCAAGTTGAAAATATGTCGCCAAGCACACGAGCCTCCTTGAAAGCCAGAATTTCCAGACTAGGCATCCTCCACCTTAGGCCAGAGTGTCGAAGACCCGTGTAGTTACGCGCCCTGCTGGGCAAATGCCTCGATGTAATATGTAAAAAAAAGATGATCTGATGTGATCTTTTATGCCCATACACAATACTACGTTATATGAATTGATTTTGTGATTTTTTATGTACTCGATATGTGCACAATAAACATTTCTTTCTTTCTTTCTGATCACCAAGTTAGGCATCGGGCGATGTAGACAGTCTTAGGATGGGTAACCATGTATATTGTCTTTTAAAAAGTGGCATTTTATCAGAGCTCCACTGTGGGCGGATGACTATAATCTAGCGATTTTCAAGGCGAGATTGATCTTGTGTAGCCAATTAAATTTGTTTCATCATCATTCATCATTTTCAGCCCTCTATCGCCTACTGCTGAGCATAGGCCTCCCTTCGTGTACGCCATTCGTCTCGGTCTTGTTGCTACACTCATCCATGTCCTGCCCACAATGTTTCGTATGTCGTCGACCCAACGTGCGAGTGGTCGACCGACACTTTTATTGTTTAATTACAAATTTAATTTAATCACGAAATATTGTTTTATTACAAATTTTACAATTTCCATTAAAATATACGCGACGCTATATAAAATATATAAATAGACGCGACTCACCAGGCGCATAACTTTTTGCTATAAATGTACATCTTTCCATTACTTAGTGAGATCATCGGATTGCCGTCTTCTAGGAGAGAACAGTTTGTCACCGTCACTGGAATCAGAAATACAGAACATTTTTTATTTAAAAATAGTTTTACTTATAATTTTGCTATACCACCGATTCCTTTAATCAAAATCAAGCCTACCGTGACAGTTGGAAAGAGCTAGCCTAGAATAGAGAAGAGTGGAAGTCGTTGAGAAAGGCCTTTGCTTAGCAGTGATATAATATTGGTACCTATAGTTAAAAAAATATAGAGAGAAGTGTGATGTGCGAGCGCAGCTACAATAGAATAATGAAATAACTATAATAAACTAAATAATGATAGAAGAACAAAGGTGGCAGCCATATTGGATTTAATTTTGTGTGTGAATGAGGACATGAGAGAGAAAGGAGTGAGTGTAGGGATGGCGGCTGATAGAGGAAAGTGGAGGAAGAAACGTTTCAAACCCGTAGAGCAAAACTGTCTTCACGTTAATATTTTGAACTTGACTCTCCGTGTCAGTTTCCAAAGAGGTATGTGACAGAGAGAGAGTGAGAGGGGGGAGGGAGAGAGAGAGAGAAAGAAAGTGGGAGATGGAGAGTGAGGGAGACCGCTCTCCGTCTCCCTCGAAAATGAGGGATAGATAGATAGATAAACGCTTTATTAAAACCCTCACACTAAAATAAAAAGGAAAAAGGGAGAGAGAAAGAGGGGGAGAAAGATAGAGAGAAAGAGAGGGAGAGAAATATGTGTATATACCTCCGTGAGTGAGCAAGGAGGTCAAGCTGAGCGGCTTGATGACGCACTCCGCCTTCGCCAGGTCCCACATGGTGAGGTCGGCGTGCGTGGTGACCGCGGCCAGCGTGTCGCCCGACAGCGACAGCTTGGCGGCTTGTGATTGGAGCGCTGGAAAGAGAAAAAAATCTAATTATGTAATTTATTGACACTAATATATAGTACATTACAGGCACATCAAATTAAATTATCAATCAAACTGAACTAGTTAACGGGGTATAAAAATCATCATCATCATCATCACCTTCTTTCTTTACCTTATCCTACTTAGGAATGGTCGGCACGGCAAATCTTCTTCCACTTTCTATCAGCCATCATCTCCACACTCAATCCTTTCACTCTCATGTCCTCATTTACACACTCCATCCATGTCTTCTTCAGTCGGGCTCTTGCCCTTCTTCCTTGCACTACATTGACAGTAATATATAGTACATTACAGGTATAAATCAAATCATCAATCAAACTGAAAAAGTTAACGGGATATAAATCGTCATCATCACCTTTCTTACCTTATCCCACTTAGGAATGGTCGGCACAGCAAATCTTCTTCCACTCTCTTATATCAGCCGTCATCTCCACACTCAATCTTTTATCTCCCATGTCCTCTTTCACACACTCCTTAGTCCATACATGTCTTCTTCGATCCGCTTTTTGCCCGTCTTCCTTGCACTACCATTTCCATACATCTCCTAGTACATGCGTCTCCTCTCTACGCATGACATGCCCATAATACGCCAACCTTCCACTTTTTAATTTCTCACTCACTAGTAGGAAGTATGATAGTGAATACTAATTAGGGTATTATATTAGTAGGAAGTAGGATAGTACATAATTATCGTCTGTCGTTTAGTCTACTTTGGTCGCTCACCCAAAAATTCTGGGTTGCTAGGTGAGCGGCCACGACAACTAAAACAATGTAGGTATACAAACACTTTGCAGTTTGGTTTTGCAGTCTTTGCAGTCCTATATAAATAGGTTATCCAAGTACGGTAAGAGTCATTAGTCATCAATAAACTACTTTTATTATTTTTAACTAAGTAGTATATTAGTAGGAAGTAGGACAGTTTATAATGAGTATATTATAAGTAGGATAGTATATAACGAGTGTATGGTGTATACTGACAGACGGGCGGCAGGGCGCGCGCGGCGTGCTGGCGGTGCAGGCGCCACGCGTGCAGCGTGCCGTCCGCGCACGCCGCGCACGCGTAGCGCGCGTCGCACGCTATGCACGACACCGGCGAACCTGCAACGTTGTACAACAAGCTTACATTCAACATTTAGAATACCCTATTTTACATTAAATATACAGGAATTCTTTTTTCTCTAGTTAACATAAATATTTAGGATTTTTTTTCCTAGCTTACATTAAAAAATTAGGAATTATTTTTTTATGATTGCGGCCATCTTGGATCAAAAATTTTAAAATTACTTAATGATTCATATTTATTATAATAACTGTAAAATACTTTCGACTGTCACACTTTACAAACAAAAAATAACATATTTGGTTGAACCCACCAGGATCTACAATTCCACAGATAGAGAGAGACACACACACAGAGAGAGAGATATATACAGACATGTCAAACTTATAGCACCCTATCGTTTGTGCGTCGATGGTTAAAACTATTAGTTTCATACCTAAATATGTCTCCCACACGGGGTTGTTGGAAGCAGAGTTGTTGGGAATCAGCTGCAGTTTCGACAGGGTTCCGTAGTAAGTTTTGCACGCGTTATTCACCACCTGTAGGAAACCATATTTATTTAAACATTGTAAACTGTTCACGTAAGGCATCTTAATATTTTACCGAAACTGTTGGACTCATTCCAACTTTTAATTAATGAGTAAGTGTGACCGTTTTCAACGCAAAAACATATTTATTTACATTGTAAGGTTTTTGTGTGTGTGTGTGTGTGTGTGTGTGTGTGTTTTTATTTATATAATTAGTTTTAATATAACTTTACATTATACAACTAGCCATTTGAATAGCAGGGCTTGCATAACCAAACAAGTTACGGGCACTCTGGCCAAAAGTGGAGCATGTCCTGCCTAGTGTCTAGTTTAGAATTAGGTTAGGTTCACTGGCTTTCCGTCGTGCTTTAACTATAATGCCGTTAAGTACGATTTGCCGTCAATTGTGGCACACTATTTTTGTTCTAAGTCTTTATTTTAGTTTTAGTTTAAACAAGTTTGTGTCCAATAAATAATTATCTATCTACCTATCTATCTAAGTATTAAGCAATTTGAATAAGATAACGGTATTTTAGTTAGGACACGGTAGCGTTGCGACAGTATTTTTTAACTTGGTGGTAGCTAGCCAAGCAAGCTTTAAATTAATACTTTAGCACAATGCAATTGTTTTCTCAGGATGTTTCGTCACGCCTCTAGAGACTCATTAACGGGGAATAAACCAACGCTCTTTTGAACTTTAAGCAATTTTATATCATCACCTTTAATTTAAAATTATAATATCACTAGCTGACCCGGCAAACGTTGTTTTGCCTCACATAAGGGTATGAAAAATAGATAGTGTAGCTTATATGACACGTTCGTAGATTTACCATAGCAGCGCCATCTATTGATTACTTACTCAACCGAGTCGAAAGGTATCGACATCTGTTAGAATCATTTGGAGTTAACAGATAATTGTGACTGTCAAATAATAACAGACAATAATTAGCAATAAATTAAAATTGCGACTATAATTTGAGATTCAAACTATCCTATCTCTCAAGTTGGATCGAACTGCACATGGTGTGCGAATTTTATTATAATCGGTTAAGTGGATTAGGAGTCCATTGAGGACAAACATTGTGACACGAGATTTATATATATTAAGAAGATATTTTTATATAAGCAGTTAAATTCTAGACTAGACAATTTTGTTATTTCGCTTTTGTTTGGCATAAGTATTTTGTAAATGTTTAATCACGGGAGAAGCCATTGGCTTTCGAGTAACAGTTCTGTCAACTAGTTTGAAAGCCTTTGGACTCTATTTTTATATTTGTATTTCTTACTTGTGTCACAAATAAAGAATTTTGTATTTTTTTTTATTTGTACCTGTAACCGCAATGGCCCCGCAGCCCTAACTATGGGTCCGGCTGTGCCCAGTGTGGGCGTAGGCAGTGCGGGGGCGGGGGCGGGGGCACGAGGCGAAGCACCCGGCGGCGCAGGGGCGGAGTCACCAGGGCAAGGCCGCTTAGCTTGGAAATCCTCGACACCAGGCCCGGGCAGTGCAGCCGCGCTGCGCTTGCGCAACCGGTTGTCTAGGCCGCTGGAAATTAAGATATAATACTATGTGTCATTTATTTGAATAAATAAATAAATATTAGGACACATTTAACACACGGCTGGTTAGCCCCATATTAAACCATTTCTACGAGTAGTTTGTATTATGGTTGCTAACACAACTGATATACTGCATATACGAGAACATACATAGTATATACATAATAATATGTACTCGTACTTACTACTACTTTATAAAGATGCATATTTAACACCGAGACAGTAAAAAAATTTAGTTAGAAGAAAGATGTTGGCCGTGCCGGGTATCGTGCCCCAGAACCTTCTGATTGGCAGTCCGGCATGTAACCTTTATGTCAACGAGGTCGTCAAACCTGACTGACAACACTGCCCTGACATTCAATAACGTAAAAAAGATTTGTTTTGGTTCGTTTTTTTTATTCCAATACTGATTTAGACTTTTTTTTTAATAAAGCAGATAAATACCCCGATACCGTATAGACATAAATAAACAATTAACAGACTAACATGGCAACATAACCGGTAAATCAAAGATTTTAATCTATTAAGACAAGTGACATTTATAATAATTTAAAAAAAGGGCTTATTTTACCCTTTTTCATGAAACGACATCACTCGGGTCACGCAATCTACTATCGTTATATCAGTATGCGACTGCAGCGCCTTGCGGAAATTGGCGGCAGCTAGGCTGCACGCTCGTTTTGCAGTGCCTAAGTTTCATCCGTAACTATGGTAAACTTCCGCGCCACGCTTTATTGAATGGGAATCAGCAATCCTCTCTAGTATTCTGATCCCTGTTTCTACTTACTTGTCAGATATCTTTGACGTGTTGTTCGAGTGAGCGTGGTTGGAGACGTTCGGGTGTATCACTATGTCGGAGCGCACCTCCACTTTTATACGGGACTTGGATTGCGATGATGTGCTGAAACAGTTCTCTGTACCGCCCGGCTGGGAGCCCAGGGATTCACTGCAACAAAGATCAAATCCAAAACCTTAGACAATTTAGGGAAGGATTTGACAATTTCAGGGTAGGAATTGTCGATTTCAGAGTAGGATTTGACAATTTCAGAGTATGATTTGATAATTTTGGGATAGGATTTGGCAATTTCAAGGGTAGGATTTGGCAATTGCAGGGTATGATTTGGCAATTTCAAGGTAATTTATGATATTTCAGGCTAGGATTTAGCGATTTTAGGGTAGGATTTGGCAATTTCAGGGTAGGATTAGACAATTTCAAAGTAGGTTTTGGTCATTTCAGACTAGGATTAGACAATTTAAGGGTAGGATTAGACAATTCAAGGGTAGGATTTGACCATTTAAGTGTGGGATTTGACCATTTCAGTGTAGGATTTGACCATTTCTAGATAGGATTTGACAAGCATATATTCTTATAGTACTAACTTGGCGTCAACGTGTGTGAGCGGTATGAAGACGGGCGTGATGCGGCGCTTGCCGTCCGACGTGCGCGTTTCGATCTGCCGGTCCATCGGCCGCACCAGCGGGGAGCCTGACGCCGCTGGAGACGGAAGCTGCGGCTTCGACTAGAAAAAGACCATTTACAATTTCGTTTTTTTTTTCTCAGATCCCGCAAGGTTAAAGGTCACGTCTTAGGTTGGTTACTCTATTAATAAGGAAGGGTGCTTGCCGTGTGAAAGCTTAAGAACTGCTCTGCGGAGGTCACTCTATAAGTTAATATAGTGTTGGTTTGACACAAGTCAGAAAAAACAGTCCTTCTGCGCTTCGAGTAAATACAATTACGCTGCCCTCCATTACTAGATTAGTGCTTTTGCTTTTGGCTTTTGTTTTTCATGTAAATCTATAAGCCATGATTATGAGTTTGATTTAGCTTTAGTTAAAATATATATATGATTTAAATAAAATGTTTTTGTAAGTGACGTGCCATGCATTTATGACAAAAGTATTCATAAGGTTAATAAATGATTTGGTATTTTGTTGCTGCTGGGATGCAAAACAGAAAACAAAAAGCTCAGAATAGTAGTAAACATAACATGTGAGTAAAATAAAAATCACTGCTGCGACTAGGGGCCATAATCCACCTCGCTGGCCTCGTATGGATTGGCGGAGGACACACTTCTTTGGATATTACGGTCCACAAACGTGTCGCCTTTATATTTTATAATGGCCACAGTTGTCATAATGTTTGTATGGTTCATCATCATCATCATTGGCCCACTTCATCTACGAAAGATGAAGTGGGCCAATGATGATGGTGATGGACGTATGGTTATACAAGAGTTAAAGATATATGATTTTTTTTTCTTTACCTGATTATGGTCACTTTTAGGTGTGCATGGCTCATCTTTATCCTTATTATTCTCCTTGGCCTCCTGTTTCTCCCGGGCCAACAGTATCTCACCACACTCTACCAACAAGTTGGACGACAGTTGGTCCCCGGAATCGTTGGCCAAACATTTGCCGTAGATCTTTTCGTAGAAGGCGTTCTGTAAATATTTTAAAATGATAATAAATTTGGGATTGGGCTAATGCATGACAAACAAGCTGACCAGCTGATAAGCTTAATATCATTACAAGCCTGTTGTGTCTTACTGCGGGGCAAAGACCTCCATTTTTTCCTTCCAGCCAGCCCGGTCTAAGGCTTTGATGGCCCAATCCTTATCAAATTTAGTCACCTTTTCCTGGGTCTTCCTGGTAGTGCTTAGCACCCATGTTGTGGTGGCCTAAGTGGTTTTAATACTAAGGGTTTAAGAGTAGCGTATTTAAAACCCTGAAGCTCGGCTACCTAAGGTGATCTGAATCGATCGGCGGACATTCTTCAGACCATGAACAAGACTGTCCTTTATAAGATAGCATATTCGTCGAGCGGCTACTATGGGTAGGTTACTAAAAATTGTCTTGTAGCATAAGCAGCCCACTATACGTTCCCACTGCTGGGACTCGGGGCCTTCTCTCACTAGGAGAGAGATATAGGCCATAATCCACCACGCTGGTCAGTGCGTGTTGGCGGATGACACACGTCTTCGGATATTGTGGTCCTCAAACATACCGGTTTCCTCACGATGTTTTCCTTCACCGTAAAGCGAGTGCAAATCCACACATAACTTGAAAAACAAGTCATTGGTGTAACCAGGGGCCGTCTGATTGAAAAGCAGACGTTATTACCACCGAGCTACACTCGCTTAAAAATTGTCTTGTAAAAGTCCCCAGTTAAATAAAAGGAATTGATTGATATTAAATAATATAACTCACCTTTTCATCCAAAGTGAGAGGTGTGCCAATTTCTTTATTTGTAAACTGCATACACGCCACTGTGCCATCCGAACTGCACGCAAGAAGGTTTAATCCTGAAAAAAAAGGTTTTTCCTTTTTTAAGGTAGATAGATAAACTCTTTATTGCTACACAATTAAAAGACAATATACCAAACTGAGTTCAAAATAACTTATAAGTAGTGTTACAAATGGCGGCCTTATCAGTAAAAGCGACCTCTTCCAGACCGTACCTAAATAAAAAAATATACTAATTATGTTTTTCCGGTGCCGATATATCAATGACCTAGGCCTACGCCTGTGCTGTCTGTGTCTGTGTTTTTAGAAATAGCGAACCGTTTTTGCCTTATGGATACGGAACCCTATAAAAGCCAACAACCTAGCACGAACAATAAAGGTATAATAACAAACTTGATGTTTTTTTTATGACTTATAGCTTTGCGATTGACCACAGCTTGCCTGGTGTTAGGCAGTGGTCCCACCAACGGCGAGTAAACGGTTAACTATCGACTATTTTCTCGCTCAAGAAACGTTAAATAGATATAACATTTCGTGTAAATAAAAGAGATGCACATACAAATAGTTGATCGCTGACTGGTCACACTGCCGGCGACGACTCGCTTTACCAGTTTTATCGCTTTAGCGACGAGCATTCAAAAATAAACCCGCTCAGCAATACTCATTCAGCGATACTCGCCCGCTTCATCATTTCGTACGCACGTTTGCACAGGACTGAGCGAGTGGCGCGAGTATTCGCTCGTCGCACTTACACACTCGCTTATAGCCCGGCGACATAACTATCGAAACTACACTCTCTTCCCGCTGATCGCCAACTCGTTTACAGTTTCTAGTTCTACTTGTTTCTCGTTCATCGTCGCCGGTGGGACCACTGCTTTAAACAATAATGTGTGTTTGGTATTTTTTTGTTATTTTACTCTCACCATCCGAGCTCCAGGACAGGTCGAGCACGGAGTCGTCGAAGAGGTCGTGCACCACCACCAGGGGGCGCTTGAGGGACGTGAGCCAGATGCTGAGCGCGCGGTCGCGGGACCCCACCGCCGCGCAGCAACACTTCTTGCCTTCCTTCACCAATATGTTGTTGTTGAACCTCTGACAAACAAACAAAACGAGTGAGGATACTAGCCGAAGCGAGAGAAACTTCGTTGTGTTATGAAACAGGGATAGCGAAAAAACTTTCTTGATTTTAGGTATTTATTGTATAAATGATGACGAACGAACAGAGTTTTGCCTTAAGCTAGGTGCTAGCCTAGCTTAAGGCAAAACTCTGTTCGTTCGTCTATCGATTCGTATCAGAATAATGTACAAAATGCTCTGCGCGATCTATGTATTTATATGTTTACCCCCACTCTATATCCAGAGACGATCGGCGCTCGGTAACACAAGTTGAAACGAAGAGAGAGTGCGGTAGTTTATATGCAAGAAGCGGAACTCTCAATGGAACATCAAAAATCCCAAAGGCACATCAAATATCAAAAATACCATATGCCATCAAAAATTAATAATCCCATTGGCACATTAAAAATCCCAATGGCACATTTTTGAATGATTGAATGAATGATTTATTGTCTATGAAAACTAGGTACATACGCTAGGTGTTATATTCAATGCCATAAAAAGCATTATTATTTATAACTAAATTAATCATTCCGCTAGTTACCACCCAAAAGGGGGTAGAAACTAGGATATGCCTACTATTTCTTCTCTTTCTAATCGTTTTTACACACTTTATATTAGCTTCACCTGTATGTTTGTAACCGACTTCTTTGGGCGCGATTTTGACTCACTTTAAACGGCCAGATTTCGTTCAAACTTTGTAGATTTATTACTAGATAACAAAATAGCTTACAGCGCACGTGACAGCCTTCCTATGTCCCACAAAGTCCTTGTCGCACCTCCAGCCGTCCCTCTCTACCACCTGCGCCGTGGGCCCGCCGCCGTTCATCGCGTGCGCCGACAGGACGTACTGCCCGTCCGGGGACCACGAGAGACGCAGCACATGGGTTGTTCCTGTTATGTGTGTACAATAGTTGTTAGTGACGTCTATTAAAAAAAAGTCTATTAATATTATAAATAATTAAGGCTTAACAACACAGGACTTGTCCTACAGTGAAGCACAGGGTACATCTTGTTAATGTACAATAGTATGTAAGATACTTTTGTAAAAAATATTCTTCTTTTTCATTATTGTACACCATTTTATTTGGACAAATAAACGTTTTATTTATTATTTAATTATTATCTAAGGAGCCCAGGATGCTTGTACTAAAACGAGCGCGATTGGATTATAAAGTACATATATGTAGTAGATTTATAATATACTAGCAGATAGTCCCGGGCTATAAAATAATCTAAGTTGCAACATACTAGTTATTATTCTGTGGTTGCAAAGAGAAATAAAATAAAGCCTATGTTACTCTGGGATAATGTAGCTTCCCAACAGTGAAAGAACTTTTCATATCGGTCCACTAGTTTTGGAGCCTATTTGCGTCTAACAAACAAAAAATCAAACTTTTCTTTGTTATAATTTTGGTATAGATATAGTAGATATATAATATGTGTAAATAGATATTATAACATGAAAGAAACTGAAATCTATGGGATCAGTCATCATCAGTGGACAAGGAACATTAAAAAATGACTTGGTGGCAACCAAGTTATTTTATAATTTTCCCCCCTCGAAGATAAATCTACAAATTTGTTAACCTTCGGACTGAACTGAAAACAAAAGTTGGCGTCATACGACAGGAAAATCGTGGATGAAATGAAATGACATGCATTCGACTGGCTTATATATTTTTACCTCCACACTCATCAAATGGTTCAGTGATGACGGTTTCTTGCGCCCAGTCAGCTGTCTTCCACACCCTGAGGGACTTGTCCTCAGACTGTGAGGCCAAGTACTTGCCAACCTATGGAATAAACATTTATAAACGGAATTAAAAATAAGCTCTTTTTTTAAAATGATTAAGGGTTTTAAGTTCCCCAGTACAGTTCAAACCTAGCGTAGGTTTGAACTCTGCAAATGAGCTTGAGCTGGGGTGCTCACTTCACATGCCATCTGCATACAACTCATATGCTTAAAGTCATACACTATGGTTATTCAGAAACGGAATAAATATAAATAATAATTGGCCAAGTCTGAGTTGCATGTACGACTTCACACCATTCAAAAAGTGCTAATAAACACAGTTGTTGGTAAGGGAGGCCCCCTTCAATATTTACTCATTTACTCTATTAAATTTTTTTTTTTAAATGGATATATACAAATAAATATTCTGTGAACATCTTAAGCTACCTGTTACCGTTTTTAAAATAGAGCATAGATAGTATGAATATTTGAATAAACTTTTAGTATTTCTTATAGCTGCATTGGAAATACATAATTTGTGAAGTTTCAGCTTTCTAGCTATCGCAGTTTATGAAATACAGCCTGGTGACAGACAGCTTAGTAAAAGGGTCCCTTTTTACCTTTTACATATGAAACCCTACTAATAAGAGTTAACATTGCACTAACTTGGCTTTTTAATCATATTCTAATCTTAGTTTCATAAAACATGAATAAATAATAATTAGTCAAGTGCGATTTGGACTCTCGCATGAAGGGTTCCGTACCATTGTTGTTTGGGAGCCCCCCTTCAATATGTGTTTTATTTACATTTTATAATTTTATTAAATAGCTAATATACATTTATATATTTAGTGAAAATTTTAAGTGTCTACCAGCTACTGTTATTGATATATAGCAAAAAAAATCGAAAAAAACACGTTTATTGTATTGGGACCCCACTTAATATATATATTTTTGTATTTGTTGTTATAGCGGCACGGGAAATACATATCTTGTGCAAGTTTTAGCTTTCTAGCTAGAAAGACAGACAGACAACAGAGGCTTAATAGGGTCCCGTTTTACCTTTTAGGTATGGAACCCTAAAACTTACAGGATCCCAAGCAACTCCTTTCACTAAGCCAGTGTGTCCGTTCAGCACAGATACCATTTCAGGGAACTTCTCTGCATTCCAGATGATGATGGTGTTGTCCACACTGCAGCTGGCTAACCACTTGTCCAGCGGAGACCAGGCCAAGTCCAGGACATCTCCTGCAGTAGATATGTTTATTTATTTATTTGCCTAGTGTGGAGTACAGCATCCCCGAGATAGCATAACAATTAGTTTAAGATGTAATTTTAAATTTTTCTATGTTACTCATTGTAAGCTATTTTTAAGACTTTGTGCAAATAAAATTTATTATTATTATTAATAGGCGAGCAGCATTATGCTGATGTGCCTATATCACACTGAGTTGAAATTTATTTTTTAACATTATATTGCATGATAATTGGAAAAATCTTTACAGATCATAATAAAATATTATATCAGAAGCCTTTGGGATCAGAGCCTGGCCATTAGGCTTGGTTCATATGAAGAAGGAGAAGAATAAAATATTTTTATGAAATACTAAGTTCAAACCTATGACTTAGTATATTCTATAAGAAAATTAATATGATAATATTTTTAAAACATAATAACATTAGTGGAGAGTGTTCTTAGCAATGGTTGATAGAAATTGATCTCAAATGCCTGCAATTTCTAATTTGTATTGTTTGTTTACACAACTAATATACTACATATACATACATAAATACTTCATATCTATCTATACATAACACCCAGGCCAACAGCAAACCAATTTAGTTTCTCACAAAGATATTGGCCATACTGGGAATCAATCTCGGGACTTTCTGGTTGACAGTCTGGAATAGAAGCCATTACATTAACAAGGTTGTCATTTTCAGTTCACATTTAGACGAGTGGCCTTAACTAACCTGCATGTCCTCGTAAAGTGGACAGACACCGCCAGGTCTCAGCCTTGCTCCCTGGCTTCATGAGGTTAACCCTGAGCCACACCATCACCAGCCGGTCGTCACCCCCAGATGCCAGGAACTTGCCTCCGTTACTCCATCTTACACAGTTCACACATGCTGGATGGTACAAAAAGGAAAGACTTTAGATATGTAATAAAAATCACTATAAATATGTTTTTTTTTTACTTCATTGAAGTCTTTAAAAAGTTTAAACTGTGGAGGTTTCCTACATGTGTTTAACATAAACTGATTAAGTTGTTAAAAAGTTTTGACTGTGGAGGGATAGGAGAAGATAATATTATTCAATATTTAATGATAATTGGGTGAATTGATATTAGTAAAAAAAAAATTGGTGTCTTTAGCTTGGTTGCTTCTTTTTTATAGAAGCTAAAGCTGTATATTTGTTTATTTAGCTTCCTATACATCGTAATCGTCTGAAACATCCGCTTACCCAAATGATTATCCATCTGGCACAGCATCTTGGGCACATTAGGGTCAACCTCTACATTCTCGTATAACACAGAGTTCAGATTCCACACGACGACTCGACCGGAGTCTCCACCTTGCCCACCGGTCGCAAACCGCTTGCCATTGGGGTGAATGTCCACGGAAAATATCGGTTTCGCTGAAATAGTAAGACTTTTGAAATCACACTCTAAACCTTAAACAAATACCGCATTACTTCAATCGGCTGTATAATCACCATCATGATTGACCCAACTGGGTTTTAACAGCTTCATTTATGCTGTATTTCAAATAATTATTTATTTCTTTATATTAATCAAATATGAAGCCAAGCACTTTATTTATTTGGGAAGAAAAAACCAGGGCCAGATTCAGTTAACCTCTTGAAAAATATTGTCTATGGAATTAAAACTTATACTATAATAGCCGGCAAACAACTTGAGCAAAAGTCGACGTAGAGGGGGTGAGTTCGCGCATGTACACTTCCGGACATATTTTATTGGTCATTGTTGAAATATAAAAAATATATATGAATAAATATTGTGAAACATTCTTCATAAAAACAAAATGTATATACAAAAAATATTTATTATACACAATAAAATTAATATTACACATTCTACATTGAAAAAATTACAATTCTCAGATCTTTTTTTGCCTGGTGTCCTAAATACGGTAAGCAATTCCGAGTCTTTGCTTTCTTTTATGATTTTTTTTACGGTACTAACAGACATTTTAGTTGCTTCCGCAATCTTTTTTATAGTTTCCGTTTGTTTTGGATATTCCTGTTTAAGGAAGCAATACACATCATACATCATTTTACTAGCTTGTCTCTTCAGAACTGTGTTATGTTTTGGCGGCATAGTCAGAAATGTTTTAAGTAGGTATAAACACAATATAATAAAAAACAAAGTAACAATAATATAAATGAATATAAAACTTTAACAACAAAACTTCTAAACTCGAAATAGACCATTAAAACTGCACGCAAGTGTAGTCGATGCTAGTACAGATGCTAGCGGGACGAACGTGCGGCGCGGGGGACAGCGGCAAACTGATCGGCCAATCGCGGGGCCGCGTGCCGACAGAATGCCCCCGCGCACGTCTCCTACCACCAATGATACCTTAAAATCGTCTACTGCGCACTCAAGGTCTTTGCTCAAGATGTTTGCCGGCCACAGTACCTGACAAATTAATATAACATTTATAATACATTATAATACATTGTATTACAGTAATTTGTTATTATTAATTAATAAATATATGCACTAACTCATCAAAATAGTATTGACGTATAATTGAATAATATATATAAACAATCTTCAACTGACTTCATTTCTCACGGCTTATGTACTTAGTTACAAGTGATTAGTATAAGTTATTATCGTGTTTTACTCTTAAGATTAATGTAAAATAGGTTGATAAAATAAATGGAAAAAATAACTCAAGAAATAGGGCAGACGGTTAAAATTTTTCGGGAAACCGTATAATATGGCGACAAAATATAATATTGGTGTTTTCAAAATGTAATATTAATCTATGCAAATTTTAAGCGTCTACCTGTTACCGTTATTGATATATTGTTGTCATCTATATGATTTTCTCATAATTTTTATTCATTTATTCATAATTATATTTAAATATAAACATAAACATACAGCATTCTACCCAAACTGTCTATGTTTATTATATTATTAATTTAAAAACGAGTACATGCACTTATTACAATTAACATAACAGTAAATATATTAAACAAGTAGTATACTTAAATTATGAATCTACATACTAAATTTAATGAAAAAATTATACAATACAATATTTAGTCATTATACCACAAATTCAGCCCTGGAGTAAGCCATAGTCTAAAGTAGCTCAGCTTTTGTAGTTTGACAATGACAATGACATGACATATAAATTGCCCGCCGTTTTACGAAAAAAAGGAAAAGTTGCTTCTAAAAAAATTCAAATATCCAGATGTGGCTCAATCATTTCATTCATTACCATTTAGTTTTTAGATTAGTAAAGTAAGTATTTTCACTTATCATTTTTTTATGTTGTACTGGTTTAGTATGGGGCTAACCAGCCGTGTGTGAAATGTGTCATAATATTTATTTATTTTTATATTATTATATACAAATAACTATTACAGAAAAAACAATAAAAATACTATATACAAACTTAAAGATAACAAGAAGAGAACAAGAAATAATTGGCCAAGTGTGAGTTGGGCTCGCGCGTGAAGGGTTCCGTACCGTTGTTGAATGAAAGCCCCCGTCAAATATTTATTTTACTTAAATTTTTTAATTTTATTTGACAGGTAATGTACATTTATACATTCCGTGAACATTTTAGATGTCTACATGCTACCGTTATTGATATATAGCAAAGAAATACGAAAAAAACACGTTAACTGTATGGGGGTAACCCCTTAATATTTTATTTATTTTTATTTTAAGTATTTTTTTATAGTGGCACAAGAAATACATATCTTCTGAAAATTTCAGGTTTCTAGCTATTACGATTTCTGAGATATAGCATGGAGACAGACAGACAGACAGCGAAATCTTAGTAATAGGGTCCCGTATTTACCTTTTAGGTACGGAACCCTAAAATTATGTATTTATAGACTTTAATAAAATATAATTGTCTAGCACAAAGCATCTATGCGTTTTATGCGATTGCAACTTGCTAAGCAGCTAGTTCACTACTAAGTATTAGGAAATTTTTGTATCATCGATACCTACTTGCTTACTCGTTCAATTCCTAGTTCTTACCCACCGACTCGTAATTCATAAATAGCCCAAGTTCAGCCAATATGATCTTGATGAAACAATTCATTTACGATGATATGTATATACTTATCACTAATAATAATTGTGGGTATATATAAGTACTACCACCACCGAATAGAGTCCACTAAATAGACGGCATTCCGGTCGCCCCAAGATGAGGTGGCGGTACGACCTCGACACACATAACCCAGACTGGAAGACCTTTGCCCAGGACAGACAAAGCGAAGGGACGGAGGCCTTTGCCCTGCAGTGGGCTAATTTAGCCTATAGATAAAAAGATGTAGGTACTTAAATACAATTATATATCAACGTTTTTATTACTAAGCCGGACTGCAAACCAGAGGGTCCCGAGTTCGAATCCTGGCACGGCCAACATCTTTGTGATGAACAAAATTTCTTTGCTGTGGGTCTGTGTGTTAAATATAAATTCAAATAAAGGCAGTAAAGCAAAAACAAATGTTTAAGTAGTGCATATTTCAATAGTGTTAGCAGCCATAATACAAACTAGAAATGGTTTAGTATGGGGCTAATCTGCCGTGTGTGAATATTAATTATAAACCCCACGTATGACTTACATCAATCATCCAGCGGAATTATACGGATCAAGCTCATTGGATCAAGCTCTGCATTATGTAGATAGCTTCCAGTTATTTTGAAGGCTAGCAATTTATTGGATTTTTACGATGGCAGTATTTAGAATTTGGCATTGATGACATGTGCTAAACCTGTGGCATATTCGGTTTTCTTCTATGAAAATTGAAAATTGAAATCCAATTGACGAAGGCAGAAATTGCGGTACCGGTGGTGCGAAAATTAAAATGCTAACCACAGAAATGACGTATTGAATGCTTTTCTCGCTCACTTGTTCGAGAAATAATGCTTCTTAGTGGTAATCTAATACCAACTAGATTTGTAGCAATTATATTTCATATTTGTGCGGTTGCTACGTTGCTATGGCAGAGCCAGGAGATAACGAGATCTTGTTTGTCGAGCCCGAAAGAATCTCTTCAGATTTATCACAGCCGGTAAGTTTCATTGACCTAGATTATTATATGTTTACCATGTACCTTCGCACAATGCTAACTGTATACTACTACTACTACTGTTTCAAAGTGTATATGTACTGCACATAGCCTAATTTTATATGTAAGCGCATACTTAACATGTTAGTATTTAACTCTAAGTGATTTTGATAATTAATTTGACTCTAAAGACCCCAATATTTTTTCGTACCTTAGGAAGAATATACAGTAAGAATAGTGCTAGTAGTAGTAATACGTAATACTCGTTGATAAATTAACTTTATAAATTTGCTCCAATTTAGATTTATCCTTCTGATCTAGTTTTTCTACAAGCTACATCAACACTGCTTTGCGCGGAGCCGTATGTTAATAGCAGTAATTCAATGTTATCTCATCAGTCTACATATGTTTAGGCTTTGGAACAAAAACATTAACTTTAAAGTTATTTTTAAAAAAACCTTCTTGTTGTATATTTTATGAACTATGAAAAGTATTGAAAAGTCTTAATTTTATTTATTTTTAAATCACTTTTAAATGAGTTAGTCGGATATATTGTAACAAGAATTAGCCTTCCTATAGCCGACCACTGAGATATAGTAGTTATCTGAAATATGGTTGTTACTCTCTGTACAGATCAAAACTATCAATGAAATAGTAAACCTTTTTTTTTTTTACACATTTACACATGGCTGGTTAGCCCGATATTTTCTACCATTTCTAGCTCATATTATGGTTGCTAACACAACTGATATACTACATACACATACATACATATTATAAATAAATAGCTGAAAAAAGCTGTAAAAAAGTTACATTACATTACAGTAAATTTATTATTTAATTAATATTTTTACCATATGTGTTTTTTTTTTTTTGACACATTCACACACGGCTGGTTAGCCCCATACTGAACCATTTCTAGCTCGTATTATGGTCGCTAACACAACTGATATACTACATATACATACATACATATTATATATAAATACAAATTTAACACCCAGACCCACAGCCAACAAATTTAGTTAAGCACAAAGATGTTGACCGGGCCGGGAATCGAACCCGGAACCTTCTGATTAGCAGACCGGCATGGTAACCTTTACGCTAACGAGGTCGTCAAATCGACGAGGTCGTCGGTCGATTAATAACCAAAAACCTGTATATTCAAGCCTTAATGCTTAGAATAGCTAGCTTCACTTTTGAAACAACTCAACTTTTTTAAACTGCTCAATATCTATCTATTATTGATATAGCTTTCTATGATGGGGGCGTTCGGACCGGCATTTCCCCCTACCAGCCCACCCAAGCCATCCAAGCTCCTTAAAGTAGTGGAGCACGGTCTTGGGTTGCTGGCACACCTGTTCCACTGTTATTGCGTCAGATGTTGTGGTACTTCTTTTAAAACAGGAAGCGTCCAAGTATAGCATAGTGTTTTGTTGAGATTCCCTTGCTAGTCGGGTTTTCTCTCTTGTTTGTGGATTTACAGTGCAAATGCACATGCTCCGTCTCGTCTGCCTTCATAGATCCCCGGCACAGGGGGCTATCTGTATTACCAATTTTGTGCTGATGATAATTTAGATCGCAGTGGCTGGTGATGATACTGACCATCAAACATAGATCTGTTCTTGTTAGTTTGAGTATTATCTTTTTGCCAGATCGCAAAAGCTATGATAATAATTTAATCTGATTATAATAACTCTAATGGAGTAGCTTAAAACACTAGGTTTGGAATTGGTCTTATGTGTGCTGCAGCTTGGAATATTTTTATGATAGGGCTGCAAAAAGTGCAACACATACATAGGTGCTATTGTACCTTGTTCAGCCGTCCCACACATATTTGAACAAAGGAGCCTGAGCAGGCTGCTTGCTTGTAGGGTTTTCCCTAAATAAATTCTTATAAAATTAACAAATAACAATTTTAAATTATAAACTGTAATAGTTCTTACAAATATCACGACCACAAAAAAAAAACTTGTTTTAATTTCATTATTACTTTCCAAAGAACAAAATTTAAAAATTTTTCAATACATAGAACTATTGAGTGAATTCTACATAATTGTGTTTTGGAGCTCTAACAATTCTTAATACTGAATTTAAACTAATAAAACTGTAAAAACCAGAGCCCTATCAGTTATGCAGTATTTTTATAGGATTTTATAGGATCATCGAAGTTAAGCAATGATAAATGTGGACTGTCTATGGATGGGCTGCCTTTTAAAAGTGGTTCATCTGGTGCTAGTTACTGGGAGTCGGATGAATCTTAAAATTGTGGGTCTCAACTGTTAGTCTTAGTACAAGCAATTGGCCAAGTCAGAGGCCTTCAGGCGGCTTCAAAACTTTTGACACCAGAGCTGTTCCACTCAGCTCATATGAAGAAGAAATTGAATTATAATGAGTTGTTGACTCTTTGAATGACGGACCTTCTGATGCAAAATGTGCCAAATAACATCAGTGACGTCACTGCTTAGGTCGCTTAGCATATGAATCATGTTGTAAGTGCCTATGTGCCTTTTGACGACCTCGTTGGCGCAATGGTTACCATGCCGGACTGCTAACCAGAAGGTTCCGGGTTCGATTCCCGGCCAGGCCGACATCTTTGTGCTTAACTAAATTTGTCGGTTGTGGGTCTGGGTGTTAAATATGTATCTATATAAAAATATATATGTATGTATATGTAGTATATTAGTTGTGTTAGCTACCACAACACGAACTTAAAATGGTTCAGTATGGAGTTAACCAGCCGTGTGTGAAATGAGTCCTAATATAAAAAAAATATATATATATTTACTAAATAAAGACATAATATGCGGCAGTTCACATATCACACAGTCATGCCATTCATTATAATGAACACCTATGTGACATGCAAAGTGCATACCATGCATCCTAAGTGCACTTGTTTACGAGTAACTTGTTTTTGCAATATCGAGTTATTGGAAATCACCATAACTGCCCATAAAGATTTCTCAGAAGTTTGACCCGGTTGTCAGATTACTAGGTACCTTCCCTTCCAACAGGGTTATTTGAAATCAGGACACAAATTAAACTGATGAAAAAATCAATATACATAAGATACATTCCACACACGGCTGGTTAGACCCATACTAAACCCTTTCTAGCTTTTATTATGGTTGCTAACACAACTGATATACTATGTACCTACATAAATACTTTATATTGATACAATTTAACACCCAGACCGGCAGCCAACAAATTTAGTTCATCACAAAGATGTTGGGGACTGAGCCCTCTGGTTGGCAGTCTGGCGTGCAGCGAAGTAGAATAAATAGAATAGTAACTTGGCCGATAAAATGGTTCCACCGTCCACGCGTAAAACACCGCTGTGGGCGGGGCAAAAAGTTGGCGTCGACTGACCAATCGCGCGCAAGCTTTGTGTGTGTGTTTCGTTGGGATAGCAGTATAATTGTGTGCGTAATCTGGGATGAAAAAAGCGTATCTGTTAATCCAGGATCTTAAGTTTCGATTGTTAAATATTTAAAAAAAAAATATTCAGATCGACGCAGTCGTTAAAAGAGAGGGAGTACCAAACCGAATATGCACAATCTTTTGACTGTAACATTATTAGATAGTTAAATAGTCGATTGTATAATAAGGGAGCAAAATAATATTTATTAGGCGGAGGCGTGGAATCAAAGCGTAGCAAGGGATTCATCGCGACCCGAGGCAAAGTATTTATTTGCACCTTATTGGCACTCTACTTTTCATTCCACACTATGAGAAAAAACATTATCAGCTTTATTTTTCATATAATTATGTCATTAAAAAAAGACACGTTATCCGCACTTATATGCGAACAAAAAAGACCTTTCCAATCGGAACTACTTTTCATGTCACGTAATCAAGTGACATGAAAAGTAGTCCCGAAAGGAAAAAAGTCTCTTATTAAAAAAAAACATAAACTGAATTATATTTTGTAACATTGAAAATAATACAAATCTTTAATATAATAATTTAAAGTATGAATGTATTCAAATCTGTTTCGGACATTAGTTCATTGGCACGTTATTGAAGGTTTTGTTTTCTTGCGATTTCTGTTATATTAGTTCCATAGCACAAGTTGTTTATTATTTAAAGTACATTGATCCCTATTATTTTTTTCACTAATATGTTTTATACAGGGTTTTAATAAAATGTCACCCTTGTGACAGAACAAGTAATATTTTCACTAACCAAATTAAAAGATTTTCTTAATTTAACCGCTTTTTTTATAATATCCCAGCTCATACCAATTCTTCGCTAGACATACTTTTACATATAACTATGTGTAGTAAAAGTTAAAGCACGTTTATCTTTCTTCACGATTTTGGAAAAAAATCAGTAATAGGTACAGAGCAGCCAGTGATACTTAGGGTCAACGACCTCAAGTGTGGTCGGTGGCATTTTTTATTACGTAATGCCTTATCGTTAACAATGATATATTGAATACATATAATAATAATGTCAGATATCATAATGAAGAAGAATATTTACACGATAATGTAAGCAAATAACCTCTACTTCAGCGAACTAGAATAAACGGAAGAGTAACTCCATACAATTGCCGCTTAGAATTTGTATCCATCTACGCACACAATTATACTGCTATCCCAACGAAACACATACACACAAAGCTCGCACGCGATTGGTCGCCGCCACACCAAGTGACGCCACGGGGCTTCGCGGGTAGCTGTTTTGCCCCGCCCATCGCGGTATTTTAAGATTACGAGTAGAACCATTTTATCGCCCAAGTTACTATTGTATTTATTCTAGTTCGCCGCTCTACTTAGGTACCTATGACTCGCGTCGGTAAAAAAAGCGCCTGTAGCTCGGCTAACTAAGGGGATTTGTCGCGATCATCGAGGTTAAACAACGGTCGATGCGGATACTCTCATTTTGGACGGGTGACAATGCACAATTAAGACTGTCCTTTAAAAAAAAAGTGTCATTTTCATCTGGGCGCTACCGTGGGTAGGTGACACGTTAAATTTTAGGTCTCGGCTGTTACTCTCAGTACAAGCATTCGTTATAACCCCAGTTTTTAGGGTTTCGTATCATCATAATATATAAATGGAACCGAATTGAGAAGCGCACGTGTTTCTAAAGGTGGTAAATAAAAGGTGCTAATAGTTTAGTGTAGCACATTCCATAGATGTTTTTACGTATTTACGCTATTGACCAAAATACACTTTAACCTACTTTCCGTATTTGCCTAAATTCTAATCTAATTTGAGTATCTTCTATCTAAAGTAAATAAATATGAGTTGGTGAGTTTGTTTGTAGTTTATTCTTGTATCTATACCAATATAGTAAAAAAAGTTAGAATATGTGTTTGTTAGACGCGAATAGGCTCAGAAACTACTGAACCGATTTGAAATTTCTTTCACCGTTGAGAAGCTTTTATCCCCGAGTAACATTCATATTTTCACTAATACAGTAAATGCGAAAGTTTGTGTGTGTGTGTGTGTATATATATGTTTGTTACTTCTTCACGCTCAAACGGCCGATTTTGATGAAATTTGGTATGGAAATAGGACGCTGGATTGACACAGGCTACTTTTTATCCCGGAATTTCGGAGGGCGAAGCTAGTATGTCATATAATTGAAAATCAATATTTTTAAGTATGTAATTATCGCAGCGTCAGTATTTTTTATTTGCATCCTATATAATGTAAATGATTCTGGAAAATTCGAGAGAAATCGTGGGGCTCTACTAGTGGTTGAAATTATGTTATTACTAATACGTCAAGTTCTAAAGCAAACGTATACTGAGTTCAAGGTTGGTAGCTGCGGGGATCACTCCTCAGACTTAGAAAGACTAAGATAGAGCGCTTTGAATAATATTGAATACACTGGTATAATACTCTGTTGAAAAAATACTCTGCCATACTACCGTCAGTAAAATGTACAACGAGTAACTAAGATACGTGGCTTCCAACCGGTCGCCGAAACAGGGCACACGTGTTTTGGGAAAAAATAGTTGGAAACAGACCTTTCTGTTACTGTCTTACTTTGGCAGTTGAAAGTAGCTACGTGGCTACCCGGCAATGTTGCCACGGGGCGGCGTCTCGATGAGATTTAGCCTTTGAGAAAGATATCGTCGCTAACCAATTTTAGCAAATGTATCCCAACTGTATTCGCTACTTTTCTGTAATACCTACCCGTTGTAGCCAATTGTACGTCAAAGTGCAAAACATAGATTTGTTCTTAATAATGTTTTATATTGGGAAAAGTAATTAAATGCGAAGCGGTAGAGCACAGCCTGATCCTCGCCCATCCTATTTACGTGGCCGAATCAAAGGAGCCGATGTTCTTTACTTTCGACCAAGATGTTAGGCTCTGCCACAGAGTCTTCTAATTCTTTTGTTCTGTTATCCGTGATTTAATTAGACCACAGAATGAATAACAGCTGTGTTTACACGCTCTGGCTATAAACTACTCCGATGTAACTATAACACATGAATCAGTATGCTTTAGGTTTTGCCCTAACCGGTTGTCCCAGTCCGTGCGGTATATAAAATACGAACAATTTAAAATAAACATATTCATTTATTCACTCATAAATGAAATATATTCCTTCATTCACTTGTGTGTGTGACAATTTGATTATTCAAACCTACATTGTAAAGTTAAAATGAAACGACAGAATGGCGATGCAAAGGTTAGTGCTGTAGTTTTACATACACGTGCTGTATGCTGTTTTCTATTTTGAATCGGGGTTATTTTTGTCCTATAGGTCTGTATGTCATTTTCATTGTGTTACTCTAATCAATTAATCTTTTACTTGATGATTATCGTCAACATTATTATCAGCCCTAAATGTCCGCTTCTGGGCGTAGGCCTCTCTTTCCGTACGCCATTTATCCCGGTCTAGCTATAATGATGTAAGTTAAATATTCTGGTAACTGAGGCAAAACGTCAGCGTCTAGCATATACAATTCAAGGCAATCAAGTTTTTGGATACGCCAAAGGGTACTAACGGAATCTATTACTGAGATAGCGCTGTCCGTCCGTCTATCTATCTATCTGTCTGTTTGTCCGTCTGTCACCAGGCTGTACTTCATAGAAAGTTGATCTTTTTATTGATGTATTCCGTTTGCCGGTAAAAAAGGATAAAATAAATATTTCAGGGCTCTCCCTTACGGCAATCGTGATTTTTTATTATAGATAATTACGACGGAACTGTTTATGTGCGAGTTCGACTCACACTTGGCTAATTATTTCTACGGCCTTTGAGAATCGATTTAAACTTGCGAAAATAAAATCAGTTGTTCCATTACAAACGTAAGTTGACACGCTACAAAATGTGTTAAGAGTTGTTTATGTTACGATTTTTTTAAATTTCCCAATAAAAAAAGTTGTTTGTCTGGATTTGTCCTTATCTGCCTTTATGAGGTTTCTAATTCGTTATTAATAAACATGTGTCTTATACTCGTTAATGAGAAAACTTTATGAAAGCAGAGCCACTGTTTCCTAAGAAGGGGGGACCGTACATTAATCACGTGACTTTTTTTTAGCTTTTTTCACCCTCCCTCCCCTTTGGTGATACAAAGAGAGGTGTAAGGCTACCCCCACCTCCCTTTCTACATCACGTGTGTTTTTTGTAACTACAAAATTTCTTACAAAATCTAATTTTATTATAGAAAATAAGTTAGCGTGAGGTCAAAAAGACGAACACCGCTTTTCGGTTTAGTATCCCGAATGAATAAATACACGTGATATATTATTACAACTCAACTCCCCACCCATCTGTGATATTTCGTGATTTTATACATATATACCCCCTCCCCCCCTTTCGAACCTCACGTGATTAATGGACGGCCCCGAAGTTTCTCTTGAAGGGTTTTCAATTTTTAAGTAAAAAAAAAACACCATTTTAATATACATCTTTATCTTGTACTCAAATAAGTCAGGGCATGTTAAATAAAATACCATAGTTATTATAATATCAAGTAAACCATAACCGGTTTCGAAGACTATAATAAGTATAGCTAATATGTACGAGTACCTATCAATGTCATTGCAACAGAGATATCTCAGACAGTTTAGTCGGACGTTCGGCCGCTTTACGTCCCGAAGAGAGTGGGTTCGGTCCCTGCCGATGTGCTAGAGCTTTCGGCGAAGGGAAAACATCGTGAGGGACCCATAGCATTTTCTAGTTCTCGCTTAGCTGGCAACCACCCTCAAGTTGAAAAATCTCGCCAATCTCATAACAGTGTTTACCACCAGACACCTTAAGAGCCCGTTATTCTAAACTAGGCCAGCTCCACCTTAGGCCAGAGTGTCTAACTCAGCTAATGATGAGTAAATAATTGGTCAAGTGCGAGTTGGGCTCGCTCGTGAAGGGTTCCGTACAATTGTTGTACGGGAGCCCCCCTCAAATATTTAATTTTATAATTTAATTTGATAGCTAATATGCATTTATATATTTTGTAAAAATGTTAAAGTGTTTTCGTTTTTACCTGTTAGGTACGGAACCCTAAAAATAAAGCACAGATTCACACAATTAAACTCTTTCTCTTGATTTCGTTCAATTGTTATTTCGTAATTAGTGTCAGTAGGGTATGCACGAGTACAAATTCCATGGCGTATGAAGCGAGTGGAAATTTCCTACACAAGTATTACCCATAATAGGTATACAATATACATACTCGTTGTCGAGTAACTTTCCGCTTCGTATTTTACATCTGCAATAGGAACTTTTAGATAAAAATATCCTGTTTTATTTGTTATTGGTATGATAAGCTTTTCGACCTACAAACATATTTTTATTTATTCTGTTTGTAAAGAGCGAGCTTCTAATTCGGATCTATTTTTAATGTTATCATATTCTTGTAAGTTTTTAATTCTTCTTCTTCGTATGAGCTAAGTGGCCAAGTTCTGGTGTCAAGAGTTTTAAGCCGCCCGAAGGCGGTCTTGGCTTCGACTGCTTGTACTAAGACTAACATCCGTGAATTACAATTTAATGTGTCATCCGACACACGGTAGAGCCCAGATGGAAATGCCACTTTTAAAATAACAGTCTTGTGCATGGTCACCCATCCAAACATTAAAAAAATATTCAAATATTTTATATATCAAATATAGTTATAATTGTAGTTCGGCTAGCTAAGGTGATCTGACGCGATCATTGAAGCTAAGCAACGGTCGATGCGGGCGGTATTTGGATGAGTGACCATGCACAAGACTGTTGTTTTAAAAGTGGCATTTTCATCTGGGCGCTACCCTGGTTCGGATGACACTTTAAATTGTAGGTCCCGGCCGTTAGTCTTAGAACAAGCAGTCGTTAAGCCAAGTCAGAGGCCTTCGGGCGGCTTGAAAACTCTCGACACCAGAGCTTGCCCACTTAGCTCATACGAAGAAGAAGACGAATACCGGTTTCGAATAAATACTGACGTATTAGAAAATGTGTTTAAAGAACGCAAAATTATTACTGACCATACCATGTAAAATTGTGAATTGTTTTTCAAACAAAGATTGCAACCTAGTTCCATTAACGCTGCTATATGCCCATGATAGTTCATTTTATGCGTGTCTCGCATAAATTATGACAGCGTTTTGACGTGACAACGTCTTAAATTAGGTTGCGGCTGGGAGTCACTTATGAAAAAGTGTAACGCCCGGTAACGTTACGATGAGTCACCGAACGAGAGAGGCCCGCCGAATGCCTTGCGTCTCTCTCCCACTCAACTATGATCGGTCTGCCGCGCGCGCAGCACGCTGCAGACGTTGTCACGTAAAATCTTCGCCCGTAAAACCGACTTTACAGGCAACCATTTTTTAGAAAATGTGTTCTTCGAATGGAAAATTATTACTGTCTTACCGTGTCAAACTGTGACTCTCTTACATTGATTGGTCTTTAAATGAAGTCGGCAACCAAGTTCAATCAACTCAACTATATCAATCAATCAATATGAACTGATGTCCGTGGAGTTTTTTTCCAGATATTTCTATCTTCGGCCAAATACTTGACTTCTCAATTAGACAAGACTTTCGCGTTCCGCTTGTTTCAAAGAAGGGCATCTCCCTTACTTGGTTTTAGGCAAGAATGATAAAGATGTTTTATGTATACTTTGAAATAAAACCTAATTAATTTCATTCAGTTTTAATTTATAAAAAAGGGCTCAGGTTGTTGTAATTTTAATTTGCGAATATATGAGCAAAATCTTGATTTTACAGTTTTATTCGCAATTATATCGTAAACAGAAAAAGAACCACTTATTTTTTAGTACCAAACATCAAAAAAAAAAAACAGGCCGAAAAACTTAACTAAAGATTTTTTTTACCAGTTTTATTTCAATCAATTCATAATTCTGATCAACAAAATAAGTATAAATATTCTTAGAGTGGCTCTAAAGACGGCCTTTAAGCATTTTTTCCGTTTACGATTTAAAGCGAAACAACTATAAAATAAATATTTTGTCCGCATCTTCGCCTTAAATATAGTCAGCAACCTAGTTTCATCAACTCGACTGTATCAATCAATATATTTAAGAGTTGTCATGTCTGTGGAGTTTTTCCAGATATTTCTATCCTCGGCCAATTACTTAGATGATTTTTTTAAATTTAGTTCACAAACAGATTTATACATTTTCAGACACATCATTATAAAACAAACCTAAATCATTTTCAATTTATACCTATTATAAATCCCTAGCTTATTTACCAACATGTTTTTAACTATCTACCATACCAAATACACAAAACAAAATATAAAAATTAAAAAAAACTCAAAACTAAATAAAATGTAAGGTTTATACCTAAAAAGATACTCGTACCTTTTGAAACTTTGTAATACTAGTATTCTCAATAAGACTTTCGCCTTCTCCTTAATGTGGTTTATAAATGGCCTTCTAGATCTTTCTCTCCTTGTTTCAATCAAGCAAGCACCCTCAAGTTGAGAATTCTGTCACCATGCACCTAACAGTGTGTTTCGGCAGCCTCCTTGAGAACCAGTTATTCCAGACTAGGCATTCTCCACATTAGGCCGAAACACACCGTTATGTACTTATGCCTTAGTGGGCTTTTTATGAATCATCGTGATATCATATAAATAGTGATTGTCAAAGTTTGCATAGACTTTATGCAAATCGTTATAACATCAATAGTAATCTTAAATTACACAAAGATAAGAACATAATATATGTAAATAGTTTTTTTTTTCGCCTATTATCATGTAAGTATTTATATTATATTTTTTACAATAGTAGTATTATACAGATGCTTTATTGACAAAACTATAAGTAATGATAAAAATAAATTTAAACATAATAATATTTACGAAGCATAGTAAAAACGAAAATTTTGTAAACCAAAAAATTCGTATTTTTTATTTGTATTTTTTTTGTAAATAGTAAATATATATTAAGGGTGAAGTTTACATAGACATTTCTCGCCATACATTCGCCTGACGCGCGGCAATAGAAATTCACGAAATGAATTAATGTAAAGTCCGCAATTAAAAATTTTGTTATTATAAGCTTTAATGTTTCTAGATTATAATATACTGTCATTCTGGATTTTAGATTATACTGTCAAAAGCACTACTGATAAAAAAATTATACCGACCATTTTCTAAAATAAAACTGTCGAGAGAATTTTTCGTAATCGTGTCTTGAAACTAAAGATTCTTTACACTGAATTGAAGATAATAAAATTGAAACGTATCCCTATCATTTACGCAGTATTATAAGCGATTTTTTAAAATATGCTATGGTGCTCCAATACCGCCATAATTAACAGTATTAGTAATAAGTAAATGATAAATATTAGTAAACTGCAAACAAAATACTGCTATTGTTTTCTTATCTAAGCTCTCTAGCTTTATGCTATTGATGCAAAGATTACTTTTATTAGGTTTTATCAGTAACTGTAGCTACCTATATAAATAGTATACATACTTAGCTAGATATACGAGTATATGGTGTATGTGGGAAGTTTCCCATCTTCTTCTTCTTGGCCTCTGACTTGGCTTAACGACTGCTTTTACTAAAACTAACAGTCGGGACCTACAAATTAACGTGTCATCCAACCCACGGTAGCGCCCAGATGAAAATGCCACTTGTTAAACGACAGTCTTGTGCATGGTCACCCATCCAAACACCGTCCGCATCGACCGTTGCTTAGCTTCGATGATCGCGTCAGATCACCTTAGCTAGCCGTGCTACAGGCGCTACATTTTTATTTTCACAGTTTAATTATATTTTATCGTATGTGCATGTTATTAGATGAGAGTTGTACCAATCAGACTTATAAATTAGAATTTAAACTGGTTAAAAAAATCTAAAATTAGTTTTTTGGGCTAGTTTTTTTCATATTGATGAGTCTGATTGGTATCAAAATAAGTATAAATATTTTTAGTCGTTCCTCAGACGGGCTTCCAGCTATTTTTTCTAAAGAAAAATCTGTTTTCGATTTATAGCGCCCTTATCTTTGCCTTAGTTAAAAAAAAAAATTCGCGAGTGTTTTCTCAATTTTTTATTGCAATCTTAATCTTAATACATATAAATCTCGTGTCACAATGTTTGTCCTCAATGGACTCCTAAATCACTTAACCGATTATAATAAAATTCGCACACCATGTGCAGTTCGATCCAACTTGACAGATAGGATAGTTTAAATCTCAAATTATAGTCGCAGTTTGAATTTATTGCTTATAATAGTCTGTTATTATTTGACAGTCACAATTATCTGTTAACTCCAAATGATTCTAACAGATGTCGATACCTTTCAACTGGGTTGAGTAAGTAATCAATAGATGGCGCTGCTATGGTAAATCTACGAACGTGTCATATAAGCTACACTATCTATTTTTCATACCCCTGAGGCAAAACAACGTTTGCTGGGTCAGCTAGTATATCTAGAGATTGTAATATAGTAGATAGGATAGAGAGTTATAGAACAGCTAAATCATACCACTAGCGTGTGAAACTATCATATTGTTTATATTAAACGTGATCTATATGTATATTACATTAGAATTTATCTGCACGTGTTTGCGTTGGACTAAACCACGTGAATTTTCACGTAAGCATTTTGTTATTGATAATCATTATTGCTTTGACATCATATATTTGACCGGGTGGGCGAAGTCAGCGTTAGCTGGTATTGTGGCCTATTTAGCTTTCGTTTTTAACTCTTTCAAGCTCCAATAGCTGGACCGATTTTGATGAGATTTACTATGAAGATAGTCTAGACCTTAGATAAGCATAGAGGCTACTTTTTATCCTGGATTAACGCGGGTTGCAGCTAGTTTTAATGATATTTAGTAGAGCGATTAAATATCATATTCTAAATATGTAGTCTGAATATTAATTCAAATTCATTTATTTCAGAATCAAGTACCATATCAAAATTAACATCAAATTATTATAATTTGTAAACTGTTATCGTAAGGCATTATCGTAAGGCAATTTTTTTTTAAGTAAGTGTGACCGTTCGTTTCGTGCAAATACATAAAATTAGAATTAGAAACCTAGTACCTAAGTTAAATTAAATTAAAAATATGTCACAGAAAAAATAATAAAAAGTCAGATAAATACAAATAAAAATAAGTGTGTTTTTTTTATTCGTTTTTAATCTTATTATTTTCTATCTGTAATAAATCTTTCTTCTAATATATAAAATTTCCTTATCAGAATCAAATTAATAAAAATAATATTAATAATTAATAAATGGGTCAAGTAATTGTTGAGTTATGAAGTCGTAAAGTTTCAGTGATATCAAACACATTATTCCAAGATTTTTTTCTTCTCGATGTCTATCGTTCGTAGAACTGCTACTTTATAGAGGTTGTGACACGGCTCTGACCCACTTAGATAACAGTTATTATAACTATAGGGATAATATATCTATAAATTTCACACATAAATTTTATTATGTCATTAACGTTTAATATTTATACTGATAAGCCATTTGTCGGATGTCAAGTAATTTGTATGAGTTATTGTTTAGTTTTCCGTTCATGTATTATAATAATATGTATAAAGTTGATGTAATGTTTTAAAAGATGTTACATGTATTGCTGTATATATGTACCATCTTTTACATCATTATATCATCATTATACATATAGTGTAAACTCTATTTAACGACACTTAAGGGACTGTGCATTTTATGACGTTATAGAGAGTGGTCGTTAAACGGAGAGAATGTATCATTGTATGGAATACAAGCTAAACCAACTAAAGCCAATTGATTTCGACGCTTTTGAGAGTTTGTCGTTAAATCGAGTGGCGTTACATGGAGTTTACACTGTATATTGTAATACATGTAACAACTTTTACATCATTATATCAACTTTATACATATTATATTACTAGCTGACCCGGCAAGCGTTGTTTTGCCTCACTTAGGGGTATGAAAAATAGATAGTGTAGCTTATATGACATGTTCGTAGATTTACCATAGCAGCGCCATCTATTGATTACTTACTTACTTCAACCCAGTCGAAAGGTATCGACATCTGCTAGAATCATTTGGAATTAACAGATAATTGTGACTGTCAAATAATAACAGAAAATAATTAGCAATAAATTAAAATTTCGACTATAATTTGAAATTTAAACTATGCTATCTATCAAGTTGGATTGAACTGCACATGGTGTGCGAATTTTATTATAATCGGTTTTATTATAAGTGGTTTAGGAGTCCATTGAGGACAAACATTGTGACACGAGATTTATATATCTTAAGATAAGATAAGATGAATCTATCATCTTTGTTATGCTTTATTCTGTGAATTAATGATTTGATTTTCAAATGTTTTCTATATTGACTCTAGTGACTATAAGACTTATAGACTCTCTATACATTTTCGGGAAACTGCTTGAACAAAAGATGTTCAGAATGATGTGTACTTTAGCGTGTTTTCGGCTTACCATACCCTTTCCTGATAACCCTGTATAATACACCTGTACATGTGTGAATGCATGTTCGCAGGTTGGTAGGGGGCTTCGTGACGTCACTAGCATTCAGTCTCGCCGAGCTGGTCGGATTCCTCGCGGGCTATACCATGTACCGATTTAACTTGACTCTCTTTTGTATCCTTTACTAACATATTACCATTTTGACGTGACAACGTCTTAAATTAGGTTGCGGCTGGGAGTCACTTATGAAAAAGTGTAACGCCCGGTAACGTTACGATGAGTCACCGAACGAGAGAGAGGCCCGCCGAATGCCTTGCGTCTCTCTCCCACTCAACTATGATCGGTCTGCCGCGCGCGCAGCACGCGGCAGACGTTGTCACGTAAAATCTTCGCCCGTAAAACCGACTTTACAGGCAACCATTTTTTTTTAATGATAAATGGGCTTACGTTTGACCGCAGCTTGCCTGATGTTAAGCTTGACTGTGGTCTAAGATGTATCACGCTTGCTCAGAAGGAACCTATACACTTATACTGTGACGACCTCGTTGGCGTAATGGTTACCATGCCGGACTGCTAATCAGAAGGTTCCGGGTTCGATTCCCGGCCCGGTCAACATCTTTGTGCTTAACTAAATTTGTTGGCTGTGGGTCTGGGTGTTAAATATGTATTTATATATAATATGTATGTATGTAAGTATATGTAGTATATCAGTTGTGTTAGCAATCATAATACGAGCTAGAAATGGTTCAGTATGGGGCTAACCAGCCGTGTGTGAATGTGTCCTAATATTTATTTATTTATTTATACACTGTCGTAGTTTAGTTTGCTTTTATTATCATTCTTTTTGTGTATTTCTTTCTTCTTTCTTGTAATGTAAGTCTTAATAAGTGTTAGTAAGTGTGTAGTGGCAAATGGTTTGGCGCCAGCGAACTAGAGTATTCTAGTTCTCTGTTCGGCGCGGATAAAACTGTAGTCTCGCAGCACAGGATCGCAAGATACTTAGCGCGGGGCACAGCGTCCCAAGAACGTACCACAAAATTTACTTACCCCACTCTTAGCACATAATTATTGTACGTACACAAACTTATAGTAAATAAAAAAAAATACTTATACTGTGACGATCTCGTTGGCGTAATGGTCACCATGCCGGACTGCCTATCAGAAGGTTCCGGGTTTGATTCCCGGCACGGTCAACATCTTTGTGCTTAACTAAATTTCTTGACTGTGGGTCTGGGTGTTAAATATATTGTATCTATATAAAATATGTGTGTATGTATATGTAGTGTATCAGTTGTGTTAGCTACCTTAACACAAACTAGAAGTGGTTCAGTATGGGGTTAACTAGCCGTGTGTGAAATGTGTCCTAATATTTATTTTTATTTTATTTAAAAGACGCTCAATCTCTAGTTAGGCAGCTAGGCTGCACGCTCGATTTGCAGCGCCATATAAGTTTCATCAGTAATCATGGCAAAATCCCGCGCCACGCTTTTTGGTTGGGTATCAGCAATCCTCGCAAGTATTCTGATTCATGATATTACTAACCAATCATAATACAGTGTAAACTCTATATAACGACACCGAAGGAACTGTGCATTCTATAGCGTTAGTTGTCGTTAAATGGAGATAATGTATCATTGTATGGAATACAAGCTAAATCAACTAAAGCCAATTGATTTCGACGCTTTAGAGAGTTTGTCGTTAAATCGAGTGACGTTACACTGTATATCACTTGTTGGCCTATGATAGCAATGTCTCATATTAGCGCCTGTAGCTCAGCTAGCTAAGGTGATCTGACGCGATCATCGAAGCTAAGCAACGGTCGAAACACGCGGTGATTGGATGGGTGACCATGCACAAGACAGTCGTTTTTCAAGAGGCATTTTCATCTGGGCGCTACCGTGGGTTAGGTGACACGTTAAATTGTAGGTTCCGGCTGTTTGTTTAAGTACGCAAGCATTAGTAAGTCAAAGGCCTTCGGGCGGCTTGATAACTCACGACACCAAGTGCGGGTTGGCGGATGACACACGTCTTCGGATATTGTGGTCCTAAAACATGCCGGTTTCCTCACGATGTTTTTCTTCGCCGTAAAGCGAGTGCAAATCTACACATAACATGAAAAACAGGTCATTGGTGTAAGGCCGGGATCGAACCAGGGACCGTCTGATTGAAAAGCAGACGTTATTACCACCAAGCCACACGCGCCCTCTTCTTTTCTCAAGTGTCGCGCAATATAATTTTGCGTTTTATTTATTACATATGTACTTCCTCGTACGATTTCTTTTCTGACGTTTTGTTTATAAAATATTATCTCATGACGTATAATGAATGGCGCCTATAATGTTAATTACGTACATTGTTATCTTAAACTTATTTAATATTGTTCGTAATTAAGATACGAGTTGATAATTTTTACTTTTTGTTTTTATAAACAAGCGTTAAGTTTCCATTCAATGATAGTATTGTGACCTCATTAGTTGGAATGGTACATTTGAATACAATGTTTCATTATTCACTTGTGATTAGGGTTGCGCCCCCAAAGGTTACCAACGAGACCCTACTACTATTTCTCTGTCTGTCCGTGTGTCACCAGGTTGTATTTTATGAACCTCTAATAACTCTAATGATTTAAATTTGAACAGATAATATTTTGTATTTATTATCTGCGCCCGCGTTAATCCGGGACAAAAAGGGATAAAAAGTCCTATGTCCGTCTCCTAGTTCTAAGCTACCTCCCCACCAATTTTCAGCTAAATCCGTTCAGCCGTTCTTGAGTTATAAGTGGTGTAACTAACGCCACTTTCTTTTATATATACAGTGTAGACTCCATGTAACGTCTCGATTTAACGACAAACTCTCTAAAGCGTCGAAATCAATTGGCTTTAGTTGGTTTAGCTTGTATTCCATACAGTGATACATTCTCTCCATTTAACGACCACTCTTTATAACGCCATAAAATGCAGAGTCCGTTCAATGTCGTTTTATAGAGTTTATTACACTGTATATAGATATATTATTTTAGTTTGTCGTTGAAACACAATTTAATCAATATTCAAGCGGGACTCCCATACGAGTATATAACAAACGATATTTACGCATCTACTCTTTTGAATTTGAATAACGCCAACTGGTTGACTTTTGAAATGCTCATAAAATATATATACTCGTATATATACGAGTACTTTCTTTAAAACAAAATAACTAAACATTTAACGTTACTCCTGTACAACAAACTATTTTATAGATGAATAATAATACGAAGTCCGATTCACACTTGACCCATATTTTTTTTGCGTAGTTAGTGGCTGAACCAAAACAAACCTCAAAAATACTGCGCAACACAATCTTTCCCATCATCACAATTGCTTCAAATACGTCAGTGTTTTTTACATCGTTTTAATACATTATGTACGCCTGTGTTTTTTTAACAATAAAATGAATACAACTGACTTCAAAACTATACCTTTATGCCTGGTTCACACTATTCCAGTCCAGTGATCCAGCGAGCTAATCCAGTCCAGTGCTGGACTGGAGCATATTGTTTACATTGTTCCAGTCTTTTAAGAGTAGCTGGATTGGTAACACGTCGGTGACAATTATTTCTAAAAAGAAACATTCAATTTCATTATTAAATTTGGAAGTTGTCCCCAAAACAATTATCTCGTATTCACTGTTCAACGTTCAATCTAGCGCTGGATTGCAACTGGAATGGCTGTCTACACTTTTCCAGTGGCGCTGGATTAGGTGAGCTGGAATGAAAAGTTGACGGTCTCTCCAGTCACTGGACTGGAATGCTCACTGGAAAGGGTACATTTCAGTGTCGGTTCACATTTTTCCAGTAGCAATCCAATCCAGTACATTATTCCAGTAGTAATCCTGTATATATAATCAAGTACTGGAATCAGTACTGGATTGGATTGCTACTGGAATAATGTAAACCGGCCATTAAGCTAAAATCACAGATAACTAAATAGTTACTACGTGAAACAAATATTTTTTCTTCAACAACAACATTAGAGGTCAAACAACGAATGATAAGTATTTCATACCTATCAACTTATTTATACTATAATTAGATAATTTTGGAATCGACACTAGTCAAACCGGACAGTTTATTTTTTACTACATTTTTAAGTGGAATTTCAAAGTGACTTTTTATATTTTGGGCTTGCGCTTGATCACTATTAAACTGATGGTAAGCGATATTGTGATCTCAGATGGAGCGCGCTTGTCCAGATAAAATACGGTTCAATCTTGCTTAAGTTTTCGGGGAAGGTTTCTGAGCGTTTGCCCAAGGATTCCACACCTTTACGGTGCGGACTTACCTATTAATTAATTGAAACTTAATAAACAAATAAAATAAATAAATATAAGAACACCTTTTAACACACCGCTCGTTAACCCCATACTAAAACATTTCTAGTTTGTATTGTGGTTGCTAACACAATTGATATATAGTGTTAACTCCATGTAACGTACTCGATTTAACGACAAACTCTAAAGCGTCGAAATCAATTGGCTTTAGTTGGTTTAGCTTATATTCCATACAATGATACATTCTCTCCATTTAACGACCACTCTCTATAACGATATAAAATGCACAGCCCCTTCAGTACCGTTATATAGAATTAAAACTGTACTACATATACATACATAGATAAATACTTTACGAGTATGTATATCAATACATATTTGACACCTAGACTGACAGCCAACAAATTTAATTCATCTCAAAGATGCTGGCCGGGAATCGAACCCGGGGCCCTCTGGTTCGCAGTCCGGCATGATAACCTTTACGCCAATGAGGTGGACAATTAAGAAAAAAATTATTTTAATCAGCAGATGTGTGATCTGGCTCTAATAATTTAATCTCAATTCTCCACTACCTTAATCTTGTAGTCTAAGTCACGGTTAGTAGGTCATTGTCGGTAATGATCAGGTCACACTCGTCAGTTATTGATATGGTAGTGTATTGACCTCTTGTTTATACGAGTATTACAAACGAGGCTTTCCAGCTCAAATTTGAATGAAGTAGAATAGAGAGTAGAAGTTTTGAATTTTTTACGCTTTATAAGCTTGCGCTTGACCATAACTCACCTGTTCTAAAGTGACATTAAGGGTAGTTGCTCTCCAGGCAAGCATAAGAAAGTACTTTACCGCCATGCTATGGTCTGCCTGGTATGGTCGTCCTTCCTCTGGTTGCCTGGAAGAGATCGCGTTTAGCGATAAGTCCGCCATTTTTGGCACTAGTTTTAAGTTTTTTTTTGTTAATATTTTTATGTAATAATAATAAATAGTACCACCTGGGGGTCTTCAAATCTAGGGTTAATAGGTATTTTCTAAGTAAGCGTGAAACATCGTAAGCCATAGTATTGTTTAACACCAAGCAAGCTGTGGTCAAACGCAAACCTATACCTAAGTTATAAAAGAAAAAAAAAGTGTGTGAAATAAAGAATTTCTCTATCTATCTATAGTTTCCTCCATTCGCGGCGGTATTACCTCGCTGGACCAAACATAAGTGAGTAAGCCAGGTCTGGGGTCATTAGTTCTTTTTTTTTACACACGGCTGGATAACCCCATACTGAACCATTTCTAGTTCGTATTATGGTTGCTAACACAACTGATATACATACATATTTTATATAGATACATATTTAACACCCAGACCGACAGCCAACAAATTTGGTTCAGCACAAAGATGTTGGCCGTGCCGGGAATAGATCCTGGAACCTTATGATTGACAGTTCGGCATGGTAACCTTTACGCCAACGAGGTCGTCACGAGTTCTGTCCACTATTAATTATTTATTATTATCGGTAATAACATTAGTATAATGTGACTTTCCTAAACAACCACTCCAGCTATAGGTTGTCACAGCTTGGCAACCCTGTACCTGTTCGACTTCAGTGTACTCGAGCTCTCCTGCGACTGGTTCTGGTTGATCTTCGCCCTCTTTGATGTCATGCCGTTCCTTGCTAATGCGTTTGTAGTCGCTCCGATGCTCATTTGTCGGTAGATGGAGAAAAAGTATGCGGAAAAGGGAAAGAAAGAGATTTAGAGATTTCTTTGGAGATTTTATCGCGGTGTAAACACTCGAGTCAGCGGCTCTCTGGCCTAGGCGGAGCATGCCTAGACTGGAATAACTCACTCCCAAAAAGGTTGCTGAAAAATACCGTTATCTTATCTTATCTTATATCTTGAAATGAGCAATATATATATAATTGGAATCTCGGAATCGGCGCCAACGATTTTCATGAAATTTAGTATATAGGGGGTTTCGGGGGCGATAAATCGAATTTCAAATTTATTTATTGTTGCAGAACATGGGTAATACAATAATATAACATATATAACAATTTGAGTGCGCCATATTCTTAACCTTTCGGCATGCAATTAAAATATAGCTAGTAAATCACTTTTAGAAAATGTCATATTAAAAAAAAACAACCAGGTACTTTTTTTTAACTAAAGAGCGGTTGTTAGCTGTATTAGGTAGACTAGATTAGATACTGCTAGATTATACCACCAAGCTTTATGGTTTCCTCACGATGTTTTCCTTCGCCGAAAGATCGTGGTCATTGATGGGGAGAGAATCAATATAAAATTTGTAAGATTTCGAAATGTATCTCTAAATATCTTTCTAGTAAAACTAATATCATTATTATCCAAAAATAGTCCCATTGTTAGGCAAAGGCCTCCCTACCCTCTTTCCATTTGTCCCTATCTAGCGCTATTTTGGACCAATCTTATATATGTTTGTCAATCTCGTCCCTCCATCGTTTTTAACCGACTTCAAAAAAGGAGGAGGTTATATATTCGACTGTATGTATTTTTTTTATGTATGTTCACCGATTTCTCAGCCATTTGTGGACCGATTCTCAATTTTTTTTTTCTAATTGAAAGAGTATGGTTCTGAATTGGTCCCATTGTCACCAAGTTAGGATCTGATCATTATAAAAATAATGAATTAGTTTTAGTTTTGTTTTTTCTTCCACGATGTGGTTGTACTTGTACATAGTTTTATATAAGCTAATTTAAGGCCTCTATTGTTTCTGTCCTATAATTTTAAGTAGCCATTTTTAAACTGTTTTAAGCTCGAAAATAAAATATTTTACTCACTAACACACTCGTATTCGTGTATTATTTGAATCATATGAGAAAATAAAATAAGTACAATATAGTGGTGGCGATTCAGCGGCACACACGACTAAACTAAATTTAAAGTAGCTTTGTCTCTTTTCGTCATAAATGACCTAAAAGAGATGGTACGATCTAAACCATAGACAAAACATCTAAAATTACGTCAAGCACCTCAGATTTAGAGCTGATACAATTGGGTGCGCTCTAAAATCGCTTACATTTTTCATATTTCACGTGATTTTAGTTGTTTTGTCTGTGGTTCAGAACGTGCTGTCTCTTTCTGGCCACCTAAGATGAAAAGAGACGGGGCTTCTTTAAATTTAGTTTAGTAGTGTGTGCCGCTGAATCGCCACCGATACTATACTATACTTCATTTTCTTCATTTTATTATTTATAAGTAATCAAATCTATTGTCGTGTCAGACCTAGACTTTGAGAAATCTACACTTTATGCCTGTAAAGGTTATTCCTATGGTAACACCCCAGAATTAATAAGTACACCAAGTTATGTCGTGGTATCCTAAGAATGTACCTTAGTAGGTCTTCCAGTAGAAAGTAGTTAGACCAGTACATTTAGACCTACCACGGAAAATCTTAGAGGAAAATGGCTGCCTTTCGTGACAGCTCTATAGAATTGTTATTTAAATTTTATCGACCGATCAAGCGAAGCGAGCGATGTCTCTGCGTCAACAGCAATTTTGCTTTCGTCTGTCCTTCTGTATATATGTTGGTACACGAGTAATCTTGACGATACTTGGTTATAGAATTTGTTAGTCGTCGATGGTTTTTGAATGCGGTAATGGTTCCAATTAAAAAAATTAAAGCGATATTAACTGGTTGATTTTAATTGTAGACAGAGCGATTAAATACCATAATTATTATTTTTGAAGAAGACATGGATGGAGTGTGCGAATGAGGACATAAGAGAGATGAGTGAGTGTAGAAATGACGGCTGGTAGAGGAGAGTGGAAGAAGAACATTTGCTTTGCTAGTGTAATAAGGTAAGGAAGATGAAGTTTCTATTTTATTTTTTTACGATGACCATGATTTTATATTTTTATTCTTTTCTGTAGACTCTGCAATAAACGATGGTTTAATATGATATAAAATGAAAATATTGGGCAAGTAATTAATGGGCTTAAGGTTGTAGTAGCCTACATATCTTATATCTTTAAATGAGCAGTTCTTGTATATCTCAGACTACAGGAATAAAGGCCTTTTTCCTGTAGTCTGAGTTGTATATATATCATTGGAATCTCGGAATCGGCACCAATGATTTTCATGAAATTTAGTATATAGGGGGTTTCGGGAGTGATAAATCGATCTAGCTAGGAATCATTTTTAGATAATGTCATATTAAATGAACCGTATTATTCATATTAAGTGAACGGTCAACCAGGTACTTTTATTAATACGAGAGTGAATTACTGATACAATACTATTACTAGACTTAATTATATAACGAGTTGCTAAAAAATCATAATTCTAATTCTAATTTGAAGTGGGGGTGATGAGCCCTGCGCTGACATCCCGCTAGGGGCGTATTGTGCATTCCCCCCTTACCAGCCTACCCAAGCCAACCGAGCTCCTTGAAGTAACGGAGCACAGCCCTGGGTCGCTGGCATACCTGTTCCACCACTGTTGCGTCAGATGGTCTGTTTGTTTGAAGACTAGCACTGGGAGGCTAAAAAATCATAATCGGTAGTAAAAAAAATGTTCTAAAAAACTTGACTCGCTAGGTCTTCTGGTCAGAATACTAGTACGAAGTACAAGTTTTTATTCTGTGGTACTAGTTAGTGTTTCAACTCGAATACTTCTTATCTGTGTATAATTACGATTCCAAGCGTCCAATTGTTTAAAACAATCTGAATCGTGAATTTGAGATTTAAATTCATTCTGTGTGACCAACGAGATTGAAGTGCTAGTGTTTGTTTATTTAATTAAAATTTAAATATTATAATTAATTAAAATAAGTTATATTGGGATTAGTTTAAAAAATGATTTGGAAGGCGCTTGTGCAATGTTTTGTAAGTACATTCAAGTGATTAAAATTACAATCCAATATTTTTTTTTGCGGAAAAAGGCGAGAGTGGCTCGGTGGGAAAACGTCTGTATTTCATTCAGACGGCCGCTAATTCGATCCCAGCCCTACACCAATGACTTGTTTTTCAAGTTATGTGTGGATTTTCACTCGCATTACGGTGAAGGAAAACATCGTGAGGAAACCGACATGTTTGAAGACAGCAATATCCAAAGACGGGTGCTATTTGGCAACCCGCACTTGGTCAGCGTTTTAGATTTTGGCTTATATTTCTCTCCTCGTGAGAGAAGGCCCCGAGTCCCAGCAATGAAGTATAATGGGCTGCCTATGCTTATACGTGTAGGTATGTACATTTTTTCTTAATGTAATAGACGGAAGATTTAACGATTTAACCCGTGATTTAACCTGTGGTTTAACCTTGTCATCACGTCTATTGTGTTTTAGCGGATATGAGACCACATAATCTGTAATTCTGTAACTTTAGAGTGAACTGTAATAAAATACAAAATCTTCGTATAAACTAAATCTGTTACTTATTAATTTTAATAAGTTAGAATATATAAAGTTTTTATATTCGTTGCGTGAATTAAGTACTAAAAATAAATGTTGTAGAAGCTATTTGTCTTTCATATTTGTTATAATTAATATCCCTTAATAAGGTCCATAGGTGTTTAGATTTAAATACAACAAGTTTTGTTTTATTTAAAAAACACATGTGTTCTAAAATAAATACATACCTACAAATTACAGTACAAGGCAAGTAATCTAAAAAGTCTGTTGGAATAAACTAAAACAGTACAAGGCAATTTATCTAAATAGAGTGTTGGAATAAACTAAAAAAACACAGTATAGTTACAGTTAAGTTCAGTGGACATTGGTTAAAGTAAAATAAAAAAAAATGGTTCTGGTGTATTAGTAGACAACCTCTGGCGAGTATTGGACGAATTGGCATAATAGTTACCATGCTCGATTGACAACCAGAGGGCCCCGGGATTCTAATCCCGGCATTATTAACATCTTTGTGATGAACTAATTTTGTCTGGGTGTTAATATGTATCGATGTAATATTTTTATATACATGTGGTACATCAGGTGTGTTAGCATCTATACATACAAGCTTTAGTATGGAGTTAACCAGCAGTGTGTAAAATGTGATCTAATTCAAACAACTTATTCACAGTACTAATTTGACCAAGGCGTGTCGCAAGAGTGAGGGGGCCCCCCCACTCTTTAATGCATTACGTCAATTCAGTCACTTTTTATCGTTTTACGGAACCGAAAAATAAGTACTTACTGTTTTTTGTACAGGAATTTATTATTTATTTTTATTTATTATTACAAACAGAATACATACTGTAATAATAAAAAATACCTAAAAAACCTGAGTTTATCCAAGGTAAAAGGTTCTCACTAATTTATATAACAAAGAAAAGACGCCTTACATAGCATTAAAGACAAAAACTAAACCTAAAATGCGCACTAAGCGTTTTGCCTCCACCTTCATTGTACGTACTGCCAAGGTGTGGAACTCTTTGCCAAATGCCCTGTTCCCCGAAAACTATAATCTTGCGGTTTTCAAAGCACGAGTGAACCGGTTTCTTCTGGGTAAGCGCGTTCCACCTTAGATCACAATATCGCTTACCATCAGGTGAATTCTGATCAAGCGCAAACCCATCATAGTATACAAAAAAAAAACTAAGGAGCTCGGCACTCGCTCGCAGGCCGCGTTGCACCGGTGCAGTCAGGGCAGCAGTAAACAATGCACCTTTCTGTCGGCATTATTTTAACGTGACATATGTTAACAGCCAGCCTAGTAACACAGCGTCATATCAATCACGTTGAAATAATACTAATTAATTATCAGATTGTTTATAATAAAGTAATGCAAATGTATTTTGTTTGTTTAATTTATCAATTTATTTAATTATATTGCGATAAAAGATGTCGTTTTAATAATAAAACAAAATTATTATTTCTAATTTAATTAAAGGGGTTGACTTAAATTTACGTCATCTGAAGATAATGCAGGGAAAATGGTATTGTATAAGTACGAGTACCATGTTTTCGCACGCGCTTTACCCCAGAATAATAACTATGGCTTTACTAACCTTCACTTGTGAGTACTCAGATAACATAGGTATTAGGATTCAGAACCGAGAGCTCTGATTGGTAGCGGGCGGTGAAGTTTGACAGTGGCGCCACAGGTGGAAAGCGCTTATCCAGAAAAAAACGATTCACTATTTTAAAACCGCCAGATTATAGGTTTCGGAGAAAAGGAAGCTTGGCAAAGAATTCTACACCTTCGCGGTTTCGTCAATGTGGTGGAGGAAAATCGCTTAGTACGTGCCTAATTTCTTAATATCCGACAACTTGTTCCAGACAACGAATGAGCTCCAGCACTTGACGCAGAGCACAGAGTTCCGAGGCACCTGGTCCTTCTACCTGGTCCTAGCTGGAGTGGTCACCACGCTTGGCTCGTCCCTGCCTGTGGGATATAACATAGGAGTGGTTAACACCCCCGCTGAGGTAATATTGCTATTCTGTACATATATCTAGTTAGACATTTTTTTTTCTTTTTATAAGTCGGGTCTCCTAATTGGTACTTTATGTATTTAAAATCTGGGTTGTTTTCTTTTGCTTAAGTAAGTACGAGTAGCAAGTATTCAAGCTACTCTAAGTTAACAATCTAAAGAAACAAGGGTTTGGAGAATAAAAAAATAAACATCTATAAAATGCAGCGAACTAGAATAAACGGAAGAGTAACTCCATACAATTGCCGCTTAGAATTCGAATCCATCTACGCACACAATTATATTGCTATCCCAATTATTCCCAATGAAACGCACACACACAAAGCTCGCACGCGATTGGTCGCATCAAGGTCACGCCACCGATACTAGAGCCGCGCGGGTAGCTGTTTGCCCCGCCCACCGCGGTATTTTACGCGTGGACGGTGGAACCATTTTATCGGTCAAGTTACTATTCTATTTATTCTCGTTCGCTGATAAAATAATATTAGAGATTGAGAGACCCAAAAAGACGTGGATGAATATTGTTTTAATGAAGATGGAAGAAATGGCAGTGATAGAAATAATTGTAACCAAATTTTGTTTGCTGTACCGACCCTACATTGAAAAAAAGTATAGTCAAAATTTTCGGTATTCAATGAATTCTTGACCAAAGCTAACAGTACTTGTTTATTGAATTTATATAATTTGATCCTTATAAGTACAGTAAGCCAAGGTCGGCTCTTATGAGGAGTCGAAGGTCTTGGCAGAAGACCAGCGGAACATCACTCTTCAGTTTGAAGAACGAGTTCGCTAGATAGTGATAAAAGAACAGTAAGTATGAGAATATTATTAATGGTATTTAAAAACCTCGGGTTGTCAGTTGCATATTTATACAAAAATGCCATAAAAAGAGCTGTAGTATATAGCCAGCGAACTAGAATAAACGGAAGAGTAACTCCATACAATTGCCGCTTAGAATTTGGATCCATCTACGCACACAATTATACTGCTGTCCTAACGAAACACACACGCCACGCGGGCGCGCGGGTAGCTGTTTGCCCCGCCCACCGCGGTATTTTACGCGTGGACGGTGGAACCATTTTATCGGCCAAGTTACTATACTATTTATTCTAGTTCGCTGTATATAGCATTAAAATGTTACTTACATCTAAAAAAAGGTTAAGTTCAAATCTTAATAGTCTTTTTCTGTTTCTTGTACGTTATTTGGACTTATTTTTTATACTAATAATTGTTATATAGAGTTTAAAATTAAATAGATTCGAACGACGAATCGAAGTGTCCTTTACTTATCTTAATTTGGGTTTCGGATTACAGCGGAAGTACACTAAATATTTAATTGTGTCTTCTATTTACAATGGATTTCCGCAAAGTAAGGCCCGAGTCAATAAGTTATGTATTAGAGCTACTTTATGTGAACACAAGTCGTGTGACAGGTGATAAAGGCATGGTGCAACTCCAGCATCAGCTCCCGGTACGAGGTGGTGCTGAGCGACGCCTGGCTGGGCGTGCTGTGGTCTGCCGTCGTCTCCATCTTCATCGTGGGAGGATGCACGGGGTCCGTGCTGGGGGCTGTCATGGCCAACTCGCTTGGCAGGTATAGATAGATAGATAGATAGATAAACACTTTATTAAAACACTCATAATAAAATAAAATTACAGAGAACACATTAAGAACTTAGAAGCTAGTGTCTTAACCGGCGACCTTATCGCTAAAAGTAATCTTTTCCAGGCAACCAGTTCTTAAAAAATTGCACGAGAAAGACCTTAAGGACGAGGTGTAAATTACATAAAGTTTCTATGAGAAATCGAACAAGTACATAATATACTATGACAAAATAAATATATATTTACCAAAAATCTACATACACAAAATATAACGATAAAAAGAATATATATAACAATATATAATACATACGTATTTTATACACGATTAATATAACTTTACGACCTAAAAAAAGTGGAAAAGATGGATTAAAGAGCAGAGATATTGCAAGTCCAAAGTTTTACTGTTCATTATTTAACAATAAATAAATCTTTATTATGTGTTATATAATTCCAGGAAAATGGCAACAATACTGACGAGTGTGGTGTCCATAGTAGGGGCGGTGCTATTCATGTTCTGTCGCGTCGCCAACTCGGTTGAGATGCTGTTGCTTGGTCGCCTTCTGGTCGGCCTCTCTGCAGGTAAATTGCCTCAGGTGAATTTAGCTAGCGTAAGGGGTCAAATGCCCACCCAGCATTTGACCCCTAAACGCTAAATGTACCTCATCTGTCATTTACTATTGTAATGATATTATATTATTATTATTATTTGACTTGTAACTTTTGTGTTATCAATAATTTGTTTTTTGTATCATTCTCATTCTTATTATCTCTTATCTTTACTTACTTCACTTACACTTGTTACTATGTAATGATAAGTTCCGTAAAAAGTCTACAAGGTACAGCCAAAAAGAAGGCAAGATTTATAAAAAAACTACCTGACCCGGCAAACGTTGTTTTGCCTTAAAAATAGATAGTAGCCGATTCTCAAATCTACTGAATACGCATATAACTGTACTGGAACATTGTGACATGAAAATTTTATATTTAAGAAGATAACCTTTTTTTATGTGCTGATTTCAAAAATATAACACACTTCACAAAATCTTCATTAGCTGTTGATTTAATTAAATATACCTACAAAAAAAAATTTGCGTTCAGTTAATGATTTTATAAATTATGTACTCGTAGATTCATATTTCTGAATCTACATTGTTATGTATTTACGTAAACGTAAAGGTCATATAAAAACATTGGAAGCTAAAAATGATGTAGTTTCATTTGGTCATAATATTGTTTCTGTTGTATTTCAGGTCTAACAACGAGTATAGTGCCGATGTACCTGAGCGAGTTAGCCCCGCCGAGCCTCACGGGGCCAATGGGAGCCTTCTGCCCCATGGGGGTCAATGTGGGAGTTCTAGTGGGACAGGTCATGGGGCTCAAGTGTTTACTAGGTACGTAGCGTAACGTGCTTTGTCATGTGGCAACATTGATTTTTTTGCATTTATTATTATTAATTGCTATTATAATCATAATAAATAGGTAACTATTTATTATTAAATTTAATCGTATTTTTTCAAGTAATTAATTAGGTAAAACGACTGGAATTTAAAAAATACTAATCCTAATTACATTGAAATGTATATTGTACCTTTATATCAGAGAAATATATCTAATAAAAAACATTTGAATGTAGTAAATTAATAATATTTTCAGGTTTTAAAAGAACTGGACTTTTCTTACGAGTATGACTTTATCCTTTTAAATATAATAAAAAATCGGCTTCGACTACTGGGCCGTTTTGTAAAATTCTTTTGTTTTTCTTTGCAACTCTTTTTATTATAGAGCCTGTGCGAAGCCGGGACGGGATGCTAGTCTATACCAATATAATAAAGAGTAAAAGTTTGATTTTTATTTGTTTGTTTGACGCAAATAGGCTCTGAAACTACAGGACAGTTTTGAAAAATTCTTTCACCGTTGGGAAGCTAGCTACATTATCCTAGAGTAACATATTAAGCTATATTTTAGGTCATTCTTTTTGCAACTTAGATTATTTAGATTTTTTATACTTAGAGTCCGTGCGAAGCCAGGACGGGATGCTAAGTAATTGATACAAATACAAATCATTTATTGATAACACCAAAGTTACAAGTCAAATAAAATATGTACTTACCTGATGTTAGACATCTTTTTTTTTTCAGGTCGTCCGGAGCACTGGCCGTATCTACTGTCGGTGTATGTGTTGCTAGTCATTATATGTCTACCTCTCTTGTGTTTCCTGCCGGAGAGTCCCAAGTATTTATTCGTAGTTAAGAAAAACGAAGAGACTGGTATTAAAGGTGAGTCGAACTACTTCTTGGTCTATTTATGGCAGAACAAGGGACATCTTTTTTACAGTTTTTTGGCTAAGAATCTTAAACGGAAAATATATTGAAAACATAATCGAGAACCACTCTAAGAATAGCTTATACATACTTGTTTGGTACCTATCAGACTTATCGATATGAAATAAAATTGGTTCAAAAACATTTAAATTTTAGATTTTTCGAACCAGTTTTAATTTGGTGGTAGCCTGTAGCATGCGTAGTATGGAATAGCTGGATTTTTCAAGTTAGGGGGTGTTGCTAGCCAGGCTGTGATGTAATTTTTGCATGGCACCTATAAAAGTGTATGATTTGTAAAACTATGATTAGTACCTTGAATAGGTATGATATACATATGTAATAAAAAAATCGTGCTACAATAACAGCAAAAACTACTAATTACTACATGTATTATTCGATACACTTTACTATCGTTATATCTACTACGCGACTGTAGCGGGTTGCGGAATTTGGCGGTAGCTAGGCTGCACGCTCGATTTGCAGCGCCATCTAGGTTTCATCGGTAACTATGGCAAACTTCCGCGCAACGCTTTACTGTATGGGAATCAGCAATCCTCTCTATAAGTTATTATATGTGTGTTATATGGGTGTTATAGTATTCTGATCTCTATAGACAACCATTTTTTTTTCCAGAATTAAGCCGCCTTCGAGGGCTATCGCCGAGCCTGTTGTATGATGATATCGAGGTGCTACGAGACGAGGTGACGGCGGCTGAGTCGGCGGCGGATCAGGGCTGGTCCATGCTCCGGGTAGCGGCCAGCAAGAGGCTGCTGCTGCCTCTGCTGCTGGCGGCTAGCGTGCAAGCCGGGCAGCAGACTAGCGGGATCAATGCGGTGAGACCATTCATCCTGTTAAACTACTAGGATTATAAATTGATGGGTTTTTTTGACATTTAACATATTAATTCACTTAATGTTTTTTTTTTTGCATGTAACTAATGATGTTATCAATAAATATTTGAATTTGGTATAATCATCCGAAATACAAGGCGCGTTTGAAGACCTCATTGGCGCAATGGTTGCCATGCCGGTCGGCCAACATCTTTTTGCTGAACTAAATTTGTTGGCTGTGGGTCTGGGTGGTTCATTCATTCAATATTTAAGAGCTGGGCTTTTGTCCGTGGAGTTTTTCCAGGTAGTTCTATCCTCGGCCAAATCCTTGACCTCCCTATACGACATTACTTTCGCCTTCTCCTTAATTTGGTCTAAGAATGATCTTCTAAGTTTACCTCTTCCTCTCCTGGCTTCTATTTTTCCTTCTATGATGTTTTTAATGAAATTGTCATGTCGTATAAGTTAGCCTACCATCTTTCCTCTTCTGTTGTCTATTGTATTTAAGTAGAGCAAAGAAAAAAAAAACTGCACGCACACAAAAAAAACAACTAAATCAATCACTCTGAGCTACCCGCGCTGCACCGAAGGTCTCCTATCTAGCGGCATTACCCCTCTGGATTGCCAAGGAGAGTCGCTGCGTCAGAAACCACCCAGATAATGTAAATGTAAAGTACAATTTGGGGGTCTTCAGATCTAGAGTAAATAGGTTCCTTCTAGGCAAGCGTGATACATCTTAGACCACAGTCAAGCTTAACATCAGGCTAGCTGCGGTCAAACGTAAGCCTAACGTTTATAAGCAAGTGCGGTGAGCGCGGCGCCTCACTCTCGACTTGTCGTTCGAAGAGTCAGCATCTCCTGATGATGCCTTGTGGTTAGGCGAAACATGTGTAGAGTTAAGAATTTCCGAATTGTGATAGGTAACGTTAATCTTAATTAATCTTAGTTAATTAAGCTTGGTTAATTGATCTTAGTTGATTTTTCCTTTACTTGTCTTAATTTGGATTTCGGATCGCAGCGGAAGTACACTAAATATTTAATTTTGTCTTCTATTCACAATGGATTTCCGCAAAGTAACGCCTGAGTCAATAAGCTATAAACGTAAGCCTATTTTGCATCAATAAAAAAAATGTATATTTACTCCCCAGGTATTCTACTACTCGCAAACGATCTTCAAACAAGCGCGTCTGTCGGATGCGAACGCGCAATACGCGACCATTGCGTGTGGAGTGATCAACGTGTGCACTGCGCTGGTAATGTTACGGTTGCTGCCGAGACTCGGGCGCCGCACGCTGCTGTTGCCGAGCGTGGGCGCCGCCGCGGGCACGCTCGCCGCGCTGCCCGTCGCTATGGCGTTTATGGTGAGACGGGATTTGTTACTTTACGTTGCTAAGGACGGGCTTAGAAGTGTGAATTCAAACTTACAATACACTATACGTAAGTTTCATAGTGTCTTTTAGAGCGTATTAGAAAGTAGTCATATTGTGTGACGTCATTAATGTGGCACCTGCTATTGCGTTTATAGTGAGCCGTATTTTGTAACTTTACGTTGCTAAGTACTGGTTTATAGGTGCGAATTCATAGGTCAAAGACTACAATAGACCTAAAGACATCAACTGTTCGTAAGTTTCATAGTGTCTTTTAAAACGTATAAAAAGTAGCCATATTGTGTGACGTCATCAATGTAGAACTAACGTCATAACGTTACGTTAGAAAGTACTGATTTAAAGGTGCGAATTCAAAGGCCAAATGATACAATAGACCTAAAGACATCAACTATTCGTAAGTTTCATAGTATATTTTAGAACGTATAAGAAAGTAGCCATATTGTGTGACGTCATCAACGTGTGCACTGCGCTGGTAATGTTACGGTTGCTGCCGAGACTCGGGCGCCGCACGCTGCTGTTGCCGAGCGTGGGCGCCGCCGCGGGCACGCTCGTCGCGCTGCCCGTCGCTATGGCGTTTATGGTGAGACGTATTCTTACGAAAAGTTGTCACGGCACTTTTTGCTATAGTAAGCTATTGTAAGCTGTGCGGCGTGCGCATGTTTCTCTCTCTCGGTCTCTCTCTCTCTTTTATAGAAAATCATTATAATCATCATTCATGAACATCGTTCCATCCGGGTAAATCAATGGTAAACCAACTAAAGCCAATTGAATTCGAGAGTTTGTCGTTAAATCGAGGTTACATATTACATGGAGTTTACACTGTATTTTAATTTGTGAAATGTGTTACATTCCAGGACGCAGTATGGTGGATGCCGTACGCGTGTATGGTGATAGTATTCCTGTATGTGTTCGCGTACGGGCTCGGCTTGGGCCCAATACCCTACTTCATCGCGTCAGGTTTGAACCACTTATAAATCAATACATATATACTTACAGATAAATAAGATCATTTATTAGCCATACGTAATTTTCAAAATTCAAATTCTTTTATTACTTAAAATATAGTCTCTAGAGTGCTACATTCTTATAATTAACACATGAGCACTAAAAAGGAAACGTTTATTGGAATGATTTGGAAGCCTTTGGATTCCAAATCATTTTGTTGATGTTATTTACTGTGTCAAATAAATCAATTTTGTATTTATAATTGTACAATACTTAATTAAATAAAAATCAAACACATCACATAATAAACATATAATTTTTATAGCTATATACAAACACTTAAATTACTACACGTAGAAAGAGACTGAAAATAAATCTACATCTCGTCGCACGTAGGTAGTGTGCGACAGAGATAACGCTCGTCGAAATCAAAATTTGCTGATTGTCTCTTTCTAAAACATGATGTGGAAAAATTATCGCCGACAGATGTAATTGCCACTGTAAATTAAGACCGTCTTGATAAATTAAGATTACTCTAAGTGTATATCATGAATTCTTCTTAACTTCAAAAGTGTTTTCTGAATTTGGCGTACAGTAATTCAATAACTTACTGCTAGTCTGTACGTAGAAGTGACACACAGCTGTGTTATCCGAGTTAACTTGGTTAAAAAGTAGCCTACGTGTTAATCCATAGTCTCATATCCAATAAGTGATATTGGAGCATTACGGTGGAGCGCTCTTACCTAGAACGAACCGATTCACTTTCGCTATGAAAATCACTAAATTATAATTATTGGGGAACAACAATTCGGCAAGTAATTCATTTAATTGAATTTCATTCCCCCCTTCAATAAAATTTTAGTGGGATTTCCATACAACAATGGACAGAACCCTTCATGCGCGAGCCCAACTCTCACTTGACCAATTTTTTATCAAGATTGTAAACTATAATGCTGTGTACTCTATGTTGGATTGCGGATATGTTCTTTGTACTTATAACTTTAACATGTATGTTTGTAATCTGCGAGTGCCTAATAAGTAAATATTCCGTCTTGCAGAGTTGTTCGAGGTGGCCCCCCGGCCCGCGGGCATGGCGTGGGGCTCGCTGGCCAACTGGGGGGGCAACTTCCTGGTGGGGATGCTGTTCCCCACCATGCGAGACCACCTCGGTCTCTACACCTTCCTCGTGTTCGCCGCGTTCACCGCCGCGCTCTTCCTCTTCCTCAAGTGAGTGCACGTGCACTAGCGCCTGACACTCATTAGTCAGACCCTGTATTACTGTAGTTCACAAAGTGGTCCGTGTTGGGGGAGGGGGGGGGGGTTACGGGACACTTAAGAGTCAATAGTGACTCTTAGTACATAAGTACTACAATTTATTGACAATATGTTAAACAACAACAATATGTTAAATACATATTGATTCACTTATTATTTGTTATGACATGTAACTAATGGTGTTATTAATAAATAACTGTATTTGTATTTGTAAAGAAGTTTTCAAAGTGGTCTAAGGGGAGCAGGTCCACAGGAGATATAAAGAGTAACCCTGTACGAAAAATGTTCTCAAAGTGGTCTAAGGGCCCTCCCCTTAGATCACTTTGGTCCAATGGAGACGTAAAGAGTAACTTTGTACTACAGTAGTTCAAAAGGTGCTCCAAGGGGGAGGGGGCCCACAGGAGACATGAATAGTAACACTGTACTACATTAAAAGTGCTCCAAGGGGGAAGGGGTCCAAGGGTGACATGAAGAGTCACTCTGTACTACAGTAGTACTCAAAGTGGTCCTAGTGGACCCACAGTGGCCCACGGGAGACTCGGAAGAGGTCTACGATCGGGTTCACAAGAATTTTATGAAGCAACGTTTAACGACCTCGTTGGCATTCTGGTTACCATGCCGGACTGCCAACCAGAGGGCTCTTGGGCTCGATTCCCAGCACGGTCAACATTTTTGTGATGAATTAAATTTGTGGTGTCGATCTGGGTGTTAAATATGTATGTATCGATTTATGTTTGTACCTATGTATATGAAGATAGCAACCATAATACCAACTAGAAATGGTATGCGGCTAACCAGCCGTGTGTTAAATGTGTAAAAAACGGCTTAGTTGGGCGCGTGGTCGCCTCACGTCCACAAGTCGCTAGCTAGGCACTAGCTGTGAAAGTAAAGTAAAAGTAAAAAAGCCATTTATTCATTAGCTGTGAAAGTAGCTAAGAAAAAATAAAGATTCTTTGTTTCTAATATTGTATTGTGTGAATTCCAGGGTATACTTCCCGGAGACGCGCGACAAGACTCCTGCGCAGGTGGCGCAGCTCTGTAGCCGCGGCCTGCGATCCTCGCCGCTCAGCACCAACCTTCTATAACATTCATCATCATCATCATCAGTGCCTGTATTGGGTATTAGTAGACATTAAAAATATATACAGAATTTTCTAATTCAAGTTGAAAATCTGTCATCTAACAGTGAAAAGCATCCTCGGCAACCTCGTTGGCGTAATGGTTACCATGCCGGACTACCAATCAGAAGGTTCCGGGTTCGATTCCCGGCACGGCCAACATCTTTGTGCTGAACTAAATTTGTTGGCTGTCGGTCTGGGTGTTAAATATATATCTATATAAAATATGTATGTATGTATATAGAGTATATCAGTTGTGTTAGCAACCATGAAAGAAATGATTCAGTTTGGGGCTAACCAGCCGTGTGTGAAATGTGTCCTAGTATTTATTATTATTATTATCTCACATTGTGCTCTGCCAGCCTTCTTGAGGGCCAGTTAGTCTAAACTAGGCATGATTTACCTTTAGTTATGGTGTAGCGGACTCGTGCGGTTACGTGACATACCCGACCGATTTAAAAAAAAAATAGAGAACTGTTAAAAAATAAATTAAGAGAGAATTAGCTAAATAGTTTTACATTAAAAAAAATATATTAAATCGCCTTCTACGCAGATTTTTTTGCTAGCGTTTTTTTAATGTGACGGTCAATATACGTCCGTCAAGACGTCGCAATGTTTTTTATAGCGTAAGCAATAATTTTTTATAGAATGGAAAGAAATTTAGATCTAAATTGAGTAAATTTATAAGTGCTTTAAAATATAGGCTAAGTATTTTAACTGTCCAAATTTTATGTTGTGGTTATTTTATTTCTTGGTACTATTTATTTGACAGAATTTATTAAAGAAGTAAGTAATCATAATGTAATAATGCAGATGAATAAAGGCTTTTTTACTTTTACTTTTACTTTACTTTACTATTTATTTGAATCTTCTAAAGATCTGTTGTTAAGTTTGATAGTTAAGGAGGTACTTGTTTATAATTTTGTAACGAATAGGAATTTAATTTTGAGTGCCTCTATCTACTTTTTAAATTATAAAAGACGGCTCAAATAGTACTTAAATGTTAAGTCTACTATTTATTTATATAATTTAATTGAAATTTACTATTCTTTACCCCTAGTAAAGGTTTTATCGAATGTGCATAACGTAACATGACACTGCAGTTTAAGATTTCGTGAAGTACTGTCCATAAGTAAGCGATATTCTTGACATGAATAGAATAGTTAAGATATTCTTGTATAGAATAGTTAAGAATGGATGTCAAATTTTATTACAGTGTAAACTCTATAACTACACTGAAAGGACTGTGCATTTGATGGTGTTATAGAGAGTGGTCATTAAATGGAGAGAATGTATCATTGAATGGAATACAAGCTAAACCAACTAAAGCCAATTGATTTCGACGTTTTAGAGAGAATGTTGTCAAATCGAGTCACGTTACATGGAGTTTACACTGTATTTTAATTTATATTATTCCATTAACATTCTGACTACATTTAAATTATGTATTCTTATTTTAACCCAAATTTGTGGTTTTTTACATTGATTTTCGGGTTAGAATTATTTTAAAGAATCTGAACAACATTTTTGATAAATCTGGGTAACTTTTTTGGTGAGTCTAGACGACTTATTCATTTATTCTGGATTGTTTATTCCTATGGTAATCAAAAATCAAAACGAGATGGATAACCATACATAATGCACATATATACTACCACCGTACATACTCTACATATATTTTTTATTAATGTATGGGCCGGTTTATATCATATAAGTAAACCATTTTTTTTCTAGAAGATTAGGAAATAAATCAGCTGTTCCATAAAAAAACTGGCAGATGTGTGGCAAAATGTATGGAGAAGCAAGTAAATTTCGCGAATCCCTAAAATATGTTAATTTTGAAATTCTAAAGCCACCTTAAAGGTTTGGCATTAGTTACCAGTAAACTAGTATATTTATCAATTTTGATAATTGAACTTCCTGCTAAATTTAGTTAAATTTGAGGAGCAATTATTAGGCACCTTATTCGCGGACACACACTTAAGTATAATTTATTATTTAGGGTTTTAATTGTTTAATTTTTAACTATTGTGCAGTTTTTAATTTAATTTATTTTGTTATGTATTTGGACAATAAATGTTATTTTAAGGATAGATTAATTTCCTAAATTAATATAGTGCTTATAAATTCCAAATTAACTAAATTGAAGGATCTCTAGGGTTTTGTATCAATAAGTAAATAATAATTTTATTTGTAATTAATTGTTTTTAAATCTAAGATGGCATGGACTTGAATAGAAACTGAACTCGAATAAATAATGAATTTTGTAATAAAACTAGTTTTTTTAAATAAAAATTGTTTTATTTTTCTAGACATATTTATACACAACTTAATAAACAAAACATTTGAAAAGTCGCTCCCTCTTGGTCGCTCTTATCTGGTTGTGCAAGTGAAAGGACATGTACTTTCAAATATTTTCTTTATTGACTCAAAGTGTTGTAATTCTCATAATATTTATTATAAAAATAAATTGTAACTACAAACCCGCGTATTAACTTCAGTATCTCATACTGATAACATGATAATAAAAAATATATCTTAGTCTAAGATTTTACTTAGTCATTATTTTCAATAAGTAGGAATATTAATTCTTACATGTGTACTTAATATATGTGTTCATTTAGTTAAGTTATCCAAACTTCATAAAAACAAAAAAATAACATTTATGACAAAAAAACTCGTTACAAGTTATTTTCAGAAATATATGCCCATCTTTACATTTCTCCTGGTAGAATAGTATACTCGTAATATAACAACAAATTTACTCAGGGTTTAACAAGGACCACAACGTAATAATATTTATTATCATTATTACACTGTACTTCAAAAATCAAAATCAAAAACGTTTATTTGGGCAAAGGTTACATAATATGAATAAAAGTAATAGGAATCCAAAGGCTCCCAAAGTAGTTTTAAAAACTGTGTCAAACATCTTAGGTGGCCAGAAAGAGACGGCACGTTCTGAACCACAGACAAAACAACTAAAATCACGTCTAATTTGGAATGTGCAGGCAGTTTTAGAGGTGATACAAGTGAGTGCGTTCTAAAGTCGCCTTATATTTTCTACATTTGACGTGATTTTAGTTGTTTTGCCTATGGTGCAGAACGTGCCGTCTTTCTCTGGCCACGTAAGATGAAAAGTGACAGGACTACTCTAAATTTAGTTTAGCCGTGTGTTCGCCAGAATTACCACCATTATATTCTATTGTTTTTTCCATACAAAGGTTGCCTGGAAGAAATTGCTACAAGTGATAAGGCCGCCTATTGTGCAACAAAATTGCTGGAACTGTGTTTTTTTTTTCTCACTTATTGTTTTTGTTTGTTTTTGGTGTACAGTAAAGGATTCTTGTATTGTTGTATTGTATTGTATTCTTTTGAAAACAACAAATGACAACTACAACCTATTTTTCACCAATACTTATATTTAGGGTCTTTTTATATGGTCTATCTTCTAAGATAGTCCTCGAGCAGTTTGAGCTGGTCCCAGCAGACGAGCAGCAGCACGGTGTGAGGTCCGAGCCGCAGGTAGTTGGCGCCCACACCTTTGTAAAAGGACCTGAACCCTTCTGTGCGACTCATCTTGATGAAGCAATCCACCATGCCCGAGTACAACTTGCCTTTGTTCTGGCCGTCCACGGCTGAAGAGAAAGTAATGAACGTCAGTTCATCAGTTGTAGTATCAAAGACAAATAAATGTTTCAGATCTTTAAAACCATGCCTTTAAATTAATTTGACGACCTCATTAGCACGATGGTTACCATGCCGGACTGCCAACCAGTAAGCCCCGGGTTAGATTCCCGGCATGGGTGATATCTTTGTTATAATATAAACTAAATTTGTTGGATTTCAGTCTGGGTGTAAAATATGTATGTATATTTAGTATATCAGTTGTGTTAGCAACCATAATCGACATCGACATCGACGACTTCGTTGGCGTAAAGGTTACCATGCCGGCCTGCTAATCAGAAGGTTCCGGGTTCGATTCCCGGCCCGGTCAACATCTTTGTGCTTAACTAAATTTGTTGGCTGTGGGTCTGGGTCTTAAATATGTATTTATGTATAATATGTATGTATATATATGTAGTATATCAGCTGTGTTAGCAACTTTAATACGAGCTAGAAATGGTTCAGTATGGGGCTAACCAGCCGTGTGTGAATGTGTCCTAATATTTATTTATTTATTTAATACAAACTAGAAATATTTTAGTATCGGACTAACCAACCGTGTGTGTGTATTTATTGAACTCGCTTTACGGTGAAGGGAAACGTCGTGAGGAAACCGACATGTTTTAGGACCACAAAATCCGAAGACGTGTTTCATCAGCCAACCCGCTTGGCCAGCGTGCTAGATTATGGCTTATATCTCTCCCCTAGTGAAAGGAGGCCCCGAGTCCCAGTAGTGGGAACGTATAGTGGGCTGCTAATGTTATATTTATTGGTCATATGACATTTATCATCGCATTTGACATGTCATGAAATGTGTCCTAATCTATAATATTCAAAATAAGTCGGGTTTTCCTTCCTGACGCTATAACTCAAGAACGCACGAACCAGTTTCCACGGTCTTGCATTCGTTGGAAAGGTGTCGTGCTCCGTGAGGTTTGTAGCAAACAAAATTCAGGGAAAATTTCAACAGAAAAGGAAACAAGGAAAATATTTTTTCACATACAGCACCATCTCTGATACTTAATATGTTCACAAACCAATATGGTTTTGCATGGTGGTGGAGCAGACGCGAAAAGCGACTACACGCGGGCGGAGCCGCGAGCAACGCTAGTATTTATTACGTTTATGATTACATATTACGTTTAACTAAGTCGCGTACTAAGCAGTTTGCCTCCACCTTCATTGCGCGTACCGCCAAAGTGTGGAATTCTTTGCCAATTCTCTGTTCCCCGATAACTATAATCTAGCGGTTTTCAAGGCAAGAGTCAACCGGTTTCTTCTGGGCAAGCGCGCTCCACCTTAGATTTTTTTTTTCCAAATTTCTTTATTCTTCATAATGGTTACATTTAATATAATTATGCTAGTGTACATAAAATTAGAATTAATATTCCTAGCAAATTAAGCAGTTTAGATTGCAATATCGCTTACCATCAGGTGAATTGCGGTCAAGCGCAAGCCCATTACCAGTAAATAAAAAACTTACGTTGGTTGGACAGTCTAGTAGCGACCACGTCGAAAGGGTTAAGGCACAGGGTCATGACCACCCCGCCCAGGTTCGCTCCCACGAAGGAGAGCGCGAGCGGATGTTCGGCGAGCACGCCTCGCTCGCGTAGCGTCTCCTTCGCGAACGTGAAGCTCAGGATCTGCGAGCTGCTGCCGAGCGCGCCGCGCGGGATCTGCGGCCACACACCGCGGAACAAACCTGGAATTAGAATAGATAGAGCAAGCCTAGTCACGACAAAGAATGGACAAGGTAAGAAATGAGTAGGTATATTAGAGGAAGTTTGAAAGTGGCGCCTGTTTCAGAGAAAGTGAAGAGTGGACGGTTAGCGTGGTACGGTATGTAATGCGCGGAGAGGAAATGCATGTGACTAGGAGAAGTATGGATATGATTGAAAGAAGTAGCGGAAGTAGAGGTAGACTAAAGAAGACGTGGATGAATTGTGTGTAGGAGGATATGAATGAGAAGGGAGTGAATGTGGAGATGACGGCTGATAGAGTGGCGTGGAAGCGAAAAACAGGCTGTGCCGACCCCACCTAGTGGGAAATGGTAGAGGAGAAGAAGAGCAAGCCTAGTCACGAAATAATAACTGCCTCTTAAAGAGCCTACCGGAACACTGTTAGGTGCTATTTTTCAGAACGCGCAGTAGCGCGCGCGGCGCGGGCTGAGGCGCGAGCGTGGGATTCGATGACCGCCAGTGCACGCGCGGATTTCGTCGGCGGCGGCCCGTGTAACACTCGCCCCTGAAGATGGTGCTCGGAAAGCACCGAAACTGTTGGACTCATTCCAACTTTTAATAATAAGTAAGTGCGACCGTTTTCTACGCGAAAATATTAAGATACCTTACGTGAACAGTTTACAATGTTTAAAACTGTTGTTTGCTGGGTCAGCTAGTATATATATATATACCTTTAACACCTTCCTTAGCAAGGATGTCCCGCATGGCCCCGAGCGTGCCGGCGTGCGCGTGCTGGTGCCCCACGGCGATGGCGCGCGCCGCTTGCGCCTGCAGCCGCGTCTTCACCAGGAAGAAGGGAGTGCCGGCCAGCGAGCCCAGCGCGCCGCCCACGCCCGCGGCGCACGCGCCCTTCGTCAGGGACGTGCGACCTGATACAACAAAACAATAAAAAAATTGGCAAAGTGCGAGACGGGCTCAAGGAGTTCGGTTGGCTTGGGTAGGCTTTATTTATTTATTTATTATCACAAACAGAATACATATTATAATTTTTTTTTGACACATTCACACACGGCTGGTTAGCCCCATACTGAACCATTTCTAGCTCGTATTATGGTTGCTTACACAGCTGATATACTACATATACATACATACATATTATATATAAATACATATTTAACACCCTGACCCACAGCCAACAAATTTAGTTAAGCACAAAGATGTTGACCGGGCCGGGAATCGAACCCGGAACCTTCTGATTAGCAGACCGGCATGGTAACCTTTACGCCAACGAGGTCGTCAAAATTATAATATGTTACCTAAAAACCTGGCTTTATCTAAGGTAAAAGGTTCTCACAACTTTATATAACAAATAGAAGACGCGTTACATAGCATTAAAAACAATAACTAGAACAAAAGAGCTCGGCACTCGCCCGCAGGCCGCGTTGCGCCGGCGCATGCAGGGCAGCAGTAAACAACGTATTGTTCTAAACAACTTCTTCTTCGTATGAGCTAAGTGGCAAAGCTCTGGTGTCAAGAGTTTTCAAGCCACCCAAAGGCCTCTGACTTGGCTTAACAACAGCTTGCACTAAGACTAACAGCCGGGACCCACAATTTAACGTGTCATCCTACCCACGGGTAGACTGGTTAGGGGGAATACACAATACGCACCTAGACTTCAAATTAGAATAGAGTCGGGATCACGCATGAAGGGTTCCATTAACTTAAAAATTTGGCGAAAAATCACATTTGTTGTATGACATACTACACATACATACATAAATACTTTATATCGATACATATTTAACACCCAGACCGGCAGCCAACTAATTTAGTTGGTCTGGGACAAAGATGTTGGCCGTGACATATGCTTTTCTTTATAACTGTGTCTATGTACTGACCTGATGAATCCAGGGTGAGTCCACGTCTCTCAGTTATCCGGAAGACACCCAGTCTGAAATATCATGATGATAAAATTAAAAGTTTCGCTTACTAAAGCAAAATTTAAAAAAGTTGTTTGATATACAGTGTAAACTCCATTTAACGACACACTCTCTAAAGCGTCGAAATCAATTGGCTTTAGTTGGTTTAGCTTGTATTCTATACAATGAAACAATCTCTCCATTTAACGACCACTCTATATTACGCCATAAAATGCACAGTCCTTTCAGTGTCGTTTTATAAAGCTTACACTGTATTTATGAAACAACTTTTTTTTCAAATAGGCACGATGACTCGTCCCGAAGGTCGAAGTGTTTCGATGAAGGAAAACATCGTGAGGAACCTTAGCACAGTGTTGAGGCATTGTCTAGTGCTCGCCTGGCTAGCAAACGCCCTCAAGTTGGCAAATCTGTCACCAAGCACCTAACAGTGTGTTCCGGGAGCTTCCTTGAGAGACAGTTATTCCAGACGAGACTTGCTCTACCTTAGGTCAGAGTGACGGTAACTCGCAGTGTTAAGCTTTGGTCTGGTGATCATGACGCACAACGCTGCGGTACGCGGTATGCGTTGCCGGACACTCAATCATATGAAAAACGTCGAGAATGTTCTCTTGTTCCGTCGCAGTATGCGTCAGCGGCGAGGGGCAAGCGCGGTAAAGTGGGGAGGTGTACTGCCGCACAGCGCGGCGTCATTCTCGGTTCAACGCTGCGGTTTGCGGTGTGCGTCTCGGGTGTGCGTCACTGAGTCAATATGGAATTGTTGAGCTGCGGCAAAATCAACTAACCACCTCTCCGCAGGGACGCTAAATGCTGCGTCGTGACGCTGCGTTGCGGCGCATACCGCAGCGTTGTGCGTCATGATCACCAGACCCCACCTTAACGCGCCCTGCTGGTCAAATAAGCATAAGCAGCCCACTATACGTCCCCACTGCTGGGACTCGGGGCCTTACCTATAACTTTCTTGGCCTTCTTCTCAATTGCCTCCAACGTCTGAAGCTGGTATTTAGCAGAGCCATCTCAAAGGTGCGAACAATACTCCATACACGACCGAACTTGTGCGTGGTATAGACATAGACAAAGTATACTATGGTATAGAGTAAGCAAGTTTCGTACTAAACGATTCGCTTCCACGTTTATAGTCTTCTTCTTGTGGTGCCTCTCCAACTAGTGAAGGTTGGCAACCAGCTCTGCATACTTCAGTTTGTCCATTGCTAATCGAAACAATTCAGCGGCACTTCTAATCCCGGTCCATTCTCGAATGTTTCGCAACCACGATTTTCTTCTGCGACCGACTCTCCTCCTCCCCACAACTTTTCCCATCATAATAAGTTGCAGAAGCTCGTATCTGTCGTGCCGAAGCACGTGGCCCAGATATGCAACTTTGCGCTGTTTGACGGTCTGCAAAAGTTTACGGTTTTGTCCGACACGTCGCAAAACTTCCTCGTTGGTGACTTTCTGAGTCCACGATATAGCCATCATTCGTCTATACGCCCACATTTCGAATGCCTCTATGCGCCTGCTGATATCTTCTTTAATGGTCCAAGCCTCGCATCCGTACAGAAGAATTGGCCAGATGTAGCAGTGGAGAAGTCGTACTCGAAGTGAGACTTTCAAACTTTTATTGCACAGTACCTTTTTCATTTTAACAAAGGCGCTACGTGCAATTTCTATGCGTGTCTTTATCTCAACATCGCTGTCCCAATTTTGTGTCAACCATGTACCAAGATATTTGTACTTATTAACTTGTTCTAGTCTATGGCCCGCCACAAATATGTTAGGTTGAATATTAGGGTTATTAGAAATGACCATAAACTTAGTTTTTGTGACATTCATCTTGAGGCCAGCTTTGACACTACACTCGTTAACCCGATCAACCATCCTTTGTAACTCTGCCTCCGTAGCTGCTATGATAACTGTGTCATCGGCATATCTCAGGTTGTTAATGAGACGCCCATTCATTTTCACGCCACAGTTTAGGCCTTCCAAAGCTTCGGTCATGATCGCTTCCGAGTAGACATTAAAAAGAGTAGGAGATAGAATGCACCCCTGCCTCACTCCTCGCTTTATATCAACTTCCCTGGATTCCGTTCCTTCAATTCTGACTGTAGCACGCTGATTCCAGTACAAATTCCTTATGATACGAATATCTTTCTCGTCCAGTCCAATACCTTCAAGAAGTGCAAGAAGTTGAGAATGTTGCACCTTGTCAAATGCCTTCTCGTAATCTATAAAACACAGAAAGACATTTTGTTGCATATCGCGACACTTTTGTACTAAAACCTGTACAGCAAACAGAGCTTCTCTTGTACCTACTCCAGAACGGAACCCAAACTGACTGTCACTGAGTTGTTCATCACATTTTATCCTGATACGCTCATGAATAAGAGCTAAAAACAGCTTCAGTACTTGGCTCATGAGGCTTATCGTCCTAAATTCTTCACACCTCTTTGCATTTTTCTTTTTAGGTAATGCGATGAAAGTTGATTTGAGCCAATCATCCGGTATATGACCAGTATTATAGATAAGGTTGAATAGATCTAAAACAACTGTTGTATATTCTTCATCAATAAGTTTCAGAATCTCTATATGAATATTATCCGGTCCTACAGCTTTGCCAGATTTCGCACGACGGAGCATTTTTGAGAATTCATCTTTCATAAATATTCGGCTATCATCAAAATTCTCATCAGCTACAACAACTTCCCTCGAATCGTCCGCAAAGAGGTCCTCTATGTATTGTTCCCATAGAGACTTCTTTCTGTCTATATCCAAAACAGGTATGTTATTGTCATCTATAAGTTGATGATGAAAATGGGTATTTTTACCAATCATAGCTTTAATCTCTTTATGCAGATTGAATGAGTCATGTTTAGCATGAAGGTTTTCTACATGTTCACACTGTTTCTTGTACCAGGAGTTTCGAGCAAATCTCACTTCCCTCCGTATTTCTTTGTCTAGAGTTTTATATTTATGAGGATTTGTGCTTTTGTGTATTCGCCTTTCTTCCATGAGGTTATATATTTTGTCTGTCATCCATATCTGTTTATTTACCCACTTTTTAGGCCGTAGGTGTTTACTATTGATTTCAGCCACTTTTATTTTTAGATCGTTCCACAGGTCGTCTACAGTATTTGGCAACTTTTCTCTATCTAGAGCCCATTTATTAATTTCATTCGCTACTTTGGGTCTTATATTATCGTCCTTCAAAACTCGGATGTCAACTCGATTATTTAGTTTTTTCCGAATCTTTTTTAATGTGCATGCCAAGTCAGCGATTACAGGGTTGTGATCTGAGTTTATATCGGCTCCTGGATAGGTTTTAACACTCTTTATGCAGTTTTTGAATCGACTATTAATTGTAATGAAATCAATCTGGTTTCTAACTATATGATCCGATGTATGCTGGGGCGATGTCCAAGTATACAGTCGTCTCGGTGGTAACTGAAAATATGTATTAGTTATTACTAGATCTTGTTCCTGACAGAACTGGACGAGAGTATCTCCTCTTACATTTCTTTCTCCCAATCCGTACTTTCCGACGACTCCTTGAACCTCACCCCTTCCCACCTTAGAATTAAAGTCACCCATTACAATATTGATTTCGTGGTTTTTGGTGATTTTCATCAACTGCTCTACTTGTGCGTAAAAGTCTTCTACATCAGTTTATAGTACGGACGGCCAAACTGTGGAACTCCTTCCCGGAATCCCTGTTCCCACTGAACTACAACCTAACTGTCTTCAAGGCGAGAGTGAACCGGTTTCTTCTAGGCAAGCGCGCTTCATCTTAGACTGCAATATCACTTAACATCAGGTGAGTTGTGGTCAAGCGCAAGCCTATTATGTATAAAAAAAAAGTATAGAGTAAGCAGCTGTTCCGGTGTGAAGTACTGTCTAACCTTGGACTCAAAGTTGAGGGTTGCAGTTAAGGTTACGCCAAGAAGCTCGAGGTTTTAGCTGGCAGAGCTTTACCTATCTTCCTACGTTAGCAATATATAATAGCATCTCTTTTATTTAGTAACATATTATTATCACGATCGTGTAACCTGAATGTGTTGAGGCAGAACTGGAAGCCCATCATGGCGGGTAGACCGCTGTGTAGCGCCGCGAGCCCCTCCGAGCGAGCGATCACCACCAGCCCGTGAGGCACGCTGCGGTAGAACACCGAGTGGCTGCCGCGGCTCTTCAACTCGCCTTGCAGCTGGAGACGGGTCTTCACCACCTGAACAAGGAGGAATCAGATCAACCGTTGTTAGTTTTAGTTAATACTAGCTGACCCGGCAAACGTGTTTTTGCCGCACTTAGGGGTACAGCGCCATCCATTGATTACTTACTCAACCCAGTCGAAAGGTATCGACATCTGTAAGAATCATTTGGAGTTAACAGATAATTGTGACTGTCAAATAATAACAGACAATAATTATTAATAAATTAAAATTGAGATTTAAACTATCCTATCTCTCAAGTTGGATCGAACTGCACATGGTGTGCGAATTTTATTATAATCGGTTAAGGAGTCCATTGAGGACAAACATTGTTACACGAGATTTATATATATTAAGATTGTATGTTCTTTACGAACAAGACTGTTCTTATTCTATGATGGGGGCGATCAGACCTGCACTGACAACCTGCAAGAGGCGTATTGTGCATTTCCCCCTACCAGCCTACCCAAGCCATCAGAGCTCCTTAAAATAGCGGAACACGGTCTTGGGTCGCTGGCATACCTACCTGTACCACTGTCATTGCGTCTTATGTGGTACTCCTATTAAAACAGGAGGCATCCGAGTATAGCGTCGTATTTTGTTGAGATTCTCTTGCTAGTCCGGTTTTCTCTCTTGTTTGGCTTGTAGATTCACAGTGCAACAGCACATGTTCCACAGACAAGACAACAAGACTGTTGTAACCTAATTACTATTTTAAGATCTCGTCTTTGTACACAGTAATGCAATAAATATATTCTTATAACCCCCAAGACTCGTGTGTAGGACACTCGCAAATGTCACCACTACTGATAATGATAATAACCAATCGAATGTCACACTACACAGCATTCAGTATTTTAGTAAATGAGAATTGTTTACGCAATTCACCCCATTAATAAACCCAAAACAAAAAAAAAATATATATTTTACCTCGATCGGGTTGGTAAATATCGTAGCAAACATGGCCGAAACTCCGCCCATCATGAGGTCAGTGACGTCACGAGCTAAGCCATCTTGTTTTGTTGCCATTTTGCTACTTCACCAATATGGCGCCTGAAAACAAATAAATGCAAGAAGTTCTCAATCTAATCATTAATTATATCTAGTCATATTATGAATAAATTTACTAAAAACTGACCTTTCTTTAAATTAAATAAGAATGAAAACCTTTCTTCATAAGCTATATGATATTTATTTACTTGCAAGGGTTCTTCCACATAGGCTGTTATAAATGTTTTAACAATTTTTAATTCTTCAGGACCCAGCAAGTCCTTAGAGAATGTAATAACTCCTAATATAACAACAATACCTAACACAACGTTATAATTCCTGATAGATCGTACCAATTCCTAACAAGACGTAACGATTCCTAAATAGAAGGTAACAATTCCTTAATAGACCGTAACAATTCCTAAATAGAACGTACCAATTCATACCATTCGTTAGAAAATGTAAAACTTGAAAGGTGTGTTTATTTTAATAGCGTAGGAGCATTTGTGAGGTGGTTTAGTCGAAATAAAACGAACATTTAAAACAATAACTTATTATTTTATTAAACTGTTCTACTTATGTAATAAATAAGGCCTAAAGCCACGGCTAAGCCGAGGGATATTATTCACTAGGTGATTGCACTAAGAGGTACTAGTTAACAATTTCAATTTCCATAAATAACTAAATGACTACCTTTCCAATTTATAATATTGGAACTGAAAGTAACAAAGCATTTGTTGTTCTAAAAAAAGGAACTAATAATTTCAAACAATATCAATATTTATCTCTAGGTACTTACCTAAATAGGGCAAAATTTATATTTAGTTTTGTTTTTTAGCATCTACAAATAATAATAATAGTTTGTATAAAGTATCGCTTCGTTTTGGGCCGTACTTGGTGCAAAGGATAGTCATAGCAAAGACAAAAATATATTTTTTGTATGGTATAGCTAACCAGCGCCATAAAGCAGCCAGCATTATGGGCACCTTTACACCAACTACGAGCAATTTTTTAAAAATTTATTTTAATAATGTTAATTTTAATGATGTAAAATCAAAACAGTACTACTTAATCAGTATATGAGTTTGTATATAATATTATGTATAAATGTATAAGATAAATTATTTAACTACGCTTTGTATAATTGCACTACTGAGTATAACAAACACAACACAATAAAATTAATACAAGACGTGTCATATAAAAAACAAACGCTGGGAGAATGCTGATGTCTGTTTTGGGCTACATTCGCACACAAAAGTATTTCCTAATATTTGATTTTATCTTCAACTAGCATTAAGTTTCTTACTATTGGCGCAACCAATGATAAAAACAAATTGCCAAAAAAGACAGTAAATGTCTGCCAGTGTCATTTTTATATGACGCGATCTATACTGGTAACATGCTTACATACAGCACTCGGCGATAAATATTGCTCTTGTATACATACATCGACCTTTAGAAAGAGACAATCGGCTAATTTCGGCTTCTTATAGCGTTATCTCTGTCACACGAAATAAAAACAGTTCGGTATCTTGAACAACGATTGACAAAACGTCACATAGGTAGTTGTCTATACTAATCTATACTATAATCTTCTTATATATAAAATTTCCGTGTCACAGTGTTTGTTACCGTACTCCTCCGAAACGGCTTGACCGATTTTTTCCAAATTTTATATGCGTATTCAGTAGGTCTGAGAATCGGCTACTGTATATTTAGAATATATTTTTTTTTACTAAGGCAAAACAACGTTTGCCGGGTCAGCTAGTAATAATATAAAGAGGAAAAGTTTGATTTATTATTTGTTTATTTGTTTGACGCGAATAAGCTCCGAAAATACTGGACTGATTTTAAAAATTCTTTCACCTTTGAGCTACATTATCCCCGAGTAACATGGGCTATACATATAGTTTTAAATAACACGTGAGAAGCCGGTCTGCTATGCAAAGATAAAAAAAAAACAAATATTGACATAAATAAAATAACTATAAATAAAAAAAAACAGATGTTATAAAATTATGTGCAATATTTATCGCCGGCTACTGTACAAGGTAAACTTACAACTTTGGTATACATCTTTGCTCAGACATTTTCATATGAAAATAAATGCTATTTTATTTGTACATTAATGTATGATTAAATAAAATATAACTTGTTTCAATAAAGAAAATATTTAAAAGTCGATGTTCTCTCGTTTGCACAATCTAATGAGTAGAGCAAGAGGAAGCGAACTTTCAAATGTTTTCTTTATTGAATCTAGTTTTACATACGTGAAATTTATTGTAAAAATGCGCACTTATCTCTATTTATTCAGATTAATACTGGGATTTCAGATTGGATGCTTAAATAAGTAGTTGCTTTAAACAAATGAAGGTTTTTATGGAAAAAATGAAAAGGTTTTTAATATTTTTACGTAGGCTAAAAAATATACTTTGGCATATACTTTAAAATAAAATTAACGAAAGTAGAATAAAACATTATACAGAATCTATGCAACACCTAAAGCACCCTATCTTAATTTACTTTTTATATAACTTTTAATTAATACAATACGGTAATCTACGAGTACAGCCAATAATAAAGATCTACATATTTTATTGCTGATCGATAAATAATAATAATTGAGGTAGAGGATCAATTAAACATAATTTAACAAACTTTCAGTATGGCTTCTATATAATATTGTTATGTACCTTAAATAACCATAATTGAATACCTATATTACGGTAATGTCATTCATGATTAAATAGTCCTTAACAAAAAACATTATAACGATTCATAAAAGAAGTCAATTTACATAAATTGCCTACTTAAAAAAACAGAAAATATACCTTAATAAAATAACAATATAAATTAACATAAATGACGTAAAAAAAAATAATAAATATAATAACAATTTAAATTAACATAAATTGCCTGCTAAAACAGGAAACATTGACATATTTAATATAACAATACAATTTAACATAAAATGAATTCAATGAATGATAATTAAATAGAACACCTATTTGTATAAATAATAAATATTGCCAACTGCAAAAAAACATTTCTTACAAAGCTCAGCGGGAAAGATAATTCTGTCCACACGAAGCCCAAAGCTTGATATTTTTTCCACGCTTATCATGCCAGTCAGATTCTTTCAACATTTAATTACTATTTTCTTCTTTCAACGGGTCAAACATGGGTATAGTGGACAATTTCTCTTCCGGGAGAGGGAATATTCTATTCGTTTTTGTTACTTTTACTTTATTGTTTTGTTTATTTTGCTGCATTTGAACTTATATTTATGTACAATAAATACTTCAAAATCTTTGCAACACACATAATATTTCTCACTTTAGCATAAAAATGAAAACACTAATCATTTTGTCTTTTCATTATTACATTCCTTTTTTTTTTCCCAGCTCCAAATTATACGATCTTTGGTATACATATGTCAATCGAAGAGTAATTACCGTCATATTACGCGAAAACAGAGAATAGTGACATATATATCCACAATCAACGTCTAGTGGAATCTTATTTATAAAATTTCCATGTCACAATGTTAGTTACCGTACTTCTCCGAAACGGCTTGATCGATTTTTACCAAATTTTATACACATATTCAGTAGTTCTGAGAATCGGCTACTATCTATTTTTCATACCCCTAAGTAAGGCAAAACAACGTTTGCCAGGTCAGCTAGTATTTTATAAAAGAAATTGTTCCTTGTTGCCATGGTAATAAGGTGGATATCCACTGAGAAGTGGAAATAATGGTGGAAAGACTATAAGTCCTCGTCCCATGCTCGCCCCGCTGTTAAATCATTATCATTCTTTCAACTCGCGTATTTCTTGACTGTTCTCAAAGTTCTTCTGCGCATCTTTCAGCATATCCCAGAAGACGAGCAAGAGAACCGTGTGGGGTGCCTGTCGTAAGTAAGATGGTCCCATACCTTTGTAGAAGGCGAGTAAACCTTCCGTTTTAGTGATTTTACCGGCGCAGTCCACGATACCTTTGTAAAGTAGGCCCCGACCATTTGCGTCCACGGCTGGAATAAAAACATTGATGTAAGTCAATACGTCAGTGAATTTATGTATCTACATAATTTAATTTTCCTCCCAATCGGTTGAAACGGGAAAGTGTTCCGAGAAGTGGTCCGTGATATAACGTGTAAGGGAAAGCCGGGCAAAGTGGATACCTTAAGGTATTTAAGATTATAGCAAAAAAAATCCTTCTTCAACCTTTTCCCACTAGGTGGGGTCGGCACAGCAAGTTTTCCTCTTCCACACAATTCTGTCAGCTGTCATATCCACATTCACTCCCTTTTCTTTCATATCCTCATTTACACGATTCAGCCACATCTTCCTAGGTCGGCCTCTACTTCCGCTACCTCGTACAACCATATCCATACTTCTCCTAGTCACATGCATTCCCTCTCTACGCATCAAATGCCCATACCAAGATAACCCTCCGCTCTTCACTTTCTCTGTCACTGGAGCTACTTTCAAACATCCTCTAATATACTAATTTCTTACCTTGTCCATTCTCGTTACTCCACACATCCATCTCAACATTCTCATCTCTGCCGCATGCAATCCTCTCATTCCGATCCATAAAGTACGACAGGTCTAATTATCGTTTTGTAGATCTTCCCCTTAAGTTTAAGGGGGATCCTCCGAATATAGCAGAAAAAGTACATCATTATCACACACTAGTATTTATTTATTGCTCTTACAAGTGAGAAGTATTCGCTTTGCCCGGGGTTTTCTTTTTACCTGGCCTTCCCCTATGTATCACGGACACCAGAAAATAGTATGGTAAGTCAGGAAAAAACATGGTATGACTGTGCCAAACTAATTTCCAATATCATCATCATTTCAAAATAAATTTTGGTAAAATAAAAGATTTTTCACATTCATTTCAATATTAATAATTTTAATATAGTAAATTGTTTGCCGGGTCAACTAGCTTACTATAGTAAACTAGTTTGTTTGGGTTTCGATCAAGTAAGGCCAAGGCTACAATAATTCTTACTATCTCTGTACATTTACATAGATAATAAAATTATCATGGTGGTATTAACTATCTTCACTATACCTACTCGTGATTGTGACGTCAGATTTATGTAATTTTCACATGATTACCCCATGGGTCATACTAGCTGATATTTTATTGTTCCATGCGTAGAGACCATGTCGTTAACGGTTAATGTTTATTGATGAATAGAAATCTAGGCCACCCAAAGAAAAACCTTAAGAATATAAATATTAACCCCATACTGAACCATTTCTAGTTCGTATTATGGTTGCTAACACAACTGATATACTACATATACATAACATACATATTTTATATAGATACATACAACACCCAGACCGACAGCCAACAAATTTAGTTCAGCACAAAGATGTTGGCTGTGCCGGGAATCGAACCCAGAACCTTCTGATTGGCAGTCTGGCATGGTAACCATTACTCCAACGAGGTCGTCAAGTAGGAAGTAGTACTCGTATAGGATTAGGATAGCAGAAATCAGAATAAGATATCACACATACCACACAGTCTGCCTCCAAGCTTAGTAACTGTGGCCTGGACCAACCCACGTTTCAGTTTATTTATTTACATAGGCATATATAACTACAGTTATAAGACACTTGTAAATTGTCAATATCTACATTATGTTCGAAAAATAAGTTAAGCGAAGAGGGTATCTGAGCCGGGTTTCTCCCAAGACTTGTAAACCCCCATACAAGTTCTAGAAGGAATGCCCCCAGTAGAGTGATCAGAACTGAACTGCGGGCTTGCATTGTGGGAGGTTCCACTACAGAAGGAGCAGGGGTACAGCGAAGAGTCACCGATTGACTGTCAAAGTTCCAAGGATTCGCACAAAGCGTTTTGCTTCGACCTTCATTTTGAGAACTGCGAAGCTTTGGAACTCGCTTCCTGAGTCTCTTTTTCCCAGTAAGTACAATTAGGTTTAATGAATTAAAGTATAATTAGGGGGTCTTCAAATCTAGAGTAAATAGGTTCATCTTAGACCACAGTCAAGCTTGCTGCGGTCAAACGTAAGCCTATTTATCATTAACCGTTTGTATGTTGAATGACATTAGCCCATTTTGTATTATCTGTTAAAAAAAGTCCAAGTTCCAAGTTTTAGTTTTACCCACACCGGCTCCCGGTATGTCAACAGTTGCGGCGAAAATGTGTTTATGCCGGGAGCCGGTGTTTCAACATACAAGTGGTTAAAAAAAAGGTTAAAAAAAGGATATATCTCACCCTGGTTATAAAGCCTGGTCATGATAACGTCCATCGGCGTGAGGAATACAGTCTTGACTGCAGCGCCGATGTTGCTGGCCACGAACGCCGACAGGTATTTAGACTGCTGGAACATGCCGTTGGCGTCCATCCATTCCTTACACCTGCAGAAGTTAAAACCTTAAGACTCCATACCTTAATTCCCTATTAAGGTAGAAAGCTGAAACTTTCACAAGTTATGTAATTCCCGTGCCGCTATTACAACAATTACCGCTATAACAATAATTTTTTTAACTTTAATTTTTTTACTACTAAAAATGGACTTACTTAAATGGACGATTACTTACTTACTTAAATGGTCGATTTTTGTTTCACGTTTAAAAAAAAATTGTTGCCTGTAAAAATTAACTGTCTCGGAAAAATTAATAAAAAAATCTAGACATTAATTTACTATAAATTTTTTGCACAAAATTAAAAAAATAATTCAATGAAGATAAATTTTATGTGTGATTTTTAGTATTTTGTTTAAAAACAACATTGTCCATTTAAGGGTTAAATAAAAAATATATACATAATTACCCCCATATTGTGAATACACATAACTTGTAAAAGTTTCAGCTTTCTAGCTATCATGGTTTCTGATATATAGCCTGCTGACAGACAGCGGAGGCTTAGTAATAGGGTCCCGGTTTTACATTTTAGGTACGGATCTTAAAAAAAATGGTTGCCTGTAAAGTCGGTTTTACGGGCGAAGATTTTACGTGACAACGTCTGCCGCGTGCTGGGCGCGCGGCAGACCGATCATAGTTGAGTAGGAGAGAGACGCAAGGCATTCGGCGGGCCTCTCTCTCGTTCGGTGACTCATCGTAACGTTACCGGGCGTTACACTTTTTCATAAGTGACTCCCAGCCGCAACCTAATTTAAGACGTTGTCACGTCAAAAAACTTACACAGCAAACGACGCTATCTGCGACGCGGATCCTATAGAATTCCTTATCATCATCCCATGGCATCCTCTCCAAAGCCCAGCGAGGCCATTCCTTCTATAGATCTTGGATAATGCATACATCAACCCTCTATGCGCATGTTGCGTTCCGACTGCAATTTTTTCTGAAGAATACGACATAAGTTGCGTCTTCACAAGCTGTAGCGGGCTGCCGAAAAACGCTCCGCTCATGCCTGAGATGCAGCCGAAGAAGAGACTGTTAATAAACTTTGTTTGGTTGTTCTCGTCGCGTAATAGGCCGTAGTTGTCAGCGTGTTGATATATTCCCAGCCTGGAAAGTAAGGGTTAAAATGTAGACGTGATTGTAGTGGAATAAAATTAAATATGTTCCTGTCGAAAAGAAAATAAAGAATTGAATTTTATTGAATAAATATTATGAATGAGATGCATGTACAAGAGTCTTAGCTAAAACACAAGCTTTTTAAGTTATTTAATTTAATTTAAGAGTATGTTTTAGAGGAAAAACTATATCAAAGACAAAAAACGCTACTGAAATATATGGATAACATAAAATCTCATAAGCCAGGCCATAAAAATAAGGTTTAATTATTTTTTTATTAATGAAAAACAAAGTCTACAATAAAAAAAAACAGGGCAGTATCAAGCTTTAATTTTTTTTTTAATCCAAGTTCTTTCTAATTAATGCAAAACTTGTTAGCATACATAATTTCAGCTGTTAGAGAGTAATAGTATACTCTCTAACAGCTGAACCAAATAGGGTGAAATTTAGTATAGATAAGTTTAGACCTGGCCTTAACAATAGTTACAATAAAGTCAGAGGGCCTTTGGGCGGCTTGAAAACTCTCAACACCAGAGCTTGGGTACAGCTCATACGAAAAAGATGAAGACAATAAAATCTGTAAGTATCAGAAAGCTATTATAAGTACTAACCTAACACCATTTACAACCAGTTGGAACCACAGGGCCGGCACCAGTCCTTTCTGCAGAGCCACTACACCATCATGCTTCACTATGGTGTACATAGCATGGGGTATGTTCCTATAATGCACGGCATGTTGCCCCTTCGCTCGCAGCTCCCCTTGCAGTTGCATACGGGTTTTGACAACATCAAATGGGTTGCTAAAGAATCCTGCACCCACTCCTGCAATGCCTCCTACTAAAAAATCCATGCTGAAAATTTTGAGAGTATTCAGTATGTTAGCTTATGATGAATGAATGAATAAATTATTTATTGTCTGTGAAACTAGGTACAATAGGTGTTATTGGTTGCCATTAAAAAGCAAAACTTATAACTAAATTAAGTATTAATCCGCTAGTTTCTACCCAAGGATTTATAGACAAGAGCCAGTAACCCCATACTGAACCATTTTTAGTTTGTGTTATGGTGGCTATCACAACTACTACATATACATACATACATATTTTATATAGATACATATTTAGCACCCACAGCCACAGCCAACAAATTTAGTTATAGATATTGGCTGTGCCAGGAATCAAACCCAGAACCTTCTTATTGGCAGTCCAGCATGGAAACCATTAGGCCAACGAGGTCATCAATGTTGGTTTAATGAGTTTGGGCATTGTGTAACTAACTCTGTCTTAGTATACCTTATAAAAATGTTATATCTTATAAGGTATAACATTTAAAATAAATTAATTCATTTAAAATAAATTAATTAATTCATTTTAAATAACAAAATCACAAAGCTATAGGAGAAAAACCTGAAGTGTTTTGAATTAAAGATATGAACAGCAAATTAAAAATAGGTAATACCTAGTTTTACAACTTCGGACCCATTATTACTTAAGTGCAAGTTACATAAATGTGTGAAATATTTAAATTGTCTCAATAAATGTATTGTAGCTATTTTATTCTTATGAATTATTAGTGACCAATTATAATGGAATAAGCTAAATGAATGATGTAATACCCAATTGATAAAAAAAATATTTTAAATCTACAATTTATCAAATAAAAGTAAAATGTTGACCTACCTTAAGCAGGGGTTAAACAACAGCAAAAATCACAATTGTAGCAAACACTGGAGCCGAACCCACAATTCAGAAATATTAAATGGAACACTCACAAAATTACGCGTTTCACTAAATTTAAATATAACAAAGACAATGGACCATAAACCAACGACGACACCAATCTGATTGCCAATAAATATGAAAAGGCAATATTCTACCATAGAAGAGATATTTCACTGTTGTTTTTACTGCGCATTTATCGCCTTGGTAGAACAGGATAATGGACACTGCGATGTAGCATGTTTTAGTCAAACCATACCACAAATACGCTTTTTTAATTCATAAAAAGCAAAACCAAATATGAGGTTAGTGGAATTTAGTACACACGCGCCGAATTCCGAAATTATCGCGGACTTTGGCATCGGGGGTCGCTTACGCAAAAGTAAACAAAACGCATGTGATTACCGAGAGGCAATGCAGCTTCTACTTCTAAGATACATAGAAATCCATGGTAAACATTCCATAAAACTATTACTAAAAACTTACCTTGAATCGCTCTAATTTAAACACACTACTCATCTCCCCCGTCTGGTATTTAGGTCCCGTAATAGCATTGTGTTGTTGAGGAAACTAGGGAACTGGGTGAGAAAATTAGGAAAATCTATTTATTACTATTTATTTCGTAATAGGTACTTTCAGCGAAAACACTGAAATGTCATTTCTAACTACAGTCTGACAAAGACGTTGACAGCAATCAGCTGATTGTGAAACACATTTCGTTGTACGCAGTTCAGAGAACAATTAAATTTTAGATTTCTAGGTAAATATATTTCTATATATATTTATAAAGCTATTAAAAAACACATACTTTTTCATAAAAATAAGTTAGGTATTTTAATGAAACACATAATATTTCCCAAATAAACGATTTGGGTATTCATGAGACACCGTTATAAAACGTTTGGCGTGGAAATAGAAACGTAACACACGAGCGTAAAGCGCGCATAATATTTTAAATGTAAAGCTGAGCACAACCACCACAAATTCAAGTTGTAATCGTTACGATAATATGTTATGTTTATCCGTTTATCACACGATTAAAATTACACTATGTAGTACTTAGTATGTATAGGATTAAGTATCAAACATAAAAAATATATAAATATTTTAAAACTTATGAGATTCTTTTTGCAAAGAAATCGTATCTAAAGCCCACCTTTTTCCTAAAACTAATTACCGATGTTACTTCCGGTACGTGACAAAACAATTGTCATTCATTTAACTTTCAAGTGTCTTTCAAAATAAATATTTCACAACAGTTTCAAAATTAATACAGTGCTATTTACTTTTGAAATTTAAATTAAAAAGAAATTATAAGCAATTCGAAAAACGTTGTATTATTGGGCACTCTCGTATACCACCTTCTAAAAATGTTTTCATTCTAGCTTATGATTATATTAAACTTTTACAATGGGACCGAAGAAAGGAAAAGGGAAAAAAGGAAAGAAAGAAGTCGAGCAAATAACGTATATTCCCGATCCTCCTATTACACCCTTCAAGGAAGAACAATTGGCTGTTCAGAATGGGATGTTTGTATTCGAGGTAGTGGTAGAGAGCTTGCAGAGCATGGTGGACAGCCGCAGCCTGGTCATCCGGAGCGACTTCGCAGACATCTTCTCGCTCGAGCTGCGCGAACCCAAGTCCATGCACATACAGATGCCGGAGCCGCTGCCCCTACCCCCTGAGCCGCCAGGCAAGAAAGGGAAAAAGAAACCCAAACCAAAAAAACCCAAAAAAGGAAAGAAAGGAAAAGAAGAACCACCACCCCCCGAGCCCATCATTCAGTCGGGCCAGTCGGTGCTGTTCACCAGCAATGCCAGCTTTCTCATACAGAACATGAAAAAGTATCCTCTGGAGGTGTCACTATGGAACAAGGAGGACACCTTAGTATTTGTAGGATCGAATTCTATCCCATGGGATCCAATCTTCATAGCGAATTTGCAGAGAATAGCGTATCATAACAGCGCAGAGCCAACGGTTCTTAGAGATTCATACAACATATTCCAGGAGGGATTGGCCAAAATCATGGCAAAGTTGGCTTTACAAATCAAGTTAACCTTTCTCGGCGATAAAGTATGCACAGCATTCCGCACGCTCTCCGAGGATCCGATCGTCAAGAAAGTAATGTACACGGGATTAAATAACAAGGCGATGTCATATATTTGCAATTACAAAACAACAGACGAAGACTTTGAAAAAAATTGCAATAAGATTGAAAATAAATACACTGTAGATAAGAAAGCGCCGAAAAAAATCAACTACGCCGATTTCAAGAATGCTCCGGCAGCAAACCTTACTTTCTTCAACGACGGAGGCTATTGTTGTATGGGGAACGCAGACAAACCCCCAGAATCTATATACAAGTCTCCAGAAACGTGTCCTGACATTAATTTCATTATCGATTATGTGAGAAAGATCATCACGTCGTGCAACGACAACATGAGGATGCTGACTCCGAGGCCGCAGCTGATTCCTCGCATTAAGGCGACCGACATCGACCGACTCTGCTACTGTAGAGAAACCGAATGGCCCAAAGGTGAATTCGCCGAAAGGTTTAAAAGAGAGGCTGTAGTAGAACCTTGCCCGATGTGCATCAAGGCGGGAGAAAGGGTCGAAGGACTTGGAGAAACGTTCGACGTCGCAAACATCAGAGGTCCCTGCGGCAGATACGACTGCAGGATAGCGAGAGACATGCGTGCGTACATAGAATCTCTCGTCGAAGAAGACAATCAGGTATTTGAACTCAACCAGCTCGTCGGCCCGTGTGGAAGTAAGACTTGCACTCTGGCTCAGAGAATACAAGAATTCATTCGGCACGAAGGAACGTTCGCTCAACCCGCTACAAAAGAAGGCTTGGCTACCCAATGCGCGTGCGTAGAAACCATGAAAAAAGCATTGGAGAAAAAAGAATCTTGCGAGTCAAACTGTAGCAAAGACTGCCAAAATGCTGACAGTGAAACTACAATCTGCGATGGAAAAGTGTGCCCTTTCAAAGATAAGAAAAACAGAGTTTACAACGTGTACTACTTTACTGTCGAATTTGATAACGTAAGTTCTCCCGGGGCTTCCACGACTAAAGAGGAAAGAGTAAAGCGTTGCTCATCCGAGTGCGCGTATAATAGAGAAGAACCCGAAAAGACCACTTGCTCTCAGACAACATGTTCAGTTACGAGCAAACTGGCCACTACCGATGACTCAAAATTAGCATCAAAGTGTCAGACGCCAGTGTGCCCCAGCGTTGGCGAATTCCCGCCTAGTCCGGCTGACAGCAATGTGGTTATAGACTTCAAAAATATCCACGCTCCATGTTGTGTCAAAACATGCGACGTCGCGGAAACAGTGAAAGACTTCATTGAAGACGTGATGGCTAATAATGAAAGAAGAAAGGCCATAGTTCTAGACACGGATGACCCGTGCTATTGCGATTGTGTGTGTGATTTCAAATCCGTTAGGCGAACCACATATTGTGGTGTGTGTGGAGGTTACGAGAATCTGGGCGAGGATATGAAAGAAGCGCCGTCGTATATCAAACCCCACCCATGCCCTGTCTACCATAAACTCTATGATCGGAAAATTATCAAGACTCCAAAACTGTGGGTCGAAGATGAGCAACCACAAAAAATGGATCAGCCTATCACCAGCAGTGCTAAACACGCTAAGACTGTAAATTCGGAAGATTCCAAAAAATCGGTAGGTGTGGATAAAAAAAAGACTGAAAAGAAAGAGGAGCCCAATCTGCCAATGAAGAAAGACAAAGGAAAAGAGAAAAAAAAAGTTAATAAATATACTGCTAACGTAGCTCCAGTGGAAGCCCGAGGTGTGTATCCCTACACTGAAATGTGCCGGTGAACATTTCGTTTAGGATGATGGTAATGTCTTGTATGTTTCAGTGGTGAAAACTTCTCCTGTCAAGGTATATCCATACCCGGCCGTTCCGAAGAACATGGGCTGGAACTGGACGGCTGAAGATATTCCTGGAATGAAGGTGCTTATTTTACTTAGTTTATAGACATTAAGTTTGTTTACACAGTTAGTTCACGGAATTCTTACTTTTAATTACCCTTTAACCGTGCTAACCGGAAAAAATGCTGCTGCTGAAAAAATGTTTTTTTTCTTTATTTTAATTTATAGGCCTATGGAACAGTAAAATTAAAATGCATGATGATTGTCCAATTTGTCATTCTTTAGGTGTAGGGAAATTATGTGTTTTGTTTATTATGTGGTAAGTTTGTGTTTTTTTTCTATATAACTATTAATTTCTCCAAGGTAGGCTTCTTTGAAATAGGCACAAACGGACTTATGTTTCGTTACTTCTTAAATTTCCTGAATGTTTCAGATTGCAGATCGCCAAACAAATCTGGAGATGAATATGGATGATTGATTCCCTAATGTGATTTTCATGGAAATTGAAATAACCACGCAGATTATTCTAGCGAAATATTTACGATATAACATAACAAATAATTGTAAAAACACTATAAAAATAGCTAATAAACTACTTTTCCCTCGCTTAACTTTTATTACATTATTGTAGAATTTAGTACTTAGGTATTTTCCTAGTAAAACTTATGAATTAATTTTGCTTCTCTTAGGTACATGTGGAACTTATTATAATTACTACTTTTTTTTTATTTAGACGAAAAATATTTTTGATCAAAGCGTCTCTTAAAAGTTTTTGTCTTAGTTACCGATAACCCTTGTGTTCTTGTACTTACAGCCGCGAGCGAATTGGAAACCTGGCGCTTCAAACCGAATATTAGTCAGAAGGTATCGAGCCCTTAGAGAAGGTCAGGATGTCATAGCTAAGAAGAAACGAGCCCTGATGCAGAGAAAAAAGAAAATAGAAAGCAAACCTACGATCATTGTCACCAAAAAAGACGGAGAATACACTGTCCAGATGGAAGTATTTAAGAAATATTCAAAAGAAAGGTTGCTGTCTCAGTATCCATATGAAGATAAACCACCACTCATTTACACAATCGGTAAAACCGAGGCGGAACAGAGAAAGTTGAAAACCCAAAGAGACAGGAGAGAACGTAGAGAAACCAGGAGGAAGAACAGACTACTTCAGTCCACATTCCGCGACAAGTGTCAGGAGATCTGTCTAAAAGCTTATAATCAAGCCATGGGAATACTGCCTTTGCCCAACGCGAACAGCCCAGATTGTCCTTGCTCTACTGCTCCCGATCCCAGCATCCCGCCTCCCATAGACTCATGCTCCTGCTCTGATGATGAACAAACAATACCGACCAGCGATACTGATAACGACGAATGGGTAGTAGAGTTCACTGCTCCTATAGCTAAATATGATGGTAAAGCAAAAAATCCACCGGTTCTAGTAGACGGAGAATCTCAGTACACGTATCTTGATTATAAAGTCAAAGTTTTAGATAAAAATGGCAATCAAGTACCTAGATTCTTTAAAGGCATAGACGGCAAGGAACTGTGTAGCGATTTAGGTGGTTTCTGGGGCCCGGATCATGTTTGGCAAGAGATCAATAAAGACGGTTACATAGGACCAGATAATAGATGGGTGCCGATGAATTTTATTGGCCCAGACGGAATGTTTTATTCAGCAGAAGAAGGATTTTTCACAGATCATACCGGTCAAAACTTGAAGATAGGTGTAGATGGTTACATTAACAAAGACGGTAAATGGGCTTATTATGCAAATCGTAGAGGGATTGCATCTAGTGGCAAAAATACAACATCCACTGTAAAAACTCCTAAAACCCAAGAATCAGGCAAAAAAGACGTAAAAAATACTGAAAAATCAGCTGCAACATGCATAACAGACAAAAAATCTGCTACATACAAAAAGCAAGGTAGTTGCGATAAAAACAAAAATTCAGAAACAAAGGCAGCGAAGGGCAAGACAACATTCGTATTGAGCACTTCAGTCAACTATGATAATACACAAAATTCACGATTGCCATACGTCGACCGAATCAAGATAGATGCCAACAAAATAGCCAAGTATAAGGAAATAATGCAAGGGTTGCAAGAATATGAAGACTTTTACGATTTGAGGCCATTGATGAAGACTAATAGAGCTACTCAAAATAATACAGCTCAAATAAAGAACGAAGTAGCGCTGAAAAAGTATGATCCAATTCCGGCTAAACCTGTTAAAACCCTAGTAAATCAAGATGCAGTTCGTAACAGATATGAAACTGTTCAATCGAGGAATTTTGCAACTCATTCTTCGTATAATGCATCTCACTCCAGGATTGATGCAACTAAGAAAAGGTACAATGAAGTAAAGGCAGAATATAATACATCTCGAACGAAGTATGATCCAACTCAAATGAGCGATATATCAGCTGCATATTGTGCAGTACACCGGCCACTCGCACCACTAAGGTCTACAAAGGACAGCTACAGGTCTAGCACGAATTCTCAAACTTATTCACGCGATTTCTGATTGTTGTCTAAAATGTGGTAAGAATATTGTAAAAATTGATCTTGTTATATTACACCAGTTTGCCTTTTACCTTCAGATTCTATTCGATAAATAATTTATTAAAATATTAGATTGTTTTTAATCTATTGTTTTATTTCACTGAGATCCATAGATTTATGACACTTGTATAAACTGTGATATAGACTAGAGGGTCGTATAGGTGTGTACGTAAGCAATTTTTTTAGTCAAGTGTGGGATACATATACAATTTGTATACCGAATGTTCCGTACTTAAACTACATATTTATTTATTTCGTTTTCTTAATTTTGTAGCTAAATCTATACATATATTAAGTAATTTAGTATTTTACTTGGATATAGGTATCTCAATGAGTATTATTCAATCTTTACTGCATTAGATTGAAGCAAACCCTGAGCCTGAAGAGATTGTGTAAGAACATAAAACTTCTCATATACTTTGCACATGAAGGTACCGATGCCAATTTTTAAAGCGACCTTCTTGTCACACAATAATAAAACAATTTTATAATATTAATCAAAATTGACACCTGACACATTACTTTTGGCAAAATTTTAAATTCAAAGTTACTGTTATATTTTTTTTTAGAAATATTCAGGCTAATTATGTTTTGATTTGACTAGGAATAAGCGAAAAATAAAACTACAATAGTTTTCTATATGTTGAAGTAAAAATAAGAAAATGTCTTATCCGGATTCAATGTTTCTCTTTGAGATTGTGGTAGCAGAGCTAAAAAGTTTCTCGGATTGCAAAGAATTTTATATAAAAAGTAGGTTCGCCGATGTCTTTACGCTCACTTTGAAAGATCCTAATGATGTCGACCCATTAGTACCAACAGTGAAAAGGAAGAAAAAGATAAGTAAAGTCAGGGATGCAGATCAGAAACCACCACCTGAAGGGAAGTTGCAAAGTGGACAGTCCATACTTTTTACATGTCCATTAACTACTCTTCTAACATCTATGAAACATTCACCTATTGATATAACTTTGTACAACAAAGACGATCACATAAAGAAACTGGGCTCAGTTCATGTTCCTTGGAGTCCCATTTATATTGAGTATCTTTATGATATTGGAAAAAAATTCAATCCTACTCCTGTTCAGTTGACTGGAGCGCATAATGTTTATGACGAGTCTTCTTCCAAACGTGTTGCAGTGATGGCTATCACAACAAAACTGACTCATATTAAAGACAAAGTCACATCGTTTAATCGATCATTGGGTGTGCCAAGTAATACGATACCCTTGAAGTTTACAACAAACCCTAAAAACAAAGAACCTGCTCGCTTGCCTAAAGACACAGGAACCATCAAAACTATTTACCCGAGTGGAAAGCGGAAGACTAAGTCTGTAAAAAAATCTAAAACAAGTAAAAAATTAAAAGACAATGATATCAGCAAAGAAGAAAACATAGAAACTAAGCTCGTTACTTCTATTGAAAAAAATAATATAAGTTTGCGGACAAAACCAATTGTACGCACATTTCCGTTTGCATCTTTAGGAAAGGGAACAAAAATGAAACCATCGCCTAAAATCATTGAAATTATCGAAGATCATAATAAGGACGGTCCAGAAACGTTTCATCCGTATATGACAAAAGCAGACACTGGTAGAAAAATAACTGAATTGGACACAAACAAACTTATTTTCACTAAAAGTGCGACTGACATAAGCAAGAATCCTGAAAATGAAGTCTTAAGTACAAAATCCTGTTCATTTATTGACAGAAAGCGGTTTAATTTTCTTAACTACGTATTCGGCGATAGCAATAGGCATATACGTAATAGAGTAGTTTGCGTAGGTTATTTCACAGTGGATCACAATATCGAAGACGACAGTTCACCCAAAAGTAGTGCTCCTAAAACCAGTGAACCAAGTACTGAAGGCTGTGATTGCCCCATGGGGGGTGAGAGAAAAATAGACAGTGAATTTGCTTTCAAGATTTGTGATAAACACTGCGCAAAACTACAAAATACTGGTAAATGTGAAGAAATTATATGTTTGAAAAAAGCTGACCAAGATGCCGATGCTTTGCTAACCTTAAAGAAATGCGATCGATTAAGATGTGATGATAAAGAGTTGAGAAAACTTCCACCACCACCTCCTGATACCATTCATATGGATATGTCACGTCTCCATAAGGAGTGTTGTGTCGATGATATCGCTGGAGAAGTCACAACAACAGCCAAGATGAAGTACGACGAAAAAGACAAAACATGTTATTGCGAATGTGAATGTACATTTGGATTTGTAAAACGCACAACATATTGCGGTATATGCGGTGGCTATGAGAAAATTGGTGAAGATATGCCCACTAGACATTTAACTGCACCGTTCCCTTGTCCTATATATCACAAATTGGACAAAAAGCAAAAAAGTACATCGGGAAGTGATAGAAGTAAGATGGGCGATAGTAAAGGTTCAAATAAGAAAATTGCCAGTAAATCCGTAGCCCCTGTGTCTTCTGGACCCACCCCCGCCAAAACTCTCGCTGCCACTGAAGTTGAATCTGACAGAGAATATTGCAAGAAAAAAAAGAAGGAGAGAAAAGATGATAGATTTAAATTTAACTATGGTTACACAGGTATCCGTACGTATTTATTAACTTTTTTTTTTAAGATCTTTCGCTATTTATATAATTTTTTATTAATTGATACCTACATCTATATCGTGATACTTGATTTCCAGCACCACAAATCGGACACAGTAAATGCGGAATGCCTTGCACGGGAACTTTGAACGCTGTTCCGAAACATATGGGATGGTTATGGACAGCTGATAATATACCTGGCATGAAAGTAAGTTTATACGATTTTAGAGTTAAGGTTTATTTCTATTATTTATTTTTCATTAATTTTGTTTTTTTTTTTACTTATCCCAGTTTCGTCCTTCCTGGAAGCCAGGATGTGTACACAAGCACGTGGTACGATTACTCAGGATGGCAAAAGATCCAGGTATCATTCTGGCAAAGAAAAAGAAGAAAGACACTGGAAAGAAAAAGAAGCCTCTTAAACGGCCCCTGTTAACTGTGGCTAAGAAAGATGGAGAATACACAGTTACAATGGAGACAATGAAATCTTACTCCAAACCACGTGCAATCAACCAGCAGCCATATGAAGACAAACCTTTAGCTACGTTTACGATAGGTCGAACCGAAGAAGAGAATCGCGAACGCCAAAAGAAAAAGGAACGCGCTTTAAGGCGCTTACAAAGAGACCAAAGAGATTTCATACAGAGCACTTTTACTGATATGTGTAAAGAAATTTGCTTAAAAACCTATCAACAAGCACTTGGTTTTCTTCCTAATACGGAAGAGCCAGATTGTTTCTGTTATCCAAATGTTCCTGGAGCAGTAGATACTAATCCAGATAGATCATGTTCATGCTCTGAAGATAGCGTCTCGTTCGGTACTGATTCGGACTCCGACGAATGGATAGTAGAGTTTACGCCACCGGTTGCTCACTTCGATCCAACGTTTAAAGGCAAGAAAATAACCAAACAGGACACTGAAACCCAATATACTTATTTAGATTATAGGGTAAAGCTTTTGGACAGGTCTGGTAATCAAGTGCCAAGGTTCTTTAAAGGGCCCGATGGTAAGACACAGTGCAGTGATCTCGGCGGGTTTTGGAACGCCGACCACAAGTGGTTAGAAATAAACGTAGACGGATTCATCGGACCTGACGGACGGTGGGCGCCGCTTGCTTTTATCGGTCCTGATGGAGATCAGATCGAATGTGATACTGGCAAGTTCCAAGATAATAAGGGGCAGTGGCTAATCATTGGCGTAGACGGATATATCGATTCTACGGGCAGATGGAGGTATTATCCTAATTCAAAAAACTACTCAACAAAGAAAAGACACACTGAATTTAAGAAAGGAACAGGTGATAAAAAAACTGATCAGACGCCGTACAAAGGTTCTGAGTCAACCTGGAGCTGTTTCGGAGACGCTAACCCGAAACTTCTCTCCAAATTAGGCATTCTAGGACACGGTCAAGATAAGAGGCTGCTGTTACAGACTCTCAACGAGATGATAGAACACGGAGAGGACGTCAAAATCCCACAACCGTCAATAATTCCTTTTGTTTCGTCTACTAAAAGAGGTAAAAGAAAAGGTGGTAGCACTTTAGACTCTTTTTACTCAGATAGAAATAAATGCAAGCATGCGGTGCCTTCAGACAAAGGAATAGTTGCAGTAGACGGGCGCGGAAACAGGACTTATTTCAAGATCAACGATTACTCGAACAAAAGACCAAAAGATAGGATGGCATATCTAAAGAGCCAAGGCATTAGCTTGAGCTCGTTCCATGTGCCTTGTCTCAGTTCGTTCATCAATGCCGAGATGATGAAGAAGCAGCAATATGAAAAGTTCCTCCGCAACAAGCCGCACAAGTATGACGATTTGGAGTACGGCGTGACCAACAGCACCTTTAGCAAGAATGCTTCCACTCAATACAGATACCGATACGCCATTTGAGTGCAAGCTTTGCGCTACTGGTGCTTCATCGATTCTGTGTCCGACTTATGATTTTTGGTGTAAGATTAGATTTATTTGAAGGCTGCTCGTAAGATATATTTGGTGGTATGTTAAGTGAAATTTTGTAACGTTAGAATTAATGTAAGAGCCAAATAAATTATGATTGCTTTAGCGCCCTTTTCTTTCAACGTCTAGGTCTTAATAATAATTGAAAGACTGCAAACGCAAAAACGTAAGTCTTTTTATTGTTTTTTTTTTACATCTGGCACTCATTAAGTCTAAGTCTTGATGATAATTAAGGGACTGCAAACGCAAGAACGTAAGTCTTTTTATTGTTTTTTTTTTACTTCTAGCACTCATTAAAATATATTTTTAAAAAAATTATTTACTTTACATAATTTCAGGAAATTGCGCGCGGATGGAAGCCTGGTGCTATATCGAGGCGTTTACTTTCAATGCTGAATAAAGCTAAGAAGCGTCATTCACGCGTCGAGCTCTCGATGCCCACAAGACGTACCAAGAAACGAGTAGAAGAGAAACCAACTCTGATTGTCTGCAAACGAAACGGTGAATACATCGTCGAAATGCAAGTGGAACCTGGCGAGGAGGAAGTAAATATTGACAGCTGTTCGCCCCTGGTCTACAAGATAGCTCCAGAAAACAACGAGGAAAGAATCAAAGCTAGAGAACGCAAACAGAGGCGTCTAACAAGGAAAGCAGTTAAAGAAGTGTGGCGTGACTCTTACGACCCGGATATTTGTCAGAAGAATGCTTGCTTCAAGGTGTATCAGCAGGCAATAGGGTTGGCCCCTTATAACCCTAACTTCCCTGACTGTTCCTGTCCTGAAGAGACTAAGGAAGATGATTTGGACAGCTGTTCCTGTGACGATGACGAAGTCAGTACAGATAGTTCTCTGGATGTAGATTGGGAGCTACACTTTTCTCCGCCGATTGCTTGTTATGATGGTATTGAAGCACAGAAAATAACTATCGGATAGTTTTCTGATGCTGAGGATTGAGCATAAAATCGATTGATTCAAAAAGCTGCCGTAAGATACAAAAGACAAAAAAATCTAAACGAAAGTCGGTAAAATTTTACCATTAAAATTTTAAATCATAAATGGAAAAATATTACGGTGTCGAAAAAATATTTTTATATGTGCTCAATTTGTTTTATATCAAATACAATATTGAATATTCCCAATACCATGGATGTCTATAAATTCATGCTAATAAAATTACTAAATTGTTTGAAACTACTTGTATATTGGGTAATTAAAAAACACTAGATAATATCATCAACTGTGTTTATTCTTACTCTTATCAGGTATCAATAAATTATTAAGCATGTCCCAAATGACTAGAGATAGCGTGGTGTGTGGGGCTATCCTGAGGTACAGAGGCCATATGCCTTTGTAGAGGCCATGTAGACCTTCTTTTCTGTAGATCTTTGAGAGTGTATCCAATATTCCCTTGTAAAGGAGGGCCTCTTTGGAACCGGAACCTGGAAAAAGAAAAAAAAATCATAACACGTCACATTTACTGGAGGCAAATTAAAGCAGTTTTATTAATAAGATTAAATAGAATGAATATAAGCAGTAAAATATAAAATAAAAGTACATATAAATATAGCTGATAATAAAAGGAAATTATCACAAGCTTTTAATACAAATGTAGCTATAATGAAATAGAAGGTTTATAAGATAATAATAATCATAAGAAAATCTAAAATAAAATACACATTTAACTAAATAAATTGATAAAATTATCACATAATATCTAACTTTATATATAAATTTTATAGAAACCCGTAGCTTTTAGTAGTGTAATAAGACAGTCCTCATTACATGAAAAAATACTAAATTTACACAATACCATTAAACATGCAAAAGCCCGATGCGTAAGAGAAATAATTAGATACCAGAACCAAGAACCAAAAGAAATAAATAAAGAAAAGAAGTACTCGAATCTTCATCCCCTAAAGCAGCTTACAGACGAAAGTAACGAACCCTGGTTATAAAGACGAGTATTCACAACATCCAGTGGAGTCTCAATAACGATAACCAGGAAACTGCTTGCCAAACTTGCAATAGCGGCTCGAATCCATGGCGATTCGTCGTAGAATCCTCGCGTCTCTAATTCTTCTTTAATCCTGGAAACGTCCTAGAAACATTAATGTTGCAATAATGTTATATACCTTGGTTGTAAAGTCGTACGGTGGTGACGTCGAATGGGCATATGATGACGCAAACCACTACGCCACTGACGGCACTGGCAGAGAATGCCAGCCCTAAGGGCGAGCTCGAGCAAATGCCGTGAGACAGCAATGCTTCTTTGGCGCTGGGGAGCAGAAAAGGATAAAATAACGAGTATTCTATTCGCACAACATTATAAGAGTATCCAAGGGCAGCAATGGAGCCTTGACACTAAGATATCCATCCAATTATATCTTATCTATATGTCACCAGGCTGTATCTGAGGAACACATAGCTAAACTTTCACAGTTCAATAAAAGCTTACTCAAAATCTAAATATTATTACAAAAAAATATTTTTCTAATATACATATCACTGTATTTTTTATTCAAAGAGATCTTTTCGCGTTAGCGCTGATCAGGATATCTGGTTTAGGAGAGAGGACATGAGGTAGAATAAAAACCTTTTCCGAGTCGAAGTCAAGAATTTGTAAGTTGGGTCGTTCTTTTAAGTTCTAGATTCGGCCCACCTTTCGACTTTTTCCCTAACCGCGAATCCTGATCAGGTTTAGGAGATGTATAGACACCCATATAGATATGAACTGCGTCTTTTGCCTCAGTAATGCCACATTACTATCCATCTTACGTGGAGAATGTAGTGAGTTGCGCCGCACTGCCGATGGCAAGCCTGGCGCACGTAGCCCGCACTCCCGCGAAGTAGCCGAGGACACCTTCTGTCTTGTAGATTGTTGCCATACCGTCCATCATGCCTTGAAATTGAACAGAGTTTTCAGCTCTATATCAAATAAGCTTTATTTTTGTACATAAGATCTGTGTACCTAGCAGAAGCACAAAGCACATTAGTCATCTGATTAATGTACCTTATACACAGAAAGATTTCTGTGGTGTGGAATTACAAGCTCATGTATACGTAGAGCTATGAAACGCCGTATCGGCCTGACTCCATATAGCAAAGGGCATTTTTCCAGCGCGATAAACCTAAAGTGTGTTTTGGCTTCAGTCAACTACCGTGGACGTCTCAAAGGAACATCGTCTTCCTAGCTACGGTTTCGGATTTTGAGTTAAAAAGTAAAGCTACCTTTATACTGATGCTGCCTCCCCACTGCGATGCTCGGGTGCGAAGCCGCCTGTATCCTGGTCTTCACCACGTTTAAAGGGTTGGCAGCGACCCCACTCATCACGCCGCTCACACTGGACCAGAACATCGCCTTGTTCACGCTGATGTCGCCGTCTTTGGACTTGGTCCAACCCTGCGTCTCTGCCACGTGGTACATACCTAGTCTGGAAACAGAAGTTACGAGTACCTATGTAAGTATGAGTATATACTTACTGTTTACATATAGGCCCTAAATATTTTTAGAGTTTCGTACCCCAAAAAGGTAAAAGAAGGCCTGCTTCGACTTAAGGCCACCCGTTGGCAGGAGACACCACAGGATCGAGGGGAGTGGCAACTCTTGGTAACGGAGACCAAGATCCAGGTCGGATCATTGCGCTTACTCAGAAAGTATAAAGGAAGCCTTAAAGGACCTTAAGCACTCAGTAGTCCGTCTATCAGTCAAGAAACTTTCCAAAGATGAATAACGCTATTGGGTTGAAATAAACATTATTGGGATAAAAAATATCATGTAATTTCACAGACTCAGGAAACCCCTTACCTGACAGAATTCATCATAAACCCAAACACCATGGCGGGCGCAAGTCCTTTCTGCAAGGCCATCGCACCATCATTCTTGGCAATGACAAACAGCGCGTGGAAGATCCCTCGGTACCTCGTGGTGGTCTCCGTCCTTGACTTCAGCTCACCCTGGAGCTGGAGCCGGGTCTTCACCACGTCCATGGGGTTGGTGAGAACGGTGGCACCTGCTCCAGCGAGGCCGCCGATTATGAAGTCCATTCTGGTTATGTTGTTTTAGGAATCTGAAAGAATTTTTGAAGGCGGTTGTTAGGTTTCCCAGTCCGCAGCAGTAAATGAAGATCGAATTGCCGCTTTCCCGCCATTTTGTTTGTTTTTCTGTGGCCGGCCAACTATTCAGCCATTATTTTTATTTTCATCATTGCATAAATGGTAAATATTTTGGCCACATCTAAGTTATTTTAAAGAAATAGTTAATACTAAATTATAATAAAGTTATTTAAAAAATATATATTCTTTAATCAATACTTAGCTTCAAGTTATTTCAATTTTAGATCGTAGCTGTATTGAATTTTAAACCTTTTTTTACTGTACTATTTTTTTTTAATTTTTTGACAGCTGTCAGTTGAAAGCGATTCTCCCTAGGGATGCAATGTATTACTTTCATTCCGCTCCTCAGGCAACTTCAGACCTTACTTTCAGAGTATGAGTAATGAAAAGTAACTAACGCAACACCTTTTAAGGGTGGCTTTAGTTAAAATACTAATAACTGAATACTAATAAATAGAAAATATGTATGTATGTGCTATAATTAAGTCGCGCCAGTAGAGAAAACATTTAAAAGTTATCTTCCTCTCGCTTATACATACATACTCATTTGGTTGTGTCACAGAGAGAGGATAAAATATGATATCCCAAATATTTCATTTATTTATTTATTCAATTATATAGACCACAGAAAAATATTTTTTTTAAAGAAATGGTACCTACTTAAATAAATATCAGATTAGATATTTCGTATGATTAGATATTTCAGGTATGGTACCATAAACATAAAAAAAAATCATCAAAAAGTTCTATAAATAGCTCCTTATACATCACTATGACAAAATTAGACATAACTTACCTTTTCAATTTAAAATGAGTAGGCAACACTAATTCCTAACCTAATTTCAACCAATAATTAGAACTATTTAACAACCACTTTAACAACTAGCTTAAATCAAATGCATTTCACTAAAATTTCCACATTTCCTTATTCAGATAACAATATATCAATCGTCTACATTTTATCTACGCACATTTTATCAAAAAACAAAGAAAAAAATACGCTTAATTCCTGATTTTGCCTCGCAAATATGAGGCGGTCGTGGCATTGACATGTCCCTCTTATCACAACACGTTTACTAACTGCTAAGTAATCTATGTATTCATTCAACGAAATCAAAGGCATTTGAGCAAGCAAATATAGACTTTATCTCGTAACATTAAGGTGGAGTTGTTACGCAAAGTTATTTGTGTCTTATTCAAAGCGTGTTTGTACTACGTGAAATGACGTCACTAATATATATGTAAATATAGCTATAGTTATGTGACTTGTCATGCGGCTTATGACAGGGTTTCGTTCAATACTGTTTGACAAACTTGTCGGTGCATGTGGCAAAATATTGAACTAACGACTTGAAAATACATATGCAATATCTGTTTTTAGACAGAAGCGCCTTTGTTAAGCGCATAGTTATGTTGGTTTTCTAAACGCAGAAGTTCAGTAAGAACTGTTTTTTCTGTTACCCGCAGGACAGTTGAATGGACCTAATAGTTTCCAAGAGAGATGGTAGATGTCGCTACTTGGTTGTTAATTTTAACATAAGCCATACAATAGATACGTTTTTTGGCGAAAATCAAAGAAAGTTTTTGCTGCTATTTTTATATGTAGAAGATATGGATCATTGTAAATTTTTTCCTGAGGTCATAAACTTTACTGTAACATAAAAATGATACAACAACCTGAACGGGTCTGAAATTATAAAAAAAATATACATACAGTCGAATATGCCTCCTCCTTTTTTGAAGTCGGTTAATAAGAACCACAGGCCACAGGAGTTCAAAAAAAAGTCCCCCCGCGAATTCGCGAAAGAAAATTGTAGTCATGCTACGTTGCTACGAGCAAGGAAGATGCTACGTATTTGTAGCTCCTCTACAAACTCTACGAAGGGGGCGGGAGGTCTAACAAATATACTTTTTTAAAGAACTAGTAGTATCTGGCCGCTTGCCAGACTACGGCTTCTGCCCTTACATTTGAGACTTCGATTAAAATAAAATAAAATGGCCAAATGCGGGCCGAGCGCGCGCATGAAGAGCTCCGTAAATTTTCTTTTAAAATGAATCCTTAAATTTTATTGGATTTAATTTTTTAAATATATTTTTGGATTTAATATTCTGTGAATGTGAAGAGGGCCTAAATGCCGTGGTCAAGGGTGTAAAGATCGAGCAAAATATTGCTTAAATGTTTACGTTTGTTGTAGGGGAGCCCTCCTTAAATAAATATTTATATGCAAGCAATCTATTCGTAAAACAAAAATAAGATTAAATTATTAACTACCTTAAATGTTACAAAGCTAAAAAGGACTTATTTATTTTCAGTATGTTATAACTTACCCTGTACAACAAATGACTAATGTAATTTGAACCCCCAATGCCCTTTCATGAATCACAGACCTACAGTAAATCACTAGGAAAAGCTACACAAGCATGTCATAGTAAAAGTATGGTAGGTAGATAAAGTAAAGGTAAACCTTATGGTAGGTAAAACACGAATATTTAAAAGGTCAGTGAGTCAGACGATTGAGCGAATAATACCTAGTGTATAAAGTACACAGGTTTACTTCTAACTATCTCCGAAGACTAGGATTAGGTCCGAGCCAATTTTTAGGGTTCCGTACCTAAAAGGTAAAAACGGGACCCTATTATTAAGACTCCGCTGCCTGTCTGTCTGTATCCAGGCTGTATCTCAGAAACCGAAATAGCTAGAAAGCTGAAACTTTCACAAGATATGTATTTCCCGTGCTGCTACAAAAACAAATACTAAAAATAAAAATAAAAAATATTAAGGGGGTCCCATACAATAAACGTGCTTTTTTCGTATTTTTTTTCTATATATCAATAACGGTAGCTGCTAGATACTTAAAATTTTCACAAAATATACAAATGTATATTAACTAAAATATACTTAATATGGACTTTCGCATTGCATAGCGTCACACACAAGTTCTGTTAGAGAAGACAGAATCACGCAAAATGGAAGCCTTTATTGCACTTAATAGGTTTGCGTTTAATCCGTTTGATCAAATTGGTTCAACGCAAAACACTTAGTTCGTAACTATTTTACTTCTACCGGTTTAGGGTTATTTTCAGTAGCCTTGTATAAAAGTAACAAAAAATAACCACCTATAAAAAATAACTAGGCATAAAGAATGAGTGCGTCAACACCACTAAGTGGATGTGTTTTACAAGTTCAAGGTAGATCAAGGTCACTAGGTATTATAGGTTCACGGTTTTGAGAACTGTGTCAAATAAACTCCATATTTGTAGAACCTATAAACGTAAGTAAAGCAAGAGTGAACCGGTTACTTCTAGGCAAGCGCGCTCAATCCTAGACCGCAATATCACTTAACATCAGGTGAGTTGTGGTTAAGCGTACCTACCTATCATGCATAAAAAATATTGTGTTTAGATTTTTAAGGTTTTATGGGGTATATCATAGTTATTATTATTTTTCGAATAATTGAAATGAAGAATGTTATTTAATCGAACTTTTTCCACAGATTCATATTTTAGTATAATATCACAGATAATTATTAAAATAATCTGAGTAAAATTTTCAAAGTACGTTTTAATCACAACTAATTTAAATAATCCTATTATATTTTTTATGGATTAACGATCTATTGAAGTTTGATTAAAATCATTGTTTTTTCACGTTTCTTTTTAACTCATTTTTATTAAAAATAACTTTTGCAGTGTGTTTGCCAACCATTTATAAAAGTTCAATAAGCAGAAAATCAAATGTTCTAAGTATATATGTAAGTATGTTACTGACACGTGCTACGAAAATACAAATATATAATAAGTAAAAAGAATATAATATGAGGTTTATATATAACTATAGCAGTGTCCTCGACACAGCGCGTCTCGCACCCACAATGCTTGACCCAAATGTGACCCAATTATAGCCGTATTAGGTCACTCTTGGATTTTTCCACCCTTGGATTTCGTCCTGACATTTATACTTATTGCTAGTTAGCAGATCGTCCCGGCTTCGTACGGGCTATAAAATAATCTAAAGTTGCCAAGAGAATCAAAATATAGCCTATGTTACTCAGGGATAATGTAGCTACCCAACGGTGAAAGAATTTTTCAAATCGGTTCAGAACTTGTACTGAACTGAACATGATTATTTGTTTGAAATGTTTCAACTTTCCCTCTTATATTGGTATAGATGATTTTAATGTATGGATTTGTTTTTCAGGTGGCTGAGGTGTAAGGATCAGTCATAATACGGATCGACTAACTGCTTCCTTGTTTTTCGTGTAAGCTAAAAATATAATTGCCTAATTCTTGTGCGTTGACAGTTTTTAAGCCGCTCAAAGGCCTCTAAATTGTTGTGTTAAAACTAACAGCAGAGAATTGCAACTAAACTTGTTCCTACCCACGATACGGTACCCACGGTAGCTGCCTCATTGTCTCTGTACACTACTGTGTTTCTCCCATACAAAAACTGACCAAAACAAGTATAAATATTCATAGAGACGTTCTTTAGACGCCCAAATAATACGGCCTTTTGGGTGTTATAGTATTTAGTGATGCAATCATCATAATCATTGCATGCTACATGAACGAAAAAGACGTTCATGTAATATTTATTTATTCATAATGTATAAGGTAATTTATATTTTTTACTGAGCGAATCGATAGGGTTTAGACTAAACTTATTCCCTTTTTTTGTTCGTAATTTTTTCCTTTTTCCCTTTTTTGGATTCCTCAGTATGTCGATTAGAAAATACGCGTTTAGTCCGACTTAAAACCGTTATTTTTACGATATTTTTTTGCCATTTACAATTTTTAGTGAAAAAACTGTAAAATCAAAATTTTGTTCTTATCATCAATGCCTTAAAGACTGATATGAAAATCCTATAAGCATGTCAAATATAGATATTTTATTATTTATTCAGACCTTGCCATTTATATCAATCAGCCTTTAGAAACAATATCAAGGACTGCAATCGAGAATTCCAAGTATGCTCGAATGACCATTCATTTCAAAACGATTAAAGATAAAAGCGCATCATACAGAAAATATGGCGATTTCACATCATTATAAAAGACCTTTAGAAGGTCAACTTAATATTTAATGGTTTACCAGATGGTATTTACGATTAACTGTAGGATTAAACTAGTAGCGCTCCGCGGAACAGCTTCGGGTCTTTAATTATTTTTTAAGTGGAGCAAAAACTGAAAAATCTGCACACGGCCTAATTTATCCCATTTCCAAATCTATCTCAGCTTATCCAAAGGAGTAAAGAAAAAAGAGCGAAAACGAAAGAGATTTTTTTCGCTCCAGATCTTGCCGCTCGGGGCATAGGTCTTGCCCACGTAGACCCGGGGCTACAACGGAGTCGCACACGTTATTACAGCTGTTTAGCCCCGAGTCTAAATTCTAGTCTCCATACCAAACTTCGAAAAAATCGATTCAGCCATTTAAGGGAACATTAATAGTAACAAAAATATATCAAACTCACAAACTTTAGGTTTTATAATATCGGTGTTATTACCTACAGTGAAGTGCGCAGTAGTGGACACATGAATAATATAGTATCTATGTAAATTATTCATCAGACATATAACACTTGGCTTGTTTCATTTGTTAAGTACTTAATCTTTTTGTAACTAGTACATATTCAAATTTGAATACTAAATATGTAAAAAGCTAATACCAAATATATAACAGACATTTGATGCAATCGTAAGAATATTAACCGTCCAAATAATGGTTTGATATTCAAAAGTTGTGAGAACATCATGATTAAATGTTAAAAATAAAAGTTAAGATAAAAGTTAGGAAGCAAATGTATTCTTAGAATATTTAGGAACGATCCTGTTACGAGTTAGCACTAAGTGCCAATATTCAGTCATCATAAGACTCACTGACAGTTGTTTCTGTCACTATTCCCTAACTTTGATGATCGACTATGATCACCTTGGCCAACCGTGTTAGTATTTTTTTTTTTACATATTACATTCCAATATTAAGACATCAAACAAAACAAATTAAAACATTAACAAATAATACAAACAATTCTTAAATAAAATACGAATAATACATTACTGTTAATTAAATTATTAATAAATATAGAGATTGGTTCTGTATTATATTACTCGCACAATATTTCATAATTAAGTACTTATTTTGACAGAACACTATCTAATATATCTTCAGTGTCCGTTATGAACGTTACAATGTAAACGTTTCACGTCAGACTCGACCAGTTTGAAGGTCAGAAGGTGGATCGATGGGCCGATAATGATGGTCATTACCCCCACTGTCCACCCCGCTCCCACCGGGGGGTCACGCTCACAGTGCCAGCAACAATATCCGACAGAAAAGGCTAAATTAAAAACCCATGACGAATGTTGGTTCGACTTGAAAGAAGCGGAAGCTTGCGGAAATTGATTTCACGTATTGCTAGTGCAGGTCGTTTGGAATTACCATTGACATAGGTTTAATTCATTAACAGTAGGTATTTTGAAATAAAAGTTAATAATTCTTTGATATAACAGTGCTCAAAAACTAAGTAGGTAGGTACATTTAATTTTTTTGGAAAACTAAGTAGGTAGGTACATTTTATTTTGGTGTAATTGCTTGCGTAGACAGAGAAGGCAATAGACGGAGTCACATTTCCATCTCTTTTACTCAACAGCGAAACAGCCATATATAAAAATAACATGCGTGAAAGAGAAAGGCTTATACTGTTTTTCTCTCTGTCGCTGTAACTGTTTGACACCAGTATATTTGGCAGTTACGGTGTCAAACATTACTGCGATTCTGAGAATTTTGTGTTTTTTCGAAAAAATATCGTTTAAATTCAAGTGTAAGTGTTATTCTCGCGCGGTGAATAGTTTTGGACATCGACAGAATGGTGCAGTGTTGTATTTTGAGTTATTAGAATAGAACAGAACCTGGTTTATGTGATGTTACATTTCACAGGTTGGTACTGGCCTTTTTTATATACAATATATCTTCTAAAATCAATCCAAATATTAATTAAATAGGATTAATTCAAGTACTATTGATTTGGATGTAAAGTTCTGCTTCAAAGTGGTAAAACATGCAAATGCAAAATAAAAACATAACCTACAAGAAATTGAATAAGGGTTGTCATAATCTGACTTTCAATTTTAACCCTAGTTTTACAAAAACCGTTTGCACTGTACTTGAGAATTGCTTAAACAGTCCTTTTACTAATTTAATCTACTTCCATCGAAATATTCGCTCGCTAGTCGGGCTTTTTTTTACACTAAATGGGTTAGCGCTTAGTCTCAATATTCCTCGTGGTAAGCGATATTGTGATCTAAGGTGGACCGCGCTCGCCCAATGAAGTTAAGCCCAGTTATTTGACATGAAGTTACCACATTATATAATTATCTGTACTATAAGACTCTTTGTCCTGACTTATTCATTCATTCATTCATCTATAGACAACGCAGAGCCCAATCGGCTGGTCTTAGGGTTGTGATTTTTTTTTTATTTATTTGGAATATTTATTGTTTATGTAAAATTAAAAATAATGGTATCAAGTTTTTTTGCCAGGGGTGAACTAAAGGTTTGTAATGGGGGGTGAAAGTTTGTATGGAAAATTCTTTATTTATCAAGTTAAGTTAGTTAGTCTTGTAAGTTGTTATGTTTGTAGTTTCTTTGATGGTTAAAATAAATTCGTAAAAATATTTGCCAGGAGTGCATTTAGGTATGCTAATGGGGTTTAAAGTTCAAAGGGAAAGTTTTGTGTTTTTGAAATTAAATACTTCTGAATTAGAATTTAAGTAAATGGTTCACTTAGTGGTATGGTTCACGTATTCTAGTTACATATTTAAATAATGGCTTGGAGAAATCGCTCGCATCATCACCAAAGAAGCTAAAAACAGAGGTTAACTAGATCTCAGGAATCGAATGAGGAATGTGTACATAAAATTGGCACGGGAATAGGATACCATAGAGTTTTTCCACAGGTTACCCGAAAAGCGACCTTCACGCGGGCCGCGGGCAACCTCTAGTATTTTATATTTCTTAATATTTTTTTTTACAGATTTCCATCGAATGCTGAACTTGTAGAGATTTGGATAGAAGCAAATGGTAGATAATATTTTATGATTGGAAATCAACGCAAAATTCCAGGATTTGTTCCAACCATTTTATGGGTGACGTTTTTGTGAAGCGTGGAAATAAAGAGTAAGGAATGTGTACAATAAACTGATTTTGTTTAAAAATTAATAAAACGTAGAAATATAATCTGAAGTCTTTTTCTTTATTATGTGTATACCCTAACCCTAATTTCCTAAAGTGGCTAAAGTTCTACTAAAGTGGCAACATTGTCCAAAAATATCGCTATCTCATGTGCGGTCACACAGTACCTCCGTCTTTTTTTTCTTTTGTCTATGAATTGCTTGCGAAATGACACATTGCCTCACTGTCCCCTATGCTCCCAGGAATATAAAAGAGTTTGCACTCGTTAGATAAAACCTTCATGAGGCCAGACCGCTGCACGGACTGTCACTGAGTCAAATGAGGATCTGTCAATCGCAACATACGTAAATTTCGTTGAAAATATTTTTCGCGAATAATGTGTGATACTTTACGAAGAATAATTAATATATATTAAGTACTATAAGATTTTAGTTCATACTCTTCTATTGTAAGGAAAAAATTGTACTTATTAAAAAAAACTAGTTCCCATGTGCTACTGGGAAATTGCATTCGAGGAGTCTGCATCTGGAGATCAGTACGAAAAGGGCAGTGACGAGAAGATTCTTTGAGTGAAGATTGGAGACGAGTAGTGGTGAGTTAGATGGTGATCGGTGAGGGTGTCGGGGGTGGAGCACGCGGGGCGCGGGGGCAGAGCGCGCGGCGCGGCCGGCTGTGGGCGGCCCGCCGGCGCGCGCCCCGCACGTATGCAGCCCGCACTAGCGCCGCTCGACCCGCGCCGCACGCGCGCCCTCACCACCATCTACGCGCCGCGGAAACTCAAACCTCGCAACAACAGGACCGCGCAGCCCAGGATGCTGGACGACACCCCCGCCAAACCCACTCTCTCCCCCTTCCGCCCGCTACCCGCCATCGGGCAGAAACTCGAGAGATCCAAAACTAAGATCATAGTCTTTGATCTGAAACACGAACCCGACAAGCTGCACGAAGTTCTAAACCCTTTGACGCCGCTCCGCATACATGGATACGCGAGAAAAACTCTGGACACGGAGGGAAGACCGCAGCAGTTGATCAGAGAGAACACTTACGACGTGATAGAACCGATATATTTGCATTCGAGCGGGAAAGAGAGAGAAGCTATACCTCCTGACAAAACTATAGAGGAAGAGAAGGAGACGAGAAAAATATCCCCGAAAACGAGGTTCAAAAACGCAGCGATGAAAGTCGCGAAGCTTTCCTCGATGCCGGAGACTGGGAAGCTGCTGTGTTTGAGGGAGAGGGAGACCTTTACCATTTGTAAGACTGAAGACAGAAGCTGCAAGCTGGAGCGGCTGCCTGCCACTCCCGAACACAAGCTGAACAAGCTCTCCGAGATATTCCAGACCCTCGACATGAAAGGCCGACATCGCGACAGGTTGCTAAAGAAAGAGAACAGTTGGTTTTAAAGAGAACAGTTGGATCTGAAGAGAACAGTTGGATCTGAAGAGAACAGTTGGTCTTAAAGAGAACCGCGTTGGTTCTAAAGAGAACAGTTGATTATAACCGATTAAAATAGGTTTAAATTAGTATAAGACAGAGTGCATTTTATTCAAGTGTTTCGTGTACAGTTTAAAGAGGAAATGTTTTAAGTGTAACTTTAAAAGTAAGAGTTTGTTTATTTTGTTACGAGAAGATATTGCTATTGCTCAACGTAGTTGTTCAGACTTCTATTTCGACTTGTCCATTAAAGTGTGTTTTGTAATTATTGTGTTTACTTTCGCATAGACAAATAATCATTCTGATCTTTGTTTTTAAGTCATATTTTTTAAAGTAAAGCTCCCTTGAGAAAGTCAGAGTAACATGTCTCAAAATATCAGTTTTATTCGCAACAAAATGTTTTTAAATAACTAAATTAATAATTTGCGAAGAGGTAGAACTATTACGTTCCAGAATCATATCGATACCCTAATTTGCAAACCTACTAACTCCTCTGCAGATTTTTTACGGGAGAGGCTCAAAACGTCATTGTATTGTATTTACATAAATAAAAAGTAATATAACTTTATTTTTATTATAATAGTAAAAATAAAGCATAGTTTTCCACGGGATTTTGGTTGTTCTTTATTGCGTAAAATAAAAAAATCCAATGAAGTTTCGAGCCTCTCCCGTAAAAAACCCGCAGAGGAGTTAGTAGCTTTTCGTTTTTTGCTTAGTAGTAGGGTATCGATATGGAGATTTATAGAAAGAAAAACTTGATAGGTGCCAAGGGACACCCGGATTGATGGAACGAAGTTCCACAAACACTGTCAGAATTCATTATTATTTACAAAAAACCTGTATACACTCAACAAAAGTAATCGTCGAACACTTCAATGCGAAATAGAAAATGAAAATATCCGACTTGCTTTCTATAAGAGACAACTTTTCGTAAGTTTTTTTCATCCAGCCCCCTTTTTAACAACGCGCGATACGGAACTTCGTCCCAAAAATAATATTTCATATCTATTTGAAGCATAGAGGAAGGAAATAATTTATGATTTTGACACTGACCTCTATTGGTCAGTGGATTTTGAGCGTAGACCACTGACCTCTATTTCTACTCTAGTCGTAGACAGAGAAGGCATTTGTCTATGACTCTAGTAGAAATAGAGGTCAGTGGCGTAGACAGAGAAAACAAATTTGGAGTAACTAAGCGTTTTTTTTTTCTATACTTTTTTATTTTGTCTTAGCAGCTATGCGTTTATTCATCTATGAATAAAGTATCGAAAGACTTGAAACATATTATTCTACTATTCCACTGTGAATAATTAATTGGGTAATTTGATGTGAGTGCTACGATGTGGCGTCTTGACCTTGTGAAGTCAACAAGTGGGGGATTGCGTGCGCTTACCCACGGGCAAATTAGAGGACTCACACCTTGAGTCATTGGGCTTGTTTATTTAGAAAGCTGCCTTAATATATACTTATTTATACATTTTTCCAGTGGCAAACTCTTTCGGTCGAACCTAAAATCCATAAAGTACCTAATTGAAACGCTAACTTGCGCTTTCTTTTCTAAAATTTTATTCTAATGAATATTCATGTAGGTACTTACTTTTTGACTACGTCGTTGGCGTAATGGTAAACATGCCGGACTGTCAATCAAAGGTTCCGGGTTCGATTGCCGGCACGGCCAACATCTTTCTGCTGTAATAAATTTGTTGGCAGTCGGTCTCGGTGTCGGTGTATACGAGATCAAATATGTGTGTATTTATGCATACATACACACATATTTGATCTCGTATATGTACCTAGTATATCAGTTGTTAGCAACAATAAACACAAACTAGAAATGGTTTAGTATGGGGCTAACCTGCCGTGTGTAAAATGTGTTCTAATATTTATGTATAAGTATATATTTTAAATTAAAATTATTATTTATTTCATTTATTATTATAAAATAAATAATAATCCACATGTCCCATTACGAGTATTACGGGTGCAATGGAGATTTATGGATATAAAAAGTTTCAATAGTTCGCCCAATATCAATGTGTATTTCTGGAATAACCATTCCGTTCGAGCAACAAACAATTCTCCAAAAATATTTCCAATGCACTTGAGTAGAGTAATTAAACCAGTAGCCTTGCTTCGGCCCTGAAACTTAGTAAACACGGGTTCTCATAGGGGCTATTACAACACACAGCTTTTATTGTACTTGTGAAGGATTTTAGAGATGTTTCGAAAATAACAGCATTTATTTATTAATTTTGTACACATATAATACATCTTCGTGTACAATACGACAACGTCTTAAATTAGGTTGCGGCTGGGAGTCACTTATGAAAAAGTGTAACGCCCGGTAACGTTACGATGAGTCACCGAACGAGAGAGAGGCCCGCCGAATGCCTTGCGTCTCTCTCCCACTCAACTATGATCGGTCTGCGATCTGCGGTCTGCGGTCTGCGAGACGTTGTCACGTAAAATCTTCGCCCGTAAAACCGACTTTACAGGCAACCATTTTTTTTGATATTTTTTTACAAGGAATTAGGCTTCTTAGGAGCTAGTTATTCTAGACTAGACTCCACCTTCTGCCAGAATTTCTTAGGCAAGAGTGAACCGCTGGGCAAGCGCGCTTCACCTTAGATTGCAATATCGCTTACCATCAGGTGAATTACGATCAAGCGCAAGCCCATTAAGAGTAAAAAAAATATATATGCTGCAATGTGTAAAAAAAACTGTTTCTTCCACCTTTTTTTTTCTCTTTTCGACGGGATATGACGATTCAAAAAGTTTCTATTTTGCAAATAAAAAGATTTGAAAATAAAAAAATTGAATAGGTGTACCTAACTAAATTTAAATACGTACACATAGAATACATTTCTTTCGAAACACGTAAGTGAACTTTGTTAAAATAAATTTCTTTCGGTTCACCAAGTCAGTCAGTGTCCGCGGGTAAGGTGCCTAAAATGCTGGCGGCATTATACGCCAAGCTTATACGTTGGCCGAGGTAAGCGCCAGCTCTTGGGTCATTTGTTCTGTCCACCAGCCAATCAAAATGCATACAAATAGATTAACACAGAATAACACGCATGGAGCGTTGCTAGTCTCTACTTAAGACATACTATTTTAACTCTTGGCTTATTTTCTACCTGAAGCCTCCCAGTTAATACCTGTTAAATACAGAACAGCTTATTTAGCCTGTAAAAATCAACAGGCTAAACTGGGTTAAACAAAGTGCAGCATGATAGCTTGGATGCATCGCGTGACCTCTGGGAAATGTATATATACATATACTATCTACTCTATGTATACTATATATAGGTATTTTACAAACTTAGCATAGTTTTTTTACTCGTATGTACATGAACTAATATAATCACGCCTATTAGATAAAACTTTGTACAATAATGATTATCTAAATTTGAAAATTGACATTTGATTCAAAAATAGCCATGAACACTTTTCGATAGGCAAGCAATTTTAGGCATATTTGTTTATAAAAATACTTCATAAAAAATACGTCTCATCTGGTTATCAGACCGGTGAAGGACGATCTTCACGGGCTCTTAGACTAATATCATATACTTTTGTATTGATATTATATTAGATACTAGAATTAGTAGTGAAAATTGACATTATGATTAATATCATATACCTACTATTGTAATGATATTATAGAACTAGAATATAAGTAATTGAAAATTGACATGGATACATATCATATACTTTTGTAATGATATTATAGTATTTGACTTGTAACTTTGGTGTTATCAATAAATGATTTGTATTTGTATTTGCCTAACTTGAAGCGCCTGTAGCTCGGCTAACTAAGGTGATCTGACGCGATCATCGAGGTTAAGCAATGATCGCCGTGGACAGTCTTGGGTGATCATGCACTAGACTGTCTTGAGTAGCATTTTCTAGTCGCTACCGTGGGTCTGATGACACGGTCAGTCTTAGTACAAGCAGTCGTTAAGCCAAGTCCCAAGTGGCCTAGCTCCGGTGTCGAGAGTTTTCAAGCCGCCCGAAGGCCTTTGACTTGGCTTAACGACTGCTTGACTACTTTTACTAAGACTTACAGCTGGGACCTACAATTTAACGTGAGTAAGTCATCCGACCCAGAGTAGCGTCTAAGAGATGAAATTGACACTTTTTAGAACGACAGCTTTGTGTTTGGATGGTCATCCAACCAAACACCGTCCGCATCGACCGTTGCTTAGCTTCGATGATCGCGTCAGATCACCTTAGCTAGCCGAGCTTCAGGCGCTACATGGGTATACATACGAGGGTGAATCAAAAAGTTCTTAGAAGTGCATATATATGTAACCTTTTTGGATCAAGTACGATATTCAAATTAAAGAGTGTCTATCACACTATATTTATGCAGACTGTAACTTGTTTTTGTTAGTTCGTTCGCATGTAATAATTTTTTTTGGGCAACGAGTTGCTAAAAAAAAAAGTGAGTTACGTGCGGTGATAAAATATCTCAGTATGAAAAAAATGTCTACGAAGGAAATTTTTTTGGTTATTCAGCAGACATTAGGGGGTGATGTTGTACCCTATTCTACGGTTGCGTACTGGGTGGCTGAATTTAAAAGAGGTAGATCAAGCTGTAAAGATGACCCGCGTTCTGAGCGGCCTTCAACTCCGTTACAGAAGAAAATGTCAATAAGGTTGAGAATCTGGTTTTGGAAGACAGAAGAATGACTATAAAACATATAGCTGAGATCCTAAAGATATCTTTTGGTAGCGTTCAATCCATTTTAATTGATTCACTGGGGTTCAAAAAAGTGTCTGCAAGATGGGTGCCACGAATGTTAACCGACGAAAACAAAAAGCGACATTTGGAAATTTCCAAGCGTAATCTCGAAATGTTCCAGCGTGATTCGGATAATTTTTGCCGTCGTCTTGTCATCGTGGATGAAACGTGGGTCCACCATTTTGATCCTGAAACTAAAAGACAAAGCATGTCTTGGAAACGACCATCCTCTCCATCCATTAAGAAATTTCGAGCTGCTCCTACCGCTGGCAAAGTAATGGCCTCTGTGTTCTAGGATAGTGAAGGAATCCTTTTTATTGATTACATGCCAAAAGGCCAGACGATTACTGGAGCCTATTATGCAAATTTAATCCCGAAAGTGCGTGAAGCGATTAAAGAAAAACGTCGTGGAAAACTGTCGTTGGGCATGTTGTTCCTTCAAGATAACGCTCCTGCTCATCGATCGGAAGTTGCGCTCAACGCAATCCGCTGTGCTGGCTTCAATCTCTTTGACCACCCACCATATTCTCCGGACTTAGCACCAAGTGATTTTCACTTATTTCCAAAATTAAAAGAGGAAATTCGTGGAACAAAATTTCACGATAATGACGTGGTCATAGCTGCCGTAGAGGACTTTTTCGACAGTCAAGAAAAAAATTTTTTTTTACAAGGAATAAGGAAGTCAGAAACGCGTTATTCCAAATGCATTGCATTGGAGGGAGATTATGTAGAAAAATAAAATATTATTATTTAAATCTTTGCATTTTTTAATATTGATTCCAAGAATTTTTTGATTCACCCTCGTAAAAACACGTATGCTGTACTCGTATGTTTGGATTCGACTAATCAATATTTTTATTATTGTCACTTAATCGAAGGTTAGAGCTAGCTTTAGCCATTGAACTTGAAAGTTCGATGGCATTCGGTGGAGTTTTTTGGAGGTTTCTATAGACATATTAGATTTGTCTATGTTAAAACTTATTTTTTTATCAAATATGATTTTATCAAAATAAATCAAAAATGTCAGAAGAAAGAGAATTAAAAATTACAATTTACATTCTACTAAAATAATAATTTAAATTACTTTTGTCTATTCTGATATAGCGCAGTCTCTTAGGCACCCATCCTACTAATACATATCATAAATGCGAAAAGTTTGCGTAAGTTTGTTACTTCTTCACGCTCGAATGGCAGAACCGATGTTGATGAAATTTGGTGCGAAGATAGGTTAGACCTTGGATTAACACATAAGCTACTTTTTATCCCGAAAACAATTGTAGTTCCTGCGGGATACGCAAATAAACTCAAAATCTATGTTACTCCATCACGCTCCAACGGTTGGACCGATTTTGATGAGATTTACTATGAAGATAGCTTAGACCTTGGTTTAACACATAAGCTACTTTTTATCCCGAAAACAACTGTGGTTCCCGTGGGATACGCAAATAACTTCATAATCTGTTACTCCTTCACACTCCAACGGTTGGACCGATTTTGATGAGATTTACTATGAAGATAGGTTAGACCTTGGATTAACACATAGGCTACTTTTTATCCCGAAAACAATTGTCGTTTCTGTGGGATACGCAAATCATTTCGTAATCTATGTTACTCCTTCACGCTCCAACGGCTGGACCGATTTTGATGAGATTTACTATGAAGATAGGTTAGAGCTTGGAGTAAAACATAGGATACTTTTTATCCCAGATTAGCTAATTTTGTCCCGGATTAACGCGGGTAACACCGCGGCGCGCAGCTAGCTATTCATATACTGACATTCATTTGAAATTGTAACCCTTATGATGGATCAATACATAGATTACTAACCAATACATTTGTCTAAAAATATTTTCGACATTGACCCTGGACAATGGTAGATTGCTTGATATCCATACTAATATTTTAAGAACGTTGTTACGTTTGTCTGTCACTTTTTTACGACAACACAAGGCATATTATATACTCGTTGGACATATGTATATCTAACGTTTTTTATGTAAGTGTTTACCGTTTGTTCGTGCAAATATATGATATTATATTGACTTTGCACTTAATGCTCACCTAAAGAAAGCCACGCGGGCAAAACCGCGGATTCATACTATAATAACTATAACTTAGGGGCACTCTAATATTCTGTGGACGGGGGGTTATAACTACCACCCACAATATATACATAGATAACTAGATGTTACTGTTAATTCTACATACGAATTTGAACTCTATTCGAACGTATTAGGGGGTATCTTACTGCTCATACTGCGTATTAGTAGATGCATAATACATTTATTCTAATGGATTAACACGAGATAATAAAAATACATTGCATAGTTTATTATATTATTGTAATTTATACAACCTTACCTTATAAAATTGGGAATTTGTAATACAATATGTACTTTCTAATGTACTTCAATTGCTTCGATCAAAATATATACCAGATTCAGTGTTGCATACAAACACAGCACCAAAAATGGCACGAGTTTACTATACTATTGTATCTATTACAATATACACAGAAATACAAAATATCTTTCAATTCAAGTCGACCTTACCACTGTATCTTAAGGTTGAGTTTTGACTAGTGCCGTAATAAGCTATCTTGCTCCGCGATAACAGCTATAAAACTTTATGACCGTACACAGTGAGCGTTAGAAAACTCAACTGTATTACTATACCAATAACGCTTAAATTCCTCAAACTCAAATAAGACCACACTCTTACGTGTGGTCTTATTTTCCTTGCCGTTTTTAGAGACATCACCTTCAATCTAGTACATTATTGATCAAAGTTCAATTGACAAAATTTTTGGATTGTTACCATAATAATAATAATAAGTAAACAGTCTTAACTTTTCTTTACCTATTTTAAATGGAATTCATGATATAAAAGCCTAATAATACTACAATACAAACATCATTTAACGTGTAGTATGGATACTTACAGAAATAATATAATTATATGGGTATCTTCTTCTACTTCATATGAGTTAAGTGGACAAGCTCTGGTGTCGACCGAACCTACAAGTTGTCACACTTGACTACAGATTGAGCTGCTCATTGCTTCAAAGAGTTTGTAGTTTTGATAAACATTTTATTGCTCTTCTTTTAGTTTCTTTGTTGTATGAGTCCAAATTAATTTAATTATTGAATTACAGTTTTTTTACTACTCTTAGTAGTCCCAAAGCTGATTTTGGGCATCTCTAATAAAACCATATTTTTTTACATCTTAGCTAGGGATTTGATCAGGAGGGTATGTAACCATACATGTCAGTGACACTCTGGCTTAGGTATTGCTATACCTAGTCTGGTATGTCAAGAAGGTTACCGGAACACATTTTTAGGCACATAGAAACAGATTTTTCATCTTGTGGGTGAATGCTACCCAGGCGAGCATTAGAAAATACTCTACCACCATACATATTAATTACTTCATGATTATCATATATAATTTAAACTGCCATTAAACTGGACCCCGGGTTATTCTGTAGTTTTGCTATTTCATCTTTGAATTTCTGAATGGTATCTTTCGCTAAATGGAGCTTTTCTTTCAAATCTGTTATCTCTGTTCTCACTTTGGTTTGTGCCAGTATTATCTTCTCCAGGGTCTTTTCTTTCTTTTCTTCAACTGAAATTGAGAAAAAATAACTGTTATCGTAAGGCATATTATATATTTTCACGAAAAAACGGTCATGCTTAATTCGCTCGAAAATATCTCGTAAGTGACAGTTCCTGGTGATGACGCTCTAAATGCGTCAAATCTTGTTGTACTTGTATTCAACTTTTTTAATAAGTGTGACTCAAACTTTGTTTAAGATTGAAGTAGGTTAATAATTGAGGGAAACTTTATTTTGACATTTACGAGATGCATATTAAGGTGTTATACATGTTTACTATAAAAGAAACCTCAGTAAATAATCTAAATCATGGCAATAGCTACTTCGAGACACTAGACTAAAAAGGTATTAAAACTCTTTTTTCAAGTTGATACTCTCTATCTACATTTTTAAAACAAATATTAAATTAAAAACTTATTAGAATACATAAAGGAACACTTACAATCTGAATCATGTTTCCACGTGCCGCTAGTGACTGGCTTCACACTGTTCAGGAGATGCTGCATCAGCTGTGTGGGCTCTTGGAAGACTATCTCTTCATAGGACTCGCTGACCAGTGTCCGACCAATGGTGGGCGGAGCACCCTCAGTCACCGGAGACTGGAACAGCTTGAGGATGTGGTAAAGAGTCACCTGGAACATGTGAAACAGAACATATAAGCAATGTCAAAGGACCAGACAATTCTACAACAATGCCACATTGCTTGTAAAAAAAAATAGAAATAGTTCAGATTAAAATTCAGTTTTGACTCAGTGTGATTCTAATTCTAATTTGAAGTGGGGGTGATGAGACCTGCACTGACATCCCGCTAGGGGCATACTCAGTGTGATATAGGCACATTCGTATAATGCTGCTTGCCTATAAATCAAATATTTTAATAGTTTGCTATTTTAGTAAAGCACACTATACTAAAAACATTATTTTTTATTTATTTATCAACCAATTTTTTTCTAAGATGGTATGTGGTGGATTTCTTTATTCATGCAAGACAAAGTTCTGGCCATGAAATGTATCCAATTTTAATTTAATTTCTCAACTATTATATTATTTGGCTTTGAAGACTGGGTAAATAAACAAACATAATTTTTTTACTTTGATGTTATATGAAACAAGGATCAGAAGGCCTATATGATGATGATCATGTTGCATACTAATTTATTTATTTATTTATTCAGCAACTATATAATTTACAGATAACATCCAATGCACTATATAGGTAGAAACAGATATAATTATAAACTAAAAACTTAACCATAGATTGAACTAATAGTAACAATTGAATTATTAAGGTATGCCAACACTCCATCACGGAATGTGGCAAACCTATCGGCGAATATATCTAGATCTGGTAATTGAGTAATCATGTCGTTATTAAGAAGACTAATAATGAATACTTACAGGCCTTTCATTAGGATCATGAAAGTATATTTTTATAACAATCTCAAACTCTCCCCAACCAGTCTCGGTGAGCTCGTAGGGCGCTTTAGTCACTATTCTGTTGGGGTTGGTGTAGCTCTCATGCAGTTTGAAGTGAACCTTCTTGATATAGACGCCCATATCTTCGTTGGCGTAAGGTTTTACATATACAGTCCATTGATGCGTGTGACCATCTTCCTCACGTTTCTTGCCGAAGTAGCGAGCTATGTTGCCGTATACAATCGGTTTTACTATCACATGCCCCTGAAATGAGAAGAGTTTTAGATATAGATCTGGATGTCTAATGTTTTTCAAAGAATGAATAGTTGTGGTTCCAAGAGAATGAGATACATACCTTTATTCTTCCTCCAGAATCTGGACCGAAGTCCGTTGGTAAACTCATATCTACCTTAGAACTCAGTTTGGCGGTTTTAATAAATAATAAATACCTAAAATTGAGTTTCAGTGTTGTTTGGTGATTTTGTAAATATACATCTAACCTCAAATTCGGTTTTTGTGTTGTGACAGTGACATTTACATTTATTTGAATTTGAAAAAAAAAGTGTTGGCCTCATATATCTGTCTTTTTACTATAACGTACCGAAGTAAGTCTGTGGACGTACCAACGTAGAAAGAAATTTGTGCCAACAAAAGATAGTATGGTGCGACGACGGTCTGCCTCCATTTAGCAAAGGTATATCCTCCAGGACAGATGTTGTGCCCGGAGACGGCCGTCCAACGGTCATGCATTGTAGCTAGGACCAGTTGTACGCGCGTTGAAAATACCGTTTTCGCGATTCAGGACAAGCGCTCAGATTGGTAGGGGGCGATGACGTGCGACAGAGACGCCACAGTTATTACCAAGTGGGATCTAAGCACTTTCATAGGAGTCGTCTGGTAAAGATGGTATGGTATATCATCAAAAAAGAAGCTTAATATTCTCTTTGTTATTATAATTTTATTTTATTCATATAGATCTTAATTTTAAGTCGTAGAAGGCATGTGAACTACAGTTCAGCAAGCTCTTTATGGTATTTAAATGTTAATAAGATGACTAGCTATACTTGTACATAATAAACTAAACGCTACTGTAAACTGAGCAGTAGATCAAAATCACAACATGAGATTACAGGGTGTTGAATTGACACAAGACTAAGTTCAGGGTCCACTAGTAGGCCGATTGGCTTTTTTCCTAACCTATCTATAAATAAGTACAAACAAAACAATCAAGGATACATCGCAGTCAAGTGAATTTTGTATCATTTACATTCAAGAGCACTTTTCCTTTTGATGGGAAAAGGAGGGGGTAGGTATTTGTGATTACAAATAAGTTACGTTGGCTTTCTCCTTCAGCCTCGAGTCACGTTGAGCTCATTTGTACTTAATTAAGTATGTAATAGAAATTTAAATTAATCTTTTCCTAAAATTTAACATCAGGGCGTGCTTGCTCTGCGTCTGTCAACAATGGATCATATTCCTCCTCAAGGCGCGAGGAGCGGGAGCTGTGTCTCGATGCAGAGACCCGTTGCGTCAAGTTGAGGATGTTGGGTACGAGGTTACTGCAGGGTGTCGCTGGCGCTGACATAGAGAAGGCACGAGTACCAGGAGACACCCTTGACGGCCTCACGGGCTGTGCCGTCGATAGAGGCATGTATAAGCTCGATTTCCGACTGTTCCATTTCAAACTGTCAGTTAAGCGACGCTGTTTCCTCTCATCGCTTTGTCTCCGAACAGTTTCTTGAGTAGTTTGCGTGGGGCTCGCTTGCCGAGACTCACTACTTAAAGGGGATTGTAACGGCTGACGTCCTGCGTAACTTTCGAATGGTGGATCTGCGTTGCTAGGCTGTTGGCGGTACGAAGCGTTTTGAGATTTTGGTTCACATCCATGTATGCAGTACGTGTCGGGACATTCGAAGAGCTCCAAGTCCTGAAATATGAGCAAGTCATTGTCATCATAATAAAATAATCATCATAATAAAAAAAAATATAAAGTAATTCCTTAAAAAATTATGTTTTTTTTATACTTTTTATTTATTTATTTTATTTATACTTTTTATACGTTTTACTTTTTTTGGTACTTGTATCTTGAAACACCGGCTCCCGGTATAAACACATTTTCGCCGCAACTGTGGACATACCGGGAGCAGGAGTGTGATTGCTTTGAATTTTTAAATATATAGACGACGACGACAAAATACGACAGCAGAGCCGAGTACGTTATAAAATGAGTTTTGTTTTTTTATTAAATACCCAACTTTCGATGAAACTAAGTACGTTATTACTCATGCAGATTTTGATATAGCTAAATACGATTCGTCATAAAATATCTTGTGCATTACCAACCAGTCGTTCCACGGAATCATTCAGCATATTCTCAGTGAGGTTGGTTGTATGTGTCTGGTGTCGGAGTGGCGTGTGGAGGAAGTCTCGGGGGTGGGAGCTGAGCGCGGGGGCGGAGGCTGGAGGCTCCATCAGCGAGGACATGGAGCGTAGCACCGCGCGCCCCATGCCGTACTCCTCGAAGTTAGAGCACGAGTACGGCGGCGGTATGATCGTATTCGCCTGGAACAGGTTGAATAAGACGACTTTACATTTTCGGTAGTTATAGCTCGGGTAGTAAATCTGCACACGTTTAATGAGTCCTTATTTCGAAGAAACAATGGAACGACGTCGGTTCTCCAGTTGCCGGTTTGCCCGGTGAGGATTGTTGGTTGGCTCACCAACCAACATTATTAATGGATTTTGTAACTTGGATTAGCGAAACAATTTCATTTGCTCAATTCGGAACGAGCGTTGTGATACGTTACGGGCATATATTGTGAAAAGGTAAATAAAATTGCATTGCCATAATTGATTACCTCATTTGTTGCGTTGCAAATGAAACTGGAGTTGAGAGACTCGGCAGTGCTGGTCGCTGATAGAGAACCTGAAAATAAGAAATGTTACTCTTTAATCTTTTGACGTGACAACGTCTTAAATTAGGTTGCGGCTGGGAGTCACTTATGAAAAAGTGTAACGCCCGGTAACGTTACGATGAGTCACCGAACGAGAGAGAGGCCCGCCGAATGCCTTGCGTCTCTCTCCCACTCAACTATGATCGGTCTGCCGCGCGCGAAGCACGCGGCAGACGTTGTCACGTAAAATCTTCGCCCGTAAAACCGACTTTACAGGCAACCATTTTTTCGGTTAGTTAGCTCTTATCCTCGGAAAGGACAATTATAATTCCTATAGTAATCGCACTAAGTATTTACATTCCACAGTTTCTTTGCACTCGTTAAATATATGTAATTCTATTCTGCTGAACTTACTGTAGTGACTTTAAGTTTCGCCAACCGTAATACACCTTCGTGTTTCTTTAACGCGTTTACGGGATTCGACATTTTGTAGGATTCCAGGAAACAGATGACGTCTGTTCATCAAAAATGTTGTGAGAATACTAGACGTTTTTTTCAGTGAGCTGCTAGTCTGCACTGGTTAATTGAGTTATGACGTTCAAGTGCAAGCGGTAGCGCGGTCTAAGCCGATTAGTGGCAATCAATTTTAATCAACATAAATAGAAGGTATAATTAAACTTAATTAAAGTCAGCTAGAGATTTTGTATACACGATATTTTTTATTATTACAGAATCCCATTGTCCCCTATACTAATTCCTTGAGCATAATAAGTATTTCCTGTATAGTATAGTTTTGTTTACCTGGGGGAGGTCGAATCACGTAGTTTTGGAAATACTGCACCATTACATAGTTTCCACCTGCCTTCCCTTCCCCGTCAGCACATGTGATGACGAGAGGATATAAGTCAGGCTTTGACTGCACCTGTCACAGATTTTTACAATTCTATTGAAGTCAGCAAAGGAAGAACGATGTTTTGTTAGCACGATTCAGAATGGACATTGTGATTGGTAAAATTATTAAGTAAAATAGTGTAGTTAAAGCTGTAATTTTAAGCGACGATGGTCTGCCTCCATCTAGCAAAGGGATATCCCGGACAGATGTTGTGTCCGGAGACAGCCGTCCGAAGGTCATGCATTGTAGCTTGGACCAGTCGTTCGCGCGTTGAAAACACTGTTTGCGCGATTTAGGACAAGGGCTCTGATTGGTAGCGGGCGATGAAGTGCGACAGAGACGGCACACCATCTTACCTCGGAATAAGGTGGTGGAGCCTGATGTATGGACCCACAACGACTATAATGTGGTGGTGGGTACAGGGAGCCGGCTGAATCGATCTCGTCATTGGTCCGAAGAGGTCGCATACAGCAGGCATTTTTACAATTCTATTGAAGTCAGCAAAGGAAGAACGATGTTTTGTTAGCACGATTCAGAATGGACATTGTGATTGGTAAAATTATTAAGTAAAATAGTGTAGTTAAAGCTGTAATTTTAAGCGACGATGGTCTGCCTCCATCTAGCAAAGGGATATCCCGGACAGATGTTGTGTCCGGAGACAGCCGTCCGAAGGTCATGCATTGTAGCTTGGACCAGTCGTTCGCGCGTTGAAAACACTGTTTGCGCGATTTAGGACAAGGGCTCTGATTGGTAGCGGGCGATGAAGTGCGACAGAGACGGCACACCATCTTACCTCGGAATAAGGTGGTGGAGCCTGATGTATGGACCCACAACGACTATAATGTGGTGGTGGGTACAGGGAGCCGGCTGAATCGATCTCGTCATTGGTCCGAAGAGGTCGCATACAGCAGGCATTTTTACAATTCTATTGAAGTCAGCAAAGGAAGAACGATGTTTTGTTAGCACGATTCAGAATGGACATTGTGATTGGTAAAATTATTAAGTAAAATAGTGTAGTTAAAGCTGTAATTTTAAGCGACGATGGTCTGCCTCCATCTAGCAAAGGGATATCCCGGACAGATGTTGTGTCCGGAGACAGCCGTCCGAAGGTCATGCATTGTAGCTTGGACCAGTCGTTCGCGCGTTGAAAACACTGTTTGCGCGATTTAGGACAAGGGCTCTGATTGGTAGCGGGCGATGAAGTGCGACAGAGACGGCACACCATCTTACCTCGGAATAAGGTGGTGGAGCCTGATGTATGGACCCACAACGACTATAATGTGGTGGTGGGTACAGGGAGCCGGCTGAATCGATCTCGTCATTGGTCCGAAGAGGTCGCATACAGCAGGCACAGCTTATAGCTAGCACTCCATCAGACGTGTAGCGTTTACAGACGCAGAACCACATGCAGCAGATAAGAATCCCGCCCAGGATGCCCAGGAAGAATAGCACGGGCCTGGAGAGGAGATTAATATATACTTTTTATCATTGCAGTAGAAGTCATTGTCGTAATTCAAGAGGTTATCCAATTTAATTAAAATAAGCAGGATTTATGACTTAGGTACTGTATTAAAACTTTCGTAAGGCATATTTGAATAATGTTTGTATAACCGCACAATCAGTGTGACTACATCCAGACAGTTCAGGCGCAGCCGTCATCGCGAGCGTACGTTGGCTGTGTTCCTGCCCTTGAGAATGGCACACTGATTGTGCTCAAACATGTCGGGCTAATACCGACAAAATAAACGTACGAGTAAGTGATAGCCGGTTATACAAACATCAAGATTATATTGTCCTAAGAATAGATATAAAAGTATTTTGAAGTATATAATTACGCAGGTAGAACTTAATAAGCTGATGATGATGATATGTGTCTTACCACTGCGTGTACCATGGATGGTCCATGAACCCATGGTCTTTGAAGATGTCAGAAGCTCGCGAGTGCGCCGTGGTGGGAGCACAGCACCCTTGCTCGCAGCATGTCCAGTTTGATGGGCAAAGTCTTCCATCTGGGCATGGTGTATCCACACACTGGAAATTAAATAGCTTGGTCATAGGTTTCCTAAGATCTTTGAGTGTGGTTTGAAAGAGTTGTTGTGTGGTGATTTCTTTCGTTGCTCCTAAAACATTATGAGTAATATAAACATTAGCAATTTCTTGGGATGTACATATGTTACTCTCTCGCTCTAGCTGCTGAACTAATTGTAACTAAATTTAATCAGGAGATACCTTAGACCCTGGATTATCACAAACTATTTTCATCCGGGATTAACGTTGAAGGGTTCAGCTTGTATATTTCTTCCAACTTTTCACTAAGATACTATTTAAAGAATCTCATCAAGTGCATACCTACCTTCCCCAAGGATTAGTTTGAGTAAGTAAACTTCATAAGAGTATTCATCGTGAATGCCAAAGCATAGAAGATGCAAATTTCGAGCAATCGTGACCTATCTACATCGTTTTTATCCTGGATTCCTAACGTGGAAGGGTTAGCTAGTATTACTATATTTCTTCCAACTTTTCACTACGATACTATTTAAATAATCTCATCAATAGAGCATACCTTCTCTAAGGATTAGTACGAGTAAGTAAACTTTATATAAGAGTATTCGTCGTGATTTCCAAGGCTTCATTGAAGATGCAAAAGTAGAGCAATCGTGACCTATCTACATCGTCATTAGGTATTCTTTATACATCGTTGCAGGTTTGTGTGAAAAGCGCGGGAAACCCGCATCGTGACGTGGTGATAGCGCATGCGTCGCCAATCGATCTTCTGTCATGCAAACATTGCCATTCAACTGCCGAACCTGGATTTGTGCTAAAAATAGCCATTCACTATTAAAACTTTTATTTATCCTCTATACATTTGTTTTGTACGTCGGGACAAACATGGTATGCGAGACAGAAAAAAAATTAAGGATTTATTAATTTTGACTAAACTAGGTAGATTAATATGTCTGTGCTTCGTTAGTTTAGTAAGACTTTATGTATAAATCTTTATTACGAGGATTTGCTGTTTAAATATGCAGAATTTTACAAAACATTACAACCCCTAACTATGCACTTTTATCAAGAGTTGCAAAAAAAAATTACATCGTTTGTAAGAAGTTGAGCTTAAATATTTTGCAGAAAATAAATAATTAATGACTCACTGCAGTCGGCTGGAAAAAGAGAAGTCCACAAACAAGCACAGCACCAACCGCGATCGCCATAATGAGTTTCCAAGCCGCACTGGTGCCGGTCGTCACACAGATACACATAGCTCGGTGCAAGCTACGTCACGGCTCGCTCGCGGTATCCGGCCGGGGCAGAGGGGGGTGGCGCCATCTTGCCGCCCTGACGCGTTGCCCTCGACTGCCTGACTCCGCCGCGCGGCATCCCGCCCACCACCAGCGCAGGCAGGCACCCCCGTCCCTTTTATTTATGCTCTTAGCAACTTGGTAGCCAGAGAAGTAGGCTAATAATACTTACAAGTTAATACAGACGGTAAGTATTTATCTCAGTTTTGTCATGAGTTGATTTTGTGAGATGTGCTAGGTTGTATCTTTTATGCGTATTATGATGCATTTCAGGCATGCCATGTGAGATGCATAGGAAATTGCTGTGAAAAATAAGATAATATGTATAATAAACTAGCAGATCATCCCGGCTTCGCACGGGCTACAAAATAATCTAAGTTGCAAAGAGAAGCAAAATATAGATAATGGAGCTTCCCAACGGTGAAAGAATTTTTCAAATCGGTCCAGTAGTTTCGGAGCCTATTTGCGTCAAACAAACAAACAATCAAACTTTTCCTCTCTTTAATATTGGTATGGTAGAGATAAGACTCATTATCATTCATAACCTTTCATGACCTATAAAACTGTCTGCAGTAGCTCACGAAAGGTTATAGACCTTTTATCTACTTAATAGGTATATGTTTCTATGTGCGGCCTGCATCGATCTTATGCAGTTATCGTCTAGTAAAGCGTGATTTTGGTAAAATATCGTCGACTTATCACGCTGTAGTTAATAAACTTGTTATGCCGCCTCGGTGGCATACGGCAGCATAATAACCACTACTATAATAGGAGATAACAAACAGCCGGCTGGTCCCCTGCCTGAAAATATAGTACTTACCTATACGAAATTGATTTCAACTTTCAAAACGGATTTACTATCAGAATGATTTGCTAAAAACGTGGATAACCGAAAAATGTTGTGTAAAATAAACTTAGTTTAGACAATTATCTCCATCAGATATGAAACATCTGTATAATACTTGAGCCTGGTCAAAACTAAAAGCATAAGAACAACAAAAAAATTTTGCTGAATATCTCGATAGTTGAGAAACTTTAAAAAGTGAAAGGCAGGTCCAGCTGGCATGGCAGATGGCAGCTGTCAAACAAACAATTTGACGTCAATAATGCGAAATAAATTTTGCAATTATTGCGAGTTTTGTGAATAAAACATAGGATGTATTTATTGAAATAGTATTTTATTTAATATTAAAAATGCGGGCCATTGTATTAGTAGTGTGCTTAGGGAGCATATTAGGAGTATCGGCTTGGGACGACGCCGACTTTGAAGTTTTCGACGTGGTTGAAGAAGTCAACCAGAATTTCTACGAGTTATTAGGAGTTCCACAGGTATGATCTAGTTTTTAGTATTCAAAATTGCATTCTAACATTATGCTAACTATATGATTATAATTTTATTGGCCAAAGTGCCTTTGCAACGTCATTAATCTTGCGCTGAAAATGTCAAGGAAAACGAGCGAAATAATAATACCTAAGTAATCTAAAATTGTCGAAATCGTCAATAAATACAAATTTTACTTCAATTCTGCTCAATTAATGACTTCATTATCATAAAGCACTTATTGATAGTAGGCACCAATTTATTAAATAAGTGAAGAATGGTCAGAAAAGATAAGATAATATTTTATAATTACCAAATTAATTAATCATTTTTACAGGATGCTTCACAAGCGGAAATTAAATCGGCATTTAAGAAATTGACACTGAAGCTCCACCCGGATAAAAATGATGCTCCTGATGCAGATGTTCAGTTCAGAAACCTGGTGTCTGTGCACAATATACTCAAAGACCCTGGGAAAAGAGAGAAGTGTGTTTGCTAAACTTTACATATACATGTTAAGTCATTCCACTTATATTCCACATTATTTTATCTCATCATGAGAGACTTCTTTTGCTTCATTCATAGCTCTATCGTCAATTCACTCGGGATAGCCTGCCCATCTGAGGTGCTACAGTGTAATGAATCTAACTACTGTCCCTTTAAATAGGCATTTTAAATATGGCTGGTTTGCCCCATACTAAACCATTTCTAGTTTGTATTATGGTTGCTAACACAAGTGATATATTCATAATAAATATATCAATATAATATTTAACACCCAGATCAACAGCCAACAAATTTAGCTTTCACAAAGATTTGGGCCATACTGGGAATCAAACCCGGGACCCTCTAGTTGGCATTCCAGCATGGTAACCATTACGCCATCCAGGTTGAGGATGATTAATCTGCTATTCAAATTGTGTGCCATATTTTAAACTAAATAATGTTTATGTTAGATAATTTTTTAATTCCATCAGTAGTTCCTGAGATTAGCATGCTCAAACAAACAATCTCTTCAGCTATAGATATATATTATTATTTTTATTTTATTTATAGATGTGTTTTTATTTATATATTATTATAGATGTGTAACTAAAATATTTTGCACCTTCCAGATACAATGAAGTGCTCAAGAATGGTCTGCCCAACTGGAGGTCAGCAGTTTATTACTACCGACATGTGAGGAAGATGGGTCTAGCGGAAGGTTCCATCATCCTGTTCATTATCATCACCTTCGGACAGTATGCGGTCTCGTGGGCTGCATATGCTGAGAAAAGATTTACTGCTGTAAGTTATTCCTACTAATTCCTACAACACTATACTCGGACAACACCACATTTAATAAAAGTATCACAACATCTGATGCAGTGATGACCTCGTTGGCGTAATGGTTACCATGCCCGACTGCCAATCAGAAGGTTCCCGCCGCGGCCAACATCTTTGTGCTGAACTAAATTTGTTGACTGTGTCTGGGTGTTAAATATGTATGTATGTTTATGTAGTATATCAGTTGTGTTAGCAACCATAATACAAACTAGAAATGGGGTTAGGCGCGTCCACACAGAGCGAGCAGCCTCGCGAGGCATTTGCCGCGCGGGGCTACTCGCTCTGTGTGGACGTGCCTCGGACGAGGCAAGCGCGCGCTCTGCCGCGGGCGAGCGACCGAGCGCCCGAGCCATCGAGGGTCGGCTTTTGATTTTGCTCAAAGGCGCCAAAGTCGTTTGCCGCGCGCACTCTGGACGCTCGCGTATTTTATTTCGTGCCTCGCTCGAACATAATACGAATTATGAATAAAGATCAGTGTTTGAAATTAATATCTCTCTATGGTGTAAACCTGGCTATGGAATGCAATATTAGCCGCGAGATGCATGGTACCGGTTCCTCCATGATGTCTTATTTGCCAACTGAACGAACGTAATGGCTCGGGCTTGCCACGCGCCGCGCTGCCGCGCTCGATCGTAGGTTAGTTTCCTCGCGAGGCTGATCGCTCTGTGTGGACGCGCCTGTTAACCAGCCGTGTGTGAAATGAGGCGTAATATTAAAAAAAAAAGTGTCTAAGCTATATTCACCAAATTTACATTACATTTACAACTCAGCCACTATCTAAGCTATATTTTCCAACACTGCTGTTAATGCAGTGCGCAGCAATTGCAGTTGCATGCGTTAATCCGGGACTAAGTTGTTTAAATACTACATTTCATCCAAGTTATATGAGCATAAAATAATCCTAATTGTTAGAGCATAAAATAGTAACAATTCAATCCATCCATTCCCACAGTCTTACACATTTGTAGTACAGTGTAAACTCCATGTAACATCACTCGATTTAACGATAAACTCTCTAAAGCGTCAAAATCAATTGGTTTTAGTTGGTTTAGCTTGTATTCCATACAATGATACATTTTCTCCATTAAACGAGCACTCTCTATAACGCCATAAAATGCACAGTCCCTTCAGTGTTGATATATAGAGTTTACACTGTATTAGTATGATTATACAGAACTATACAGAAAGAATATATATCATTTCTTGTAATAAGCAATTATTTGTACACCATTACGTCATCACAGTCCCCAAGATCTGTTTCAACTCAACAACAATGGAGTGTACAAACTGTTCAAACTTGCTGTAATACTAGATTTGTCATGCCATTATGCAACACATTTTACTTTGGTTCACTGAATGTTGATTTATTTTTGCTTGCAATCATGAATGTTATGTTAAAGTGAAAATTCTTGAAATTTAAGTTAATCGGCGATTCGGAAAACATATATAAAAATATTGCCATCCTACTCTCCTATTAATATTAAAAGTTGCGTGTGTATGTATATGCTTGAGTGTGAATTTCTAAAACTAAGTCCTAAAAGCTAAGGGTTACCTGATTAGGTGGTTAAAACTGCCTTTGTGATTTTCATGTTTGTTATGAAGATAGCTAAGACTGGATTAACACATAGTCTATTTTTTTAAGCTTGGATCAACATGGCTAACCCCAAAGAGCGCAATTAGTCGCTTTACTAATAAGTTATATCCAAACTCAAAAAATATTTATGTATGTATATCAGTCGTGTTAGCAACCATAATACAAACTTAAAATGATTATGGGGCTAACCACCCGTTTGTGAAATGTTCCTAATTTATAAAAAAAAATGTTATACATACTTGTATATCCTAACAGGAGCAGATCCTCAACAGTCGTGGCAAGAAGCAATCCAAGAAGTCAGGATTCGATGCCGGCCTCGCGGAGATCCTTGATCAGCTGCCCAGACCTAGTGTGAAGGATACATTGCCGTTCCAAATCCCCCGGGCATGTTGGTGGCTCATCACGGCTCTACCCAGAGGCATACAGGAGCTGAAGAGAAGAAAAGAGGAGAGAGAAGAAGAGTTGAGAAGACAGAAGAAGAAGTAAGTCTTATTACTTTTATTATATGACGTTGGTTAAAGTCAAACAGCATAAGCAGCCCACAATACGTTCCCATTGCTGAGACTCAGGGCCTTCCTTCACGAGGAGAGAGTCCGGGTGAACGACGGCGTCGTTAGTGGATAGGCCAGCATTGACACCGAGTATAAATAGCGAGTAGAGCTGTAACTTGTTCCATCGTCATTGGTGACAAAGTGCAGTAAGGTCTCAGGGGTGTTTCCCGGAAGGAACCGGAGTCCTCTGTTAACAAAGACAGGTAACCGGGGAGTTGTTGTGGGTAGAAGTCCCACATAACCTGCCTGCGCCCCATAGTAGGTATCTTGTTGAATATTTCCCCTCGCCAACAAAGAAAAAAAAAGAAAAAAGGCAAGAGTGCTTCAATTAAGATTACAATATCACCAGGGATCAGAATACTAGAGAGGGTTGCTGATTCCCATACAATAAAACGTGGCGCGGAAGTTGCCATAAATACCGATAAAACCTATATGGCGCTGCTCATCAAGCGTGCAGCCTAGCTGCCGCCAAATTCCGCAACGCGCTGCGGTCGCATAGCGATATAACGAGATTACGTGACACGAGTGAAGTCGTTTCAATAAAATACGAAAAGATGGCGCTATCTCTTGTTGAAAATCGTTCTACGTATATCGAATGATGGGTTGAGCGTCTTTTATATTTATTAGTCACTTAATATCGGATGAGTTGTGGTCAAGTGCAAGTCTATCATTCATTAAAAAAAAGTGTCATAACTGTTTGTGTATCGCAGGGAGGAAGAAGACCGCCAGCGCGCGACGCGCGAGGCGGCGGCCGCGGCGGAGGCCAAAGAACTGCGTGGGCTGCGCAAGCGGCGCGGGTTCGTGCCGCCAGCGCGGGACGGCTGCCTGCTCGACGCTGTTGACGAGCCTGAGGACGGGGCGCCGGTGGCCGTGCCCGTCAGACCTGCTGTAAGTCTACGTCATTATTACTTTACTTGCTTTCGGTATAGTTTCTACAAGGACACAAGACATATGTGCCCGTCAGACTTGCTGTAAGTCTACGTCATTATTACTTTACTTGCTTTCGGTACAGTTTCTACAACGACACAAGACATCTGTGCCCGTCAGACCTGCTGTAAGTCTAAGTCATTATTACTTTACTTGCTTTCGGTACAGTTTCTACAACGACACAAGACATCTGTGCCCGTCAGACCTGCTGTAAGTCTACGTGATTATTACTTTCCTTGCTTTCGGTATAGTTTCTACAAGGACCCAAGACATCTGTGCCCATCAGACCTGCTGTAAGTCTACGTCATTATTACTTTACTTGCTTTCGGTATAGTTTCTACAACAACACATGACATCTGTGCCCGTCAGACTTGCTGTAAGTCTACGTCATTATTACTTTACTTGCTTTAGGTACAGTTTCTACAACGACACAAGACATCTGTGTCCCGTCAGACTTGCTTTAAGTCTACGTCATTATTACTTTACTTGCTTTCGGTATAGTTTCTATTAGGACACAAGACATCTGTGCCCACCAGACCTGTTGTAAGTCTACGTGATTATTACTTTACTTGCTTTCGGTACAGTTTCTACAACGACACAAGACATCTGTGTCCCGTCAGACTTGCTGTAAGTCTACGTCATTATTACTTTACTTGCTTTAGGTACAGTTTCTACAACGACACAAGACATCTGTGTCCCGTCAGACTTGCTTTAAGTCTACGTCATTATTACTTTACTTGCTTTCGGTATAGTTTCTATTAGGACACAAGACATCTGTGCCCACCAGACCTGTTGTAAGTCTACGTGATTATTACTTTACTTGCTTTCGGTACAGTTTCTACAACGACACAAGACATCTGTGTCCCGTCAGACTTGCTTTAAGTCTACGTCATTATTACTTTGTGGGAGCCTTTATTAATTAAGTAAAAATATTTATAAAAATAATTTAAAAATAAATAATTGCCAAGCAAAGTCGACGGGCGGACCTAAGCGTGCAAACCGAAGACAGCGGACACGCGCACGCACCGATGACGCGGGCGCAGGCCTTTTGTTTCCCTCGCGCCACTATTATTAAATCGCTACCGCTCGGTCGCGAGCGGCAGTGCGCTCTGGAGTTTGACGGCGAATGCACGTCCGCTTTGCTTGCCCACTTAATTACGAAAAGGTTGTTTTCTTACCCGGTTACGTGCAAACGCAACAATATAAACACTAAACTGGTGACCCCGAACACGGACACGGAACCCGAGACCAGAAAAATGGAAAGCCGAAGCGGGAGCCGGGAACGCACGGATGCAGCGGTTAGCGTTTTTAAAGTGGGTGTAAAAATACCACCATTTTGGCCCGAAGAACCGACACTGTGGTTCGCGCAGGTGGAAGGACAATTTCAAGTGTCAGGTATTACATCTGACACCACAAAATTTTATCATGTGATATCCCAGCTGGACCAGCAGTACGCTGCAGAGGTTAAAGATGTTATCATAGCCCCACCGCCGGAAAACAAATTTCAAAAGTTGAAAACGGAACTTATAAAAAGATTGTCGGCCTCGCAGGAAAAGAAAGTGAAACAACTCCTAATGCACGAAGAGCTAGGCGACCGCAAGCCCTCACAGTTTCTGAGGCATCTGCAGACGCTGGCAGGCCCAACAGTACCAGATTCGTTTCTGCGCACGTTGTGGAGCAGTAGGTTGCCACACAACATACAAACTGTCATCGCGTCACAGACGGAGGCACCCTTGGAGACTGTCGCAGACCTGGCTGATCGAGTGTATGAGTTAGTGCCAGCACCTGCAGCTCACGTCATCGCGTCGGCAGACAACGGCGTATCTATGGCGGATATGATGCATCAAATATCCGAATTATCCCGGGAAGTGGCATCACTGCGAGGACAAATGACCAGACGTGAGTACAGCAGGTCTAATTCGCGCGAGAGTGGACAACGCAGACAGCACGGCCGCAGCCGCTCACGCTCAAGACAACAGAACCCGGATTTCTGCTGGTACCACAATAGATTCGGTGAGCGGGCTACACGATGCACTACCCCATGTAAGTTTGCTGTGCAGGGAAACGCAAATGGCAGCCGGAAGTAGCGGCTAACGACTGCCTGCACAAAACAGTCCGCTTATTTGTCACAGATCGACCATCTAAAACGCCATATCTAGTAGACTCGGGATCGGAAGTGTGTGCGTATCCACGGTCACTTCTCAATCAAGTTCGTTCCAAAGCAAATTATGAACTATATGCTGCCAATGGATCCACAATATCAACCTACGGCTGGATTCACTTGCGACTTGATCTAGGTTTACGGCGAACATACAGTTGGCGTTTTGTCATAGCGGACGTGTCAAAACCAATCATAGGTGCTGATTTCCTTAAATTTTATGGATTGTTAGTTGATGTGAGAAACAATCGTTTGATCGACGGACTGACTACACTTTCAACAAGCGGCGCACCTGTCAGCCAGCATGATGCCATCTCATCAATCAAGGCCGTTACTGGAGACACCATCTACCACCAAATTTTACGTGAGTACCCCGCCATCACATGTCCAGCTGGAACGCAGAGGGAGGTTAAACACAGTACAGAACACCACATTCGTACGACACCAGGTCCACCTGTGTCTAACCGGCCCAGAAGACTTCCGCCAGATAGATTGATGATCGCGAAGAAAGAATTCGAAGAGATGTTAGCCAATGGTACCGCGCGCAGATCTGAAAGTGCATGGGCATCACCACTTCACCTGGCACCGAAAAAGGACAATGGTTGGCGTCCATGCGGAGACTACAGGGCACTCAATGCGCGTACAATTCCGGATAAATATCCTATACGTCACATTCAAGATTTTTCGCAACAGCTGGCAGGTACCACAATATTTTCAAAAATTGATTTGGCCAAGGCTTACAATCAAATACCTATACACGCAGCAGATATACCGAAAGCTGCCATCACCACGCCTTTCGGGTTATATGAATTTCCGTACATGACGTTTGGTTTACGGAATGCGGCACAAACATTTCAGAGGTTTGTGGATGAAATGCTCAAGGATCTTCCATTTTGCTACGGATTCTTAGATGACATTTTACTCGCCTCTAATGATGAAGTTCTTCACCTTCAGCACTTGCGGCAGCTGTTCCAGCGCTTAGCAGAATATGGTATGCTCATTAATACCAGTAAATGCGAGTTTGGGAAGACGCAAATAACTTTTCTTGGACACGAAGTCAGTGCAGCGGGCGTCAAACCACTTCCTGACAAAGTGCAAGCTATCCAGGACTACCCAACTCCAACAACAGTGAAGGAAATGCGCAGATTCCTTGGTATGTACAATTTTTACCGCCGATTTATACCAAGAGCAGCAGAATTTCAAGCCCCTCTCAACATCGTGCTAGCAGGACCTAAGTCAAAAGGATCGCAGACCATCACGATGACCCCAGAGATGTCACAAGCTTTCAATACCTGCAAAACCAGTCTCTCAAACGCAGTTTTACTTGCTCATCCCACACCGGACGCACAGTTAGCTGTGTTTACAGACGCATCAGATACAGCTATAGGAGCAGCACTTCAACAAAAATTTGGCGACAGCTGGCAGCCACTCGCATTCTTCTCACGGCGCTTAACTTCAGCACAAAAGAAGTACAGTCCCTATGATCGTGAACTACTTGCTATATATGATGCCATCCGCCATTTTCGACATATGGTTGAAGCAAGACCATTCACGGTTTATACAGATCATAAACCGTTGACATTTGTTTTTTCCCATAACCGCGAAAAATGTTCTCCCAGGCAGTTCCGGTACCTTGACTACATATCTCAGTTTACGACGGATATACAATACGTTAAAGGAAACCAGAATGTCGTTGCGGACGCACTTTCTCGCATAGAAGAAATTGGCACACCAACGCTGGATTACCAAGCACTCGGCAAAGCACAAGATAAGGATCCAGAACTCAAAGATCTGATACAGAGAGGTTCAGCACTCAAGATACAGAAGGTTAAAGCTCCTGATTCCGAATCGATTGTCTTCTGCGACGTTTCAACACCAAATCCACGTCCATATGTGACTCCTGCTTACCGAAAACTGGTCTTCAACGCACTTCATCGATTGAGCCATCCAGGCGCAAAGGCGACAGCAAAACTTGTTACGCAAAGATTCATATGGCCTGGAGCACAAAAAGATTGTCGGAGGTGGGCCAAAGAATGCACAGATTGCCAGACAAGCAAAATATACCGGCATACCCAATCCCCTATTTCCGACTTCCCTCTTCCTTCTCAACGTTTTTCCGCCATCCACATGGATATTGTGGGCCCCTTACCCATTTCGTGTGGTTACAGGTACTGTCTTACGGTCATCGATCGCTTCACTCGTTGGCCTGAGGCATATCCACTTCCAGACATCACGGCGGAGACATGTGCCCGCGCCTTCATCGCTGGCTGGGTGTCTCGCTTTGGAACACCTCATCGCATCACCACGGACCGGGGTACGCAGTTCCAGTGTGAGCTCTTCCGCAGCCTGGCGTCCATCTTGGGTACGCAGCATCGCCCTACTACAGCATACCACCCTGCGTGCAATGGTATGGTGGAACGCCTCCATCGTCAATTGAAGGCCGCAATCATGTGCCATCAGAACACTGGATGGACCGAGGCACTTCCCCTGGTTCTCTTGGGAATCCGCACGGCCTGGAAAGAAGATATTAAAGCTTCAGCAGCTGAGCTCGTCTACGGTGAAACACTGCGACTGCCAGGAGAGTTCTTCGTACCTTGCAAGGCATCTCCTGATATCACCAACTTCGTATCGCGACTCCGTCTCCACATGGCTCGGTTGTCTCCGGAACCTGCAAGCAGACATGGAAAGAAAACATTTTACGTACCGAAAGATCTTGCCACAGCTGAGTTCGTCTTCCTTCGGCAAGATGCAGCCAAGCGTTCACTGGAACCTCCATATACAGGCCCCTATAAAGTCCTAGAAAGAGGAAGCAAAGTTTTTAAAATAATTATTAACAACAGAGAGTCCACCGTTACCGTAGATCGACTAAAACCAGCTTATATGACCAAAGATGACACCAATGCAGCGCAAACCAGAACCGAGCAGACGCCATCCTCAACCAATTCTATTCCTGAAAATAACAACCCCACTTTGACGACAGAGGAAACCGTTCCAGTGAAGAAAACCAGATCTGGACGCACTGTCCGCTTTCCAGACCACTATCGACCTCAGTGACCTTCGGTCTCGGCGGGGGAGTACTGTGGGAGCCTTTATTAATTAAGTAAAAATATTTATAAAAATAATTTAAAAATAAATAATTGCCAAGCAAAGTCGACGGGCGGACCTAAGCGTGCAAACCGAAGACAGCGGACACGCGCACGCACCGATGACGCGGGCGCAGGCCTTTTGTTTCCCTCGCGCCACTATTATTAAATCGCTACCGCTCGGTCGCGAGCGGCAGTGCGCTCTGGAGTTTGACGGCGAATGCACGTCCGCTTTGCTTGCCCACTTAATTACGAAAAGGTTGTTTTCTTACCCGGTTACGTGCAAACGCAACAATATAAACACTAAACTTTACTTGCTTTCGGTATAGTTTCTACAAGGACCCAAGACATCTGTGCCCACCAGACCTGTTGTAAGTCTACGTGATTATTACTTTCCTTGCTTTCGGTATAGTTTCTACAAGGACCCAAGACATCTGTGCCCGTCAGACCTGCTGTAAGTTTACGTCATTATTACTTTACTTGCTTTTGGTACAGTTTCTACAACGACACAAGACATCTGTGTCCCGTCAGACTTGCTTTAAGTCTACGTCATTATTTCTTTCCTTGCTTTCGGTATAGTTTCTACAAGGACACAAGACATCTGTGTCCCGTCAGACTTGCTTTAAGTCTACGTCATTATTACTTTACTTGCTTTCGGTATAGTTTCTACAACGACACAGGACATCTGTGCCCATCAGACTTGCTCTAAGTCTACGTCATTATTACTTTACTTGCTTTCGGTATAGTTTCTACATGGACCCAAGACATCTGTGCCCGTCAGACCTGAGTAGTATAATATTGGGCATTCTGACCCACCTGACGGTGTTGCAGATTTATACGACCGACCTGTTCAAATTGACTTGTTGCCTTTATTTGAACAGGTCGATCGTATAATATAGTATAAAGTAGTATAATATTGGGCATCACTGCAACACCGTCAGGTGGGGCAGAATGTCCAATATTATACTACTAACGTGCTGTCTCTTTCTGTCTACTGATGAAAAAAATGAGACAGGGCAACTTTAAATTTAGTTTAGTCGTGGGTACAGCAGAATCGCCACCATTGTATTGTATTGTGTTTATTCCCTACCAGCCCCCGCCGATCTCGGGCGGTCTGTGGACTGACGACGACCTGGCCGAGCTGGTCCGGCTGGTGAAGAAGTACCCGGGCGGCTCCGGGGAGCGCTGGGAGCGGATAGCGGAGGCCATGGGCCGCTCCGTCCCCGAGGTGACCCACATGGCTCACAAGCTGAAGGACAACTGTTACAAGCTGCCTGGCCAGGAGCCGGAGGAGCAAGTTGTACTGGAACAGCCCAAGAAGGTAAGGGTTTTGGTGGCCACGCTTCTAAAGCATGAGTAAAATGTACTTTTTTTGCAAATTATAAATTTGATTGGCACGATAATCGGTTTTTTTTTAGTATGTAACTATAATGTAGATTCAAGATTTTGCTCGTGTCATTTTCATCACCTTATCGACACGCACGAAAATCTGTAACAATATTATAATTTTAACCGTTTATGCACACAAAGTGTAAATTAAAGATTTTGCTCATGTTTAACGCCTTAAACAGTCCAAGTGTTGAAATTTCAACATATGATATGTAATTATTCAAAATGCGTATTTTAAACCGTATACCTGTTTTAATTTTGCGTGTGGCGCCATCTAGTACGACACAGATTTAACCCCACTGATTATTTGTTTGTTTAGTGTGTTTTCTTTTATATAAAGTTTCAAAGAATACTCGAACCAGTGCGGTTTTTTCACAATGAATGCTTTACCGACCAGTCGGAACATCTCCACTCATTTGTCGAATTTAGCTTTACTCAATCGTAATTTAAAATTACTTTTTTCACATTTTCACTTGTACTAAAGAAACATTTTACAGAAAAATTACCAATTTCTTAGTTTCCAAAAAGATTATTACATGTAAAGCAAAATGCCCGGGATGGGTTAGGTTTCAAGAAGCCTAATATATCGTATATATGGGCTGATGATGATGATGATGATGATGATGATTGTAATCTGTGTCAGGTGAAGACCCGCAAGTCGGAGGAGGTGTCCGGCGGCGTGTGGTCGCAGAGCCAGCAGAAGGCGCTGGAGGCGGCGCTCGCCAAACATCCCAAAGGCGGCGCCGGAGACCGCTGGCAGAAGATCGCCGCCGCCGTGCCAGGGAAGACCAAGGTAAGTTCGACGACCTCGTTGGCGTAATGGTTACCATGCCTGACTGCCAACCAGAGGGTCCCGGCTTCGATTCTACTACATCTTTGGGATGAACTTAATTTGTTTGCTGTCAGTTCAGTTCAGTTTATTTATTCAATATAGGTACAAAAGTACACTTATAAATGTCACTATACAATATTAAAATGTCAATTTATAATAATACAATGTCAATCTATAATATTACAATCTCAATTTACAATATTTAAATGTCATATTATGGTATGTCGGTCTCGGTGTTCAATATGTATCCATATAAAAGCATTTACGTATGTCGTTTACCAGCTGTACTAATAATACAAAAAACTTTATGGGGCTAATCAGCCGTGTGTGATATGTGTCCAAAATAAAAAAAAAATTAACGATTATAATAATTATGATGTTGTACCCAATTTATTTGATTTTGATACATTTATCAAAATCCGATAGATGGAGCTACGTGTCTAATGATACTCGTAATACAATTTTCTACTAAAGGTTGAGCGTCTATTATATTTAGTCTATGATAATTATTATTGATTATTAATACTTTTGTTTCCAGGAGGAGTGCATGCAGCGATGCAAATATTTATCAGAAGTGCTCAAAAAACAGAAACAGAAAGAAGAGGAAGAGAGACAGAATGCTGAGAATGACGTCACGAATGGTACAGAGACTTTGGACAACGGCGACGAAGAGTAACGAGAATTTTATTCAATTTTGAACCTTATCGTGTGAGGAATAAAGGCTTCTATGTATTGGTCTGCTTACTACAGTTCTTTATAAACAGATATACCATTTATTGAAAATTATAGCCTTATACGTCAAATATAAAAAAAAATAGTTTATTTAAATTTATATTTATACACGATAACATTCTTACATATTTCGACAAAAAATATTTCAATATCATTTTCTTTCCAGATATACCTAAAATAAAAGTTATTTAAAAAGGCTATTTGATTTTATCGCACTTAAAGCATAATGATTACGATGGTCTGCCTCCATCTAGCAAAGGGATATCCCCCCGGACAGATGTTGTGTCCGGAGACGGCCGTCCGACGGACATGCATTGTAGCTTTGACCAGTCGTACGCGCGCTGTAAATAACCTTCGCCCGATTCAGAACGAGCGCTCTGATTGGTAGCGGGCGATGAAGTGCGACAGAGACGCCACAGCGTTAAATTAAAACTTATTTGACTAGCTTAAATAAAATATAAAAAATAAATTGTACTCTCAGTCAAACATACTGCACAGTGTTTTGTAAGTAACGGACCAATACATGGAAAAATCAGAGATATGTATCACAAGAATATTATAAATAAAATGTTGAATAAAAATAAGATTAATCACTAATCGTTGTCTTTTAAATATCATAATAATTATCTGCCAAGAGCGAGTCGGATACGCGCAAGGGTTCCGTATCAGAATCTTTAATAGCGCCAAACTGTCATGTTAGATAAATTATTTATTTTTAAAGTAAATCATCATCATTGGCCCATTTCATCTACGAAAGGTGATTTCATGTAGCGTCCGGATGGTTATTGCATCTGCGTAAATAAAGAACTAAATATTCAGTAAATGTTTCAAGTATTTTAATGAAATGAGAATAAAATCATGTTTGTTGTATTCCCTCTTTTTTTACTTATATTCTGTTATAGAGCTTGTATATAGTAGCTATATATGTATGTAAGTCCTCTGTAAAAATTTCAACTGCGTAGTTATCACAGTTCATGAGAATACCGCCTGGTGAGACGGAGACAGCGAAGTCTAAGCACTACGGCCCCGTTTGAACTCTTTGGGTACGGAACCCTAAAACAGCGGAAGCCTAAACCTCATAATGAGTGTCATACTATAAAATAATATATTCCTATAATATATGCAACCGTTTATTTTCTTTTTGACAGATCTAGTTTGACAGTTATAGTGTTGTGACCAGTGATTTTGGTGGACACGATATCGATTCATTTAACATTCTATCGATGCTGTCAAAAATAAAATAATCTGCTGAACTTCTATGATAATATTATGTAATAAATAAAAGATGTGAATACATTTTCATCATATCTGTATTTCAATATTTACAATAATATAAAGCTGTGATCCATTTTCATTGTTTCATTTTTAAAAAACATCTTTATTTAAGACAATTTCTAATACAAAACATTAAAATAATAGACTAGAAAAAACGCCTAGTTCTTTCAACTCCTTAAAATATGGCACAAATAAAATCTTAGATTCTAAACATTAGGATTTGTTTCACATTGTCTTAAAAATGAAGATGTTTTTTTGTTTTAAAGCCATGTTTATTTATTCTTCTTCCCCAAATCGCTTGAATATTTGCGGGATAACGTCAGTTTCTTCTTCTTCTTGCTTTAAGTTTTCTTTTTTCATCTCACCACTGTTCCTTTGAGGATTCTTGGTGCCAGAGTATCCTGGAAAAACGATAATAAGATCAGATTGAGTGATCTATGTAATTTTTATAGTATCGTAAAGGTTACCATGCCAGACTGCTAATCAGAAGGTTCCGGGTTCGATTCCCGGCCCCGTCAACATCTTTGTGCTTAACTAAATTTGTTGGCTGTGGGTTTGGGTGTTAAATATGTATTTATATATAATATGTATGTATGTATATGTAGTATATCAGTTGTGTTAGCAACCATAATACGAGCTAGAAATGGTTCAGTATGGGGCTAACCAGCCGTGTGTGAATGTGTCCTAATATTTATATTTATATTATTATATTTATATTCCTCCTCTAATATAATTTAATAAATGAAATAGAGTGATAATGTAATGTAATATAATAATAATAATAACAATTAATAATTGATTTTGTTAAGATAAGTAAATTAAAGCATGTCACAAATATTTGAAATTGCAGTCCTATTAACTGATGTACGACATTCTAATTTAGTCATTGGAAGGAACGAACCTCCATGACACGGGCGCTCAGTCCAGTTTGAGGGTTAGGGATATTAAATTATGTACATACATTTCATGAATAAAAACATTTTGAATTTGAATATGATATGTGCCACTAAAAGATAGGAAGGAAGATATGAGCAACGGCCGCCACTGACAATGATAATATCCAAGGCTATCAGTGACAATAGTCATTCGCATATTGTACTAGCTGACCCGGCAAACGTTGTTTTGTCTTAATAATTATTTCTAAATATACAGTAGCCGATTCTCAGACCTACTGAATACGCATATAAAATTTGGAAAAAATCGGTCAAGCCGTTTCGGAAGAGTACGGTAACAAACACTGTGACACGGAAATTTTATATATAAGATTATGCAGAGCGATGCGTCAGTATTAAAATGGTCGTACGCGCGTTGTTAACATCATTAGCGCGATTCAGAAACAAGCGCTGTGATTGGTAGCGAGCAGTGATGTGTGGCGCCAGCCATACAAACGTTTGATTCTTCTTTGAGCCAAACATTACATTGTAGCTTCCCGACAGCGGAAGAATTTTTCGAATCAGTCCAGCAGTTTCGGAGCCTATTCGCGTCAAACAAACAAACAATTCATCTTTTTCTCTTTATAATCTAAAGTACCTGGTTGACCGAGCTTTACTCGTTTTTTTTTTATATGACATTTTCTAAAAATGTTTCCTAGCTAGATCGATGTATGGCCCCCCTCCGAAACCCCCTATATACTAAATTTCATGAAAATCGTTGGAGCCGATTCCGAGATTTCAATAATATATATACAAGAATTGCTCATTTAAAGATATCAGATTAGATAGATAGATAGATATAGAACAGGGAGGGAACATAAAATCGATCTTATATCTTTAAGATTCTCACCGGCTTTGGTCCCCCAGTAGCTCTTAGAAGCAGTCCCGCAAGGTTTGCAGGAGCACACGACCGGCGAGGCGAGCTGGTGGGGCTGCTCCGTGCCGTCCTCGCAGTTCAGGATCACCTGGATAGGCTGGAACTTGGTCGCTGTACAGCACTCGCACTTTGTCTCGTGAATGCCTGTCTCTGAAACGAAATAGGATACACGTATAAATAAAATTTGCATAAGCAGCCCACTATACGTTCACTGCTGGGACTCGGGGCCTTCCCTCACGAGGAGAGAGATATAGGTTATAATCCACCACGCTGGCCATGTGCGCGTTGGCGGATGACACACGTCTTCGGATATTGTGGTTCTCAAACGTGCCGGTTTCCTCACGATATTTTCCTTCACCGTAAAGCGAGTGCAGATCCACACATAACTTGAAAAACAAGTCATTGGTGTAGAGCCGGGATCGAACCAGGGGCCGTCTGATTGAAAAGCAGACGTTATTACCACCGAGCCACACTCGCTTTTTTTATATAAATAAAATTAAAACCCCGAAATATAATTTTGGCCATCTTGTATTTGGAGGGTCATATATTACCGTAGATTTCATAAAATACGCTTGCCTTGAACACAATTGGTCACCTGATGGTAAGTGATATTATGCTCTAAGCCCACACCTTCGTGGTTTGCACAACCAAGGTGTGGGCAAACGCCTTAGTTAGTAGGTACAACGACTTTTTTCCCGTCCGATGGTAAGAAGGGGCGGGGGGAATAAATATAACCTATAAAAAACCGGAAGGCTGGCCACTATGCGGCGATGATGCTCTATAGAGTGTATTTGTATGGCGATGCTTTATAGAATGTATTTTTTTGTAAACTGACCTGTAATTTGACATATTATTAATAAAATGTTTATCTGTTTATAGTTTTGTAGCTTGGCCGTACAAAGATCATCGTAGCAGCTTATCTCTATCTGTTTCATTGAAGTTTGTATTGATAGTCCATAAGTACGAGTACTATGCGTGCCAACTAAGAATAGGACTGTCAAAACCGCCATCTTGCTCAATCATACGCGCAAACTTATATTATAAAAAAACGCAAACGCATATTCAGTTTATATGTTTAATGTACGCTGTTTTGCTATTTCTTATACATTTTACGGCAAATTAATTATAAATGAGTAGGATTTTAAAGTAAAAGCATATTTATAAAAATATAATTTCTTTTTCATTGTTGTCACTTCTTTTTGTACTAAATAAAATTGTTTATTATATACTGCTTACAGCACTTAAGTCAAAACTATCCAACACCAATGTTTCGTCACGGGTTTTTTTTAGGTGTTGTTTATTTGCCTTGGGTTCTTCTTACCCGTAGAATTAATTAATCCAAAATTATCCAGTAATAAAATCAAGAATAATTAAACAATAATTAAATTTTAATTAAATTACTTTTTTACGCTTTCTTTGCTAGCAGTACTTTTTTGACAGTTATCGTGTGAAGTTGAAGCAAGCGCGATCCTATTCTTAGTTGGCACGCATAGTATAATTGTCAATAAACGTGTGGCGTCTTTGTCGCACTTCATCGCCCGCTACCAATCAGAGCGCTTGTCCTGAATCGCGCAAACGGTATTTTCAACGCGCGTACGACTGGTCCTAGCTACAATGCATGTCCGTCGGACGACCGCAGGATATCCTTCTGCTAGATGGAGGCAGACCATCGTCGCTCCATAAATGTTTTATTTTTTTGCTGAGGGAAATCCACCCTGAGCACCACACCAGGGACGCAGCAAGTAGAGATCATACTGTAGACGTACTGGTGTCGTAGATCGCGCCGGAGTCGCACGCGCCGCGGCACTCGCGGAACGCCCGCAGCGGCTGCTTGTTGACGCACAGCCCGTGCGCGCCCAGCCGCGTGCGGACCACCTCCACCGTCGACTTGCTCGGGACCACCACCGCCGCGCATTTACCTGACGGATGTACACATACGAGTTACTAAACACTGCAATGAAACTAGCAAAAACGATACTTAGATATTTATTTTTATTTTATTTTCAGCCTATTGTGTCCCACAGCTGGGCAAAGGCCTCTCTTCCCTCCTTCCAGACAGCCCGGTCTTCAGCTTTGGTGGCCCAGTTTGTGTCATGTTTGTCTAGGTCATGACGCCACCTTTGTCTGGGTCGACCTCGAGGTCGTTTCGCGTTCGGTACCCAAGTAGTACAAACCTTCGCCCAGCGGTCACCTGACATACGGCAGATACTTAGATAAATAAAATAAAAAATTAGGACACATTTCACACACGGCTGGTTAATCCCATACTGAACCATTTCTAGTTTGTGTTGTGGTAGCTAACACAAGAAATGAACACTATAATATGCATTTATATATTTTGTGAAAATTGTAAGTGGTAGCTAAAATACGAAAAGAAATGGAACACGTTAATTGTATGGAGACCCCCCTCAATATTTTTTTATTTTTAGTATTTGTTGTTATAGCGGCACGGGATTTCCCACTAGGTGGGGTCGGCACTGCATGTTTTTCTCTTCCACGCCACTCTATCAGCCGTCATCTCCACATTCACTCCCTTCTCATTCATATCCTCCTTCACACAATTCATCCACGTCTTCTTCGACTTGTAACTTTAGTGTTATCAATAAATGATTTGTTTTTGTATTTATTAATTTAACTAACTCCCTCAAACCCAGGGAATCCTACTGAGGGAGTTAGTGCCCTTAAATTATCTGCTTATCACCGAAACCGCTCTTAAAAAAATAAAAAATATCAAATTTTGTGTACAAATAAAAATAATTATATTAATATGTATTCTTATGTTCAAAATAATAATCATTATTACGAATGTCATTATAATATGTGAATGTATGTTTTGCCTGAATAAACAATTTATTTATTATTATTATTATTATTATTATTTATTTGAAACCCTAAAAGGTGTAGAAGCCACTTACTCAGATTGTCCGCAGGCTCGTTGCAGGTCTGGCAGCAGGTGCCGTCGAGCAGGTACTCGGGGTTGCAGGCGGACACGTCGGGGCAGCTCTGGTGGGATGACGTCACGAACACCTCCTCGCCCGCTCGCTCGCACGAGAACGTCGTGCAGTTGTCGGCTGAGTACCACGTGGTGCCTGGGGGGGAAAGGGGAGGGAGACGATAAGTTCATTCATCTTCATCTACAGGGCTAGCATAAGACGAGGTGCTACAGTCTATAGTCTTTCCACCATCTTTTCCACATGTCAGTGGAGTAATAATCTTTTCCTCGTCACATGGTAACAAGGGAAAGGGGTACCACCTGGTGCCTGGGGGTGGGAAGGGGGGCGTTAAGTTCATTCATCTTCATAAGACGAGGAGCTATATAGACTACTAGCTGACCCGGCAAACGTTGTTTTGCCTCACTTAAGGGGAACAGGGCCATCTATTGATTACTTACTCAACCCAGTCGAAAGGTATCGACATCTGTTAGAATCATTTGGAGTTAACAGATAATTGTGACTGTCAAATAAGAACAGACAATAATTAGCAATAAATTACGACTATAATTTGAGATTTAAATTATCCTATCTCTCAAGTTTGATTGAACTGCACATGGTGTGCGATTTTATTATAATCGGTTAAGTGGTTTAGGAGTCCATTGAGGACAAACATTGTGACACGAGATTTATAAATATATATATATATAGACTATAGCTCCTAGTCTTTCCACATTTTTTTCCGCCTGTAAGTAAGAATCTTTTCCTCGTCACATGGTAACAAAGGAAAGGGGTACCACATGGTGCCTGGGAAGGGGAACAATATGTTCATTTATCTTCATCTGCAGGGCTAGCATGCGACGAGGAACTATATTTCCACCATTTTTTCAAGCTGTCAGTGGGAGTAATACTTATTTTATAACATACATACATACTTTTTTACTTTTAATGGGCTTCCGCTTGATCGCAATTCACCTGATGCTAAGCGATATTGCGATCTAAGGTGGAGCGCGCTTGCCCAGAAGAAACCGGTTCACTCTTGCCTTGAAAACCGCTAGATTAGTTATCGGTTCTTATCTTTACATGGTAATAAGGGAAAGGGATACAATGTTTCCACTTGACGTTTATCGTGGACGTTTTATTCCGTTGTTTAAGTATGGACACAATGGGTAATCGCGAGTCCACGAGACAGTGCTCTAAAAGTAGACAAAATTGCCAAGTGGTTAAATTTAAGTTCAGCTTTCCAGTTATCATGGTTTCTGAGATACATCCTGGTGAAAAAAAGATAGCAGTGGAGGCTTAGTAAGGGTCCCCTTTTTGCCTTTTAGTTACGGAAGCCTAAAAAAACAAATATGCAATGTAAGAAGAATTTATTGACAAAATTTCTCGAGTCACCGAGGACGCTGCTAGAAGCCTGCGCCGGCGTACGCGAGATCAGCTAGTTGGAGTAGCGACCACCACTCAGGCCCTACGCACTGAGGAAGCCAGAAGACTTCTGATTGCGGGAAGGAGCCCGTATATCAACGTACGTATAGAGGGTCCCGTTTTTACCTTTTAGATACGGTACCATAAAATAGAACAGCTCTGCACTCTATTGGTGCGAGTGAGGCGCCGCGTGACGTCACTGTGATCTCACCTGGCGCCTTCAGCTCGTCTCCAATGACACAAGCGGCCTGCACGCAGTGTCCGCAGCACACGCCCTCTGCCGGCGGCTTGTACTGCCAGCCTCGCTTACACTCCCTCACACAGCGCTGCTCGCTGGCGGTGTGAGTGAGGCGGCGCGTGACGTCACTGTGATCTCACCTGGCGCCTTCAGCTCGTCTCCAATGACACAAGCGGCCTGCACGCAGTGTCCGCAGCACACGCCCTCTGCCGGCGGCTTGTACTGCCAGCCTCGCTTACACTCCCTCACACAGCGCTGCTCGCTGGCGGTGTGAGTGAGGCGGCGCGTGACGTCACTGTGATCTCACCTGGCGCCTTCAGCTCGTCTCCAATGACACAAGCGGCCTGCACGCAGTGTCCGCAGCACACGCCCTCTGCCGGCGGCTTGTACTGCCAGCCTCGCTTACACTCCCTCACACAGCGCTGCTCGCTGGCGGTGTGAGTGAGGCGGCGCGTGACGTCACTGTGATCTCACCTGGCGCCTTCAGCTCGTCTCCAATGACACAAGCGGCCTGCACGCAGTGTCCGCAGCACACGCCCTCTGCCGGCGGCTTGTACTGCCAGCCTCGCTTACACTCCCTCACACAGCGCTGCTCGCTGGCGGTGTGAGTGAGGCGGCGCGTGACGTCACTGTGATCTCACCTGGCGCCTTCAGCTCGTCTCCAATGACACAAGCGGCCTGCACGCAGTGTCCGCAGCACACGCCCTCTGCCGGCGGCTTGTACTGCCAGCCTCGCTTACACTCCCTCACACAGCGCTGCTCGCTGGCGGTGTGAGTGAGGCGGCGCGTGACGTCACTGTGATCTCACCTGGCGCCTTCAGCTCGTCTCCAATGACACAAGCGGCCTGCACGCAGTGTCCGCAGCACACGCCCTCTGCCGGCGGCTTGTACTGCCAGCCTCGCTTACACTCCCTCACACAGCGCTGCTCGCTGGCGGTGTGAGTGAGGCGGCGCGTGACGTCACGGGAACACGTCCAGTTCTTGCAGGGGTCGGGGGATGGCCAGGTCTGACCCTCCTGTTGAGGAAATAGGTTTTAATCGACTGTAATTTGCATAGAGTAGAGCATGTTCTTCTACTAGTTTATACCTACGAGAAACAATTCCGAGTCATAAGTTTTTTAAAGGCAAGACATAACCTTATAAATATATACTTTATGTATATATTGATTTTCACCTTAAAATCATTTACATTATAAGTATTTCCTGCCTTCGAAAAATAAAGCATTCTTCGCTATTCTAGCTGTTAAAACTTATTTAAAAAGTTTTTTTTAAATCTTGGCGCTTTGGACGTGGTCCCCCGTTTGCCCCCCAAGATCCGAAGGTTGACGAAGAAGAACGTCAGTTTATATTTTGATTACATCCATACCTGATAAATCTTGTCTCCCACTCGGCACGCCACAGCCTCCTGTTTGCTGCAACACTTCCCGGGAGTCTTCTCCTCTTCTAGCACAAACTGCTTCTTCAGGGACTCCGCTACCTCGGGACACGTCTCGTTTGAACTTTGCACTTGGAGCTGGGAAACAAAAGAGTACTTTAATAACCTAGAATTACGCATGAGAAAAATGAATCGATATCGTGCTTACTATATCTATACTATAAGACTCTTTGTCGTGACTCATACATTCATCTATAGGCAACGCAGAGCCCAAACGGCTGGTCCTAGGGTTATGAAATTTGGAGGGTGTATTTGTTTTAGTATGTAGACGCGTACTAAGAACGGATTGTTTGAAATTCCACCCCTACGGGGGTGAAAAGGGGTAAAAAAGTTTATATGAAACTTCTTTGTTTTTGAACTTCTAGCAATGAAATTTAGAATATGTACAGTTTATGTAAAATTAAAAATAATGATATAAAGTTTTTTTGCCAGGGGTGAACTAAGGGTGTGTAATGAGTGTGAAAGTTTGTATAGAAAATTCTTTGATTATCAAGTAAGTCTTGAAAATTATTAAGGTAGTAGTTAATCAATGGTTAAATAAAAATCATTAACATTTTTGCCAGAGGTGCATAAAAGGCGATACCATAGGGGTTGAAAGTTAAAAGTACAAGTGGGCGGAGCTGCGGTCAACAGCTAGTTATATATAGTCCTCCTAGGCGTATCCGCCAATGGCGAACTTGGCTAAGTTAATTCCGGCTATGTGCTCGGATATGGCTGGCTAAGCCAATTTAGTTTTAAACAGCCTATTGCACGGTTAATTCATTTTAGTTATAATTTTAATTATTTTCTGTTTTGAAAATGATGAAAATAAAAATAAAATGTTTGCTTCTGAAAGTATACTTAAGAATCAATAAAACACTTGAGAGGTTTCAAGGGACACCCGGATGGAACGAAGTTCATTCATCTCATTAATCATTAAATAAATAATCCTCAGAATACAGTATTCTGTGAAATAATCCTGTATCCTGAGAAATATCCTGAGAAATAATCTCATCGTCGCGACACCACACTGTTCAATGCGAAATAGAAATGAAATTATCTGGCTTGCTTTCTATAAGAGAGAGAGAGACACAGACAGACAGAGAGAAATGCGCACCCCGCACTGCTTACTATAGCAAAAAGTGTCGTGACAACTTTTCGTAAGATTTTTTTCCGTCTAGCCCCCTTTCACAACGCGCGATAAGGAACTTTGTTCCACAATTCTTAGGTTGCAACAAATCTCCACTAGCGCCGTCAACTGAACTGCTAAGTTCAGCTGCTAAGACGACCTCGTTGGCGTAAAGTTACCATGCCGGACTGCCAATCAAAAGGTTCCGGGTTCGATTCCCAGCACGGTCAACATCTTTGAGCTTAACTAAATTTGTTGGCTGTGGATCTGGGTGTTAAATATGTATCTATATAAAATATGTATGATGTAGTATATCAGTTGTGTTAGCCACCATAACAGGAACTAGAAATGGTTCAGTATGGTGTTAACCAGCCGTGTGTGAAATGTGTCCTAGCTATCTATCTATCTAAGCCTATAAATCAGCCCACTGCAGGGCAAAGGCCTCCAGCAACCATAACACGAACTAGAAATGGTTCAGTATGGTGTTAACCAGCCGTGTGTGAAATGTGTCCTAGCTATCTATCTATCTATCTAAGCCTATAAATCAGCCCACTGCAGGGCAAAGGCCTCCCTACCATCCCTCCACTTTTGTCTGTCCTGGGCAACGGTGACCTAATATTTATTTATTTATTATTTAAGTTGGTGGCACTGTACAGTAGTAAGACTCACGGTTCCGTCGGACAGGAGGCAGGTGTAGTTGGTGCAGTAGTCGGCCGAGGTCCACTTGTCTCCGATAGGTCGCTCCGCGCCCTCCACCACGCAAGCCACGGGTTCGCACTTGCCGCAGCATTGCTTGCTCTCGGGACTCGCGGGGACGTAGCGCCAACCCTGCCGAGTTTACATATCTTATATCTTATCTTATCTTACTTTATAATAACGCAGCTCTACAAAAAAACATTTTTTTTTTGTTGCCCTGTTTATCATCGCAAATTGTTACGTTTTTAAGTGCCCAGATTACGAATATATTCGTAAAAGTACTAAATTTGCTCATTTCTACAAATTGAATATTGAACAATTTATCGTCAAAATTAAATTTTTCAGTCATTTGATGAAAAAAATCCGAGCAAATCTTACAAAATTATTGATATTTTCACGAATTGTGTGTATAAACGGACCCAAAATCATCATTATATCAAAGGCAACAAAACCACTGTAGACCAGTGTAATTTATCCTTGTTTCCTTTACACACACTCACTCATATTTAACTAGCACTCAACATAACAACATATCCCAACTACATTTGTAGCACCTCTGAAGAGAGCTAGCTCCTGCAAACACAGGGTATCCTACTGCAGGAGCTAGCAACCATACTTACATTAAGACTTAGCTTCTAGAATTAATATTAATTAGTTAAGGTACCTATACTTAATGTTTGTTTTGTTTAGAATGAAAGTTGGTCCAATAAATTATTTTGTATTTGTATTTGTTATCTTATCTTATATCTTTAAATGAGCAATTCTTGTATATATATAATTAGAATCTCGGAATCGGTTCCAACGATTTTCATGAAATTTAGTATTGTTACGTGCTAGACGGGGCACTCGGGATAAAGGTTTGAGTCTATGACAAAAAGGTCGGTTTCGTGGATTACTAGGATTTATTCACTATGGAATCCCCACGCTGAACATTCTGTTCTGGGAGCTTCGCGACATTATATAGGGGGTTTCGGGGGCGATAAATCGATCTAGCTTGGAATCATTTTTAGAAAATGTCATGTTAAAAAAAAAAACCGAGCAAAGCTTAATCAACCAGGTACTACTATTAAAATGCTGTATGTATTTCTTTTCATATCATATACTACACATGTTTCTTAAAACATTTTTTTTATTAAAACTAAAAATAAATACGAGTATTAACCATACGATATACGGGATTTTTAAGCAATTATTTTTCGATCTTTATATATTATATTGATATACATTCTGTGAAATTTATTCCGTTATTATGTATTAGTTTTAAAAATATTATATATTACTTTCTTTCTTAAATCAAAATAAAATTAATATTCTCATATAAAAACGTGTTTTTTGCATGTTTATGCTATATATCAAATGACGATAGCAGACGCTTAAAATTTTCACAGAATATATAGATTTATAATACCTTTCAAAGTAAATCATTAGATAAATATGAATGAAAATAAATATTAAAAATTGGCCATAATGGGCAAAAATTAATAGGAAATTAGGTTATTATCAATTTAAAATTAATATATAAGGAGGGCTCTCGTACAAAAAACGTAATTTTAAGCAATTTTTTCTCGATATTTATATTGGTAGACCCTCTAAACATTCACAGAATGTATAATTATGATTATGTATTAGTTTAAGAATGAAAATAAAAACATATAAAAACAGGTTTTCTTGAATTTTTTAATATACTAATATAATATATTATAATATTTAATATACTAATTAATATAATGGTACGGAACCCTTAATGTGCGCTCGCGATCGGCACTTGGCCATGTTTTTATATTACAGCTAGGCATTTGACCATCATGTCGCGTAACCGCAATAGCGACAATCTGGCCTAAACTAAACCATGCCTAGTTTGGAATATTGGCTCTCAAGGCCGACTAGGCCGTCAAATTTTCACACAATATACCAACAGCTGTCAAGAATCAAAAGTTGTCAACAGTGTTGCCGATGAAAACACATAGATGGCGCTGACCGGTCTTAAAACGCGATAACGGTACGAGCGGGATTCTCGGGTACACCAAAACGAGCGGTAGCCACTTCGGAATATCCGTGAAACGATATTCTATCCCACTTCTGATTTAAAAAAACATTTTTAGACGTTGCATAGCCCTGAGCCAGCAACATTAAAACTTTTACAACTAACAGCATGTCGAGGTTAATGTGCCATCTTGTCATTTCCAAATTTCCCAATTATAGTTTAGTTATTTGCCGCTTCACCCTGACTGACTAAACCTTTTAATTATTATTTTTTTCGTTGGTTTTTAATAGTTTTTATGTGTTTGATGGTGTTTCTAATTCTTTGGTCGACGCTACTCGTGACCAAAATGTCGGCCTCTATTTTGCACAGCGAATCAGCGTTGCTATTGCTATACAAAGAGGCAACTCGGCTGGCATTTTAGGTAGTACTCTTCCCACTGGCACTGGTTTTTTAGATTAGATATAATTTTAATTTAATGAATTTTAGATTAGAGTTACATTAAGAAATATTGAATTTGCAGTAATTCATGTTGTTTTTAAGATATACTCATGTATGTAAATGTGCTGTAATAAAAATATTTCATTCTTTGTTTTTTAATTATATGTTTGTTCGATTTTTTTTAAATAATATAAGGTACACCTTGTTGTTGTACAATAGTATGTAGGTAAGTTAGTTTTGTAAAAATATTCTGCTTCATTATGTACACCACTATATTTGGACAAATAGACGTTTTATTTTATTTTAACAGACATCTTCTGTGTCTAAAATAAATATGTTCTTTCGTTCTATCTTTCTTTATTAATTTTTATCCAATTAAGTAAAATTTGATAAGAATGAATGCTGTATTATTATTAATTTATTACTTTAAATACGTTCCTGAAAAAGATACGAGTATTAGTTAGTTAAGATATTCGGGTCGTTCTTGGAGCAGAGTTTGGCCATAACTATTCAGCGCAGTAATGCAGCGATATGGGCACCTTTGCACCAGGGGCAAGTTATTTGGTTTTTTTTTATTCTGACATATTCATTTTATATAATTTAAATTTATATTTATTTATGTCAACATTGGTTTTATACGTGTCACATATTAAAAACTAAAACTGAAATGTAAAAAAAAAAAATTAAATTGACATTATGTTCTTTGTATTAAATAAAATACGGTTGTAAAATAATTCCAATGTAAAGATATAAATTATTAATATCTATTGTATAACAAAAAAATACGAAATACACGTTTATTGTATGGTGACGGCTGTATCTCAGAAACCGTGATAGCTAGAAAGCTGAACTTCACAAGATATGTATTTCCCGTGCCACTACGAGGGTGAATCAAAAAATTCTTGGAATCAATATTAAAAAATGCGAAGATTTAAATTATATTTTTTTTTTCTACATAATCTCCCTCCAATGCAATGCATTTAGAATAACGCGTTTCTAACTTCCTTATTCCTTGTGAAAAAAAAATATTTTCTTGACTCTCGAAAAATTCCTCTACGGCAGCTATAACTGCCTCATTATCGTGAAATTTTGTTCCACGAATTTCCTCTTTTAATTTTGGAAATAAGTGAAAATCACTTGGGGCTAAGTCCGGAGAATATGGTGGGTGGTCAAGGATATTGAAGCCAGCACAGCGGATTGCGTTGAGCGCAACTTCTGATCGATGAGCAGGAGCGTTATCTTGAAGGAACAACACGCCCAACGACAGTTTTCCACGACGTTTTTCTTTAATCGCTTCACGCACTTTCGGGATTAAATTTGCATAATAGGGTCCAGTAATCGTGTGGCCTTTTGGCATGTAATCAATAAAAAAGATTCCTTCACTATCCCAGAACACAGTTTAGCCATAACTTTGCCAGCGGTAGGAGCAACTCGAAATTTCTTAATGGATGGAGAGGATGGTCGTTTCCAAGACGTGCTTTGTCTTTTAGTTTCAGGATCAAAATGGTGGACCCACGTTTCATCCATGGTGACAAGACGACGGCAAAAATTATCCGAATCACGCTGGAACATTTCGAGATTACGCTTGGAAATTTCCAAACGTCGCTTTTTGTTTTCGTCGGTTAACATTCGTGGCACCCATCTTGCAGACACTTTTTTGAACCCCAGTGAATCAATTAAATGGATTGAACGCTACCAAAAGATATCTTTAGGATCTCAGCTATATGTTTTATAGTCATTCTTCTGTCTTCCAAAACCAGATTCTCAACCTTTTTGACATTTTCTTCTGTAACGGAGGTTGAAGGCCGCCCAGAACGCGGGTCATCTTTACAGCTTGATCTACCTCTTTTAAATTCAGCCACCCAGTACGCAACCGTAGAATAGGGTACAACATCATCCCCTAATGTCTGCTGAATGTCCAAAAAAATTTCCTTCGTAGACATTTTTTTCAAACTGAGATATTTTATCACCGCACGTAACTCACTTTTATCCATAATTTTAACTTTTTAGCAACTCGTTGCACAAAAAAAATTATTACATGCGAACGAACTGACAAAAACAAGTGACAGTCTGCATAAATATAGAGTGATAGACACTCTTTAATTTGAATATCGAACTTGATCCAAAAAGGTTTCATATATATGCACTTCTAAGAACTTTTTGATAAACCCTCGTATTACACCAAAGACTAAAAATAAAATTAAATGTAAAAGATTCCTCATACAATAATCGTGATTGTTTCGTAATTCATGCTATATACAGCGAACTAGGATATGCTATATATCATTAACGGTAGTTCGTAGACACTTAAACATTTCACAGAATACATAAATGTATTTTCCAAATTATACTGTAAAATGTATATGAAATAAATATTTAAGCGGGTCTCCCATACAACGAACGTAATTTTAAGTATTTTTTACTCCATGTTATAAACGACAATTGGTATACTAAATCAAAGATAAATTATAAAATAAAATGGTTATTCATAAGATCTTTAGATTCTTTACCTTTCATGTGCGAGCCCGATTAGCACTTGACCAATTTTTGATACAAAATTCGAAATATACCTACATAGTACATATTTATAAATGTGTATATTGATATATTAATTTCATAGGGACAATGGACAGCCAGTAAGTGAGCAGACTTTTCATAGTATAATCAGATAATGTAAAATACCAGTCACTGGTAGATTAATAGATTTAGATTTCACTGTAATGCTGAAATGATATGTGATACAAAAAGGGCGCCTTGTTTCAGAACGCCCCGTTTAAAAACTAGAGTTTTCAAGCATAATCGTAAAACGATTATATGCCACAAACTCATTTAACCTGGCTGAAATGACTAGTGTTTGTCGTGAGACAAACGTAACCGCGAGCTAATTTTTCTACTAGCGACATCTATCGGTAGCTTACGATGGTCTTGTATTTAGTACGTTTAGTGTTTACCATTAGAGTTTATAGCTTATGTATGCTAGCACTTAGCAGCCCGACTTCGCTTATTCACAGAATGTACCTATAATATTATATTATTTTTAAAAATAAATTATAAAATTAATACAGGGGGGCTCCCATATAAAAACGTGTTTTATTGCATTTTTTTAAGATAATGATACGGAACCCTTCATGTGCGAGCCCGAACGGCACTTGGCCATTTTTTTATATTACAGCTGGGCATTTGACCATCATGTCGCGTAACCGCAATAGCGACAATCTGGCCTTAACTAAACCATGCCTAGTTTGGAATAATTGGCTCTCAATGTCGACTAGGCCGTCCTCGTTTCACACATACCAGCTGTAAATAATATAACTTCGCTCATTAAATGCAAAAGGGACAGAAAATAAATCAAAATCGAAAATAGTTTTATTGCTAAAATACATTTTAAATGACTTATATTTATTATAAGATTCGTTTGAAAAGCCAACATTTTCGGTCTAATAGGCCGTAGAAACACATAACCGCCTTTTTTTTTTTACGGTTTGGTTGCTAAGTTCAGTGCAAAGACGCCATAAGACGCCAAATTTTATATATTAGATACCAGGGATAAAAACACAACTTTTGATATATTTATTTTCAATACAATATGAAAAAATCATAAATGAAACAATTACAATTCTGTAAAAATAAATGATTTGCTTCTCTTGTAAAAATAGCATGTTGTCATGTGTTATTTAGGTATGTGTTTTGTATTTAGGGAGCGATTTGCAGTGTTGTCGATGAGAACACACAGATGGCGCTGACTGCTCTTAAAACGCGATAGCGGTACGAGCTGGATTCTCGAGTACAACAAAATAAGTAGTAACCTATACGAATATCCGTGCGACGCAATCCCTAAATCGTTGATTGTTTGCTATTTTTAAACGTTGCATAGCCCTGAGCTAGCAACATTATAAATAACTATTAATTTAAAAAAAAATTCCGATGGTCCGACGCGTTTATTATTATTATAATTTTATGCTCATATGCTGATTTCCTCATATCTCAAATTAAAATAACATAAGTAAAATCATTTAACTGAACTAATGAAGATAACTCCGAATTAAATATTTAGGTTTTATACAGAAAATAATTATAAGTTTAAATAACTTAGGGCGCGTAACCACACGGCTCAGAATACAGAAAGAACGTATTCTGAGCCACACGGGCTGGGCCGCCGAAAAACACCGTTAGATGCTCGGCGACAGATTATAATCTATACTAAAAGAATCTTTGTCCTGACTCATTCATTCATTCATTCAGCTATAGACAACGCACAGCCCAAACGGCTGGTCCTAGGGTTGTGAAATTTGGAGGGTGTATTTGTTTTAGTACGTAGACGCGTACTAAGAACGAATCTTTGGAAATTCCACCCTTATGGGGGTGAAAAGGGGTAAAACAGTTTGTATGAAACTTCTTTGTTTTTGAACTTCCAGCAATGAAATTTGGAATATGTATAGTTTATGTAAAATTAAAAATAATGGTATCAAGTTTTTTTGCCAGGGGTGAACTAAGGGTTTGTAATGGGGGGTGAAAATTTGTATGGAAAATTCTTTATTTATCAAGTTAAAGTCTTGAAAGTTGTTATGGTAGTATATTATTAAATGGTTAAATTAAAATTATATATTTTTTGCCAGGGGTGCATTAAGAGGGATGCCATTGGGGTTGAAAGTTTAAAATTAAAGTTTTATGTTTTTGAACTTAGACGTGTAATATTTGGAGTGTATATATATTTTAGTACGTGTATTAAGAATAGATTTTTGGAAATTCTACCCTTAACCCCTTAACCCCCGTTAAAGGGGGTAAAAAAGTTTGTATGAAACTTTTATGTTTTTAAACTTCTAGCAATGAAATTTGGAATATGTATAGTACATATAAAATTAAAAATAATGGTATCAAGTTTTTTTGCCAGGGGTGAACTAAGGGTTTGTGGGGGGAGGGGGTTGAAATTTGTTTGGAAATTTCTTTATTTATCTAGTTAAAGTCTTGAAAGTTGTTATGGTTGTAGTTTCTATGATGGTTAAAATAAATTTGTAAAAATATTTGCCAGGAGTGCATTAAAGTATGCCATCGGGGCTTAATGTTCAAAGGGAAAGTTTTGTGTTTTTGAAATTAAATACTTCTGAATTAGAATTTCAGTATGTGGTTCACTTAGTGGTATGGTTCACATATTCTAATTATTTCAATTATAATAATGGCTTGGACAAAATGATATCATCTGTCGCATCATCAAAGTAGCTAAAATCAGAGATAACTAGATCTCAGGAATCGAATGCGGACAGACAGATGCGGCTCATTTTGATATCATACCAATGTAATGTTTAAATAAAATGTGCACGGGAATAGGATACAATATAATTTTTCCACAGGTTACCCGAAAAGCAACCTACACGCGGGCGGAGCCGCGGGCAACCTCTAGTTATTATATAGGTAAGTGTGTAGTACAAGTAAATTAGATTGTAATTTTTGTAACTATCTCAATAAATGTTTTTTAACTAAATTGAATCAGAATTAAGGCATGCAATATATTACTTAAAAATTAAAATACTTTTTTGAAAAAGATATCTTTTTCTCAAAGTACAGTATAAAATAAATATTGTGTGGTTATTCCTAAAAGTTAGACTTGTGGCGTTAGTCGTTATATGTTATCTGTGGTCAGACAATCGTATAGTTTTTACTCTATGGGGTTTTGACAGGAAAAAAAGATAGACGGAATGTTTTGGAGGTTAATTTAAGAGTTGAATTTGAATATTAATATCTCACTTTACTATACGCAACACCGTCGTTTTATTTGCTTCCGTCGTGATCATCCTCCTCACCCCAAACTGGTGACCACCGACGCTGAATTTTTGAAGAACTCACGTCATATTCGGAGTCCGAAAACCAACGGCGGGAACTTAGGGTGTTATCAACCTGTTGCAACACCCTACACCGGTCAACTGCAATACCCTTTGGCCTTGTTACCACCGCCAGTGCCAGAGCCTGGCTCATTGGCAGCGACAACGCCAGAGATCTGTTCCTGACATCGGTCATCCCGCCCAAGTCGAAAAACTCTGCTTTCAACTAAGTTCCAGCGCACGCAAGTACTCTGCTTTCAACTGACTGTCCAAATATATTGTGCCAGATAGTACCATCATACAAGATAATCACACAACAAGATCCCTTGATTTTAAGCCTAAAGTAGCATGTTATTTGTAATAACAAATGCCTGCATGTTATTGTAATTAATATTTGTTTATTGTAAGTACCTATCTGTGTTTCTTTACTAAAACTTTCTAATTTCTGAGTTATATAGATCAATCACTAACAAAATTAAGAAGAACAGAACTAACTATAATTAATGACTAACATACTATAATTAATAACAATCCTTCCATGTCACTATAAAGAACTGTATGATTGGAAACAAAAACTATTCAAATTTATTATGTGGTGTGCTTAATTTTTGTTGTTTAGTTTTGCATATTTTATTGCATGTATGCTGTGTGATATTTATTTGGTGGAGGGTGCTTACCATTTATTACTTACCAAACTTTGTAACATTATAATTGTAAACCTGTCGGCCAGTCTGTGATAGTGTGTTTTGAGTTTCTCGGTTGATACATTCCACTTTTCAGTCATTATGGAAGGTGACCTACAGGCGCGGCTAACCGCTCTAGAGGCAGAGAATCTTGCTCTTCGTCTCTCTCAAAATAATAAAAACTCAAACAAAAAGCCAGAGTTGGCGGACTCCCCAGCCATTTGCAAGGTGGCAGTAAAGCTACCACCATTATGGCCTGATAGAGTCACAGTGTGGTTCGCACAAGCCGAAGCTCAATTTCACCTGGCCGGTATTACAACTGATGAAACTAAGTACAGTTATGTACTTAGTCAAATTGACCACAAGGTAGCAGGGGAAATCGAAGACCTTATCATTAACCCTCCTCCAGCGGGAAAGTATCAAAAGCTGAAAGACACTCTCATAAAGCGTTTCTCTCCATCAGAGGAGCAGCGAGTTAGGCAGTTGCTAGGTGACAATGAACTTGGTGATAGAAAACCATCCCAGTTCTTGCGACACTTGCGTTCACTAGCAGGATCTGCAGTTTCGGACGACAATGTTTTAAGGCAGCTGTGGCTGCGACGGTTGCCGCTACACGTACAGGGTATCCTAGCAGCTCACACCAACCTCAACCTGGAAGAGGTTGCCGACTTAGCTGACAAAATAATTGAAGCACAACCGACTCCAGCCAATGTATATGCCACCTCAGTGTCTCCGCTAACTTCTGTCATGGAGAAGATTGAAGAACTTACCAACCAAATTGCCGCGTTGTCAACCTCTCACTCTAGGGATACAGCAAAGTCTACTAGCCAGACCCCACTCAGCCCTAGGCCGAACCATCCACACAGACTTTGTTGGTACCACCGAACTCACAGGTCCAGAGCGGTCAAATGCATTGCACCCTGTGGCTGGATCCAGGGAAACGGCAATCGCAGTCAGTAGCGGCGGCAACTGACTGTGACTACAATGATCGTCCCAGCCGTCGTCTTTTCGTCACGGACCGCTCCACTAAACGCCAGTTTCTGGTAGATACCGGTTCTGACCTATGCTGTTACCCACATCACTGGCTACCTCAACGCAGGAAGCCCTCAGACTATGAGCTCAATGCGGCAAATGGGAGCAGCATCAAGACTTATGGTAACATAAATCTAACACTAGATTTTGGACTCGGGCGTCAATTCATTTGGTCTTTTGTAGTCGCAGATGTCACAACAGCCATCCTTGGTTCGGACATTTTATCTTTCTACCATCTGTTGCCAGACTGTCGTAATAAGAGACTCATTGACGGAACATCCAACATATTTGTTACAGCGTGCTCCCGTACTTCAAACCAACCAAGTGTTAAAACAGTAGCTTTGCCGAATTCCGTTTTTGCACAAGTGCTCACGGAATTCCCGGACATTACTCGCCCGCCTGGTTTCCCTAGAGTATTAAAACATGATACCAAACACTTTATCAAAACTACAGACGGGCCACCTGTTTCGTGCCGCCCACGTCGCCTCGCTCCCCAAAAGCTGGTCGCAGCTAAGAAAGTGTTTGAGGAAATGGTCAATTCTGGAACGGCACGGCCATCGAAAAGTGCATGGGCATCCCCACTGCATATGGCACCGAAACAAGACAGAACCTGGCGTCCTTGTGGTGACTATCGCGCACTCAATGCGAGGACAATACCGGACCGTTACCCGGTCCGCCATATTCACGATGTCACACATAACCTTTCCGGAGCCAAAATCTTCAGCTCAATCGATTTGGTGAAAGCATACCATCAAATCCCGGTCGCCGAAGAAGATATTCAAAAGACGGCCATAATAACGCCATTTGGCCTTTTCGAATTTCCATTCATGACATTCGGCCTCCGCAACGCGGGACAAACGTTCCAGCGGTTTATTGATGAGGTCACTCGGGGCCTGGATTTTTGTTTTGCTTACGTGGATGATATCCTTGTATTTTCAGAAAATGAAACTGTCCACAAAGAACATCTGAGAATTCTGTTCGGCCGGCTCAAAGATTACGGAATTGTTGTGAACCCATCTAAGTGCAAACTTGGACTTCGCAAGACCACATTTCTAGGATATGAAATCGGGCCAAAAGGCACGCAGCCCCCTCCTGAACGTGTTCAAAACATTTTGGATTTTCCCCCTCCGAAGACCGTTCAAGGAGTCCGCCGCTTTCTTGGAATGGTGAATTATTATCGTCGGTTCATTCCCCAAGCAGCTAAATACCAGGCTCCCATCATCAACGCCCTGGTAGCTACGAACGGTAAAGGGACTAAACCATTCATATGGTCGCCTGACCTGCTGAAACAGTTTGAGGCCTGTAAAATGAGTCTTTCCAAAGCCACTCTTTTGCATCATCCAGTAGGTGACGCTCCACTTGGGCTTTTTACTGACGCATCAAGCATACATATTGGAGCCTGCCTTCAACAGAAAATAAACGGTGATTGGATCCCTATTGCCTTCTTTAGCCGAAAACTGACGGACCAGCAGACTCAGTGGCCAGCCTATTACCGGGAGCTGTTGGCAGTATACGAGAGCGTACAACATTTCCGCCATATACTGGAAGTACAGCATACCACCATCTTCACGGACCATAAGCCTTTGTTGTATGCATTTGTGCAGCGCCGTGATAAGCTTCCACCGGCTCAGATAAACCAATTATCATTTATAAGTCAATTCACAACAGACGTCCAGTACATCAAAGGGGAGGATAACATTGTAGCCGACGCAATGTCACGTGTCGAAGCAATTGCTCTTCATGAGAACTATTCTGCATGGGCCGAATCCCAAAAATCAGATCAGGAACTGTTAAACCTGCGACAGCAAGGATCAAGTCTGCAATTCTCCGACGTTATCATGCCAGACACCGACATTGCGGTAACGTGCGATATATCCACGGGCAGGCCTAGACCTTATTTAACTCCTCCCTTTCGAAGAGCTGCTTTCGACCGATGCCATAACCTCAGCCACCCAGGGGCACGCGCTACAATTCGTTTAGTAACAGACCGCTACGTGTGGCCCAGGGTTAAGGCTGACTGCCGACAGTGGGCACGTGCTTGCTTACATTGCCAACGTAGCAAAGTAACGAGGCACACTATCTCACCACTAGGCAATTTTAACACGCCGACAGAAAGATTCAGGCATGTACACATCGATATTATTGGTCCACTACCCCACTCCAATGGATTTTACTACTGCCTAACGGCAATCGACAGGTTTACGCGATGGCCGGAGGTATGGCCGATGATATCTATTACGGCGGAGGAGGTGGCAGATACGTTTGTCTCTGGCTGGATATCTCGATTCGGGGTGCCTAGCACCATAACTACTGACCAAGGCCGGCAATTCGAGTCAGCACTTTTCCATCGCCTCATGGACGTATGTGCCACGCAGCGCATAAGAACCACTCCGTACCACCCTTGCGCAAACGGCATGGTGGAAAGACTCCACCGCCAACTCAAAGCCGCACTAATGTGCCATGGGGACAGTTGGACTAGGGCGCTACCCCTGGTCCTGCTCGGAATGCGATCGGCATATAAAGAGGATTTAAAGAGCACGTCGGCAGAAATGTTATATGGGGAGCCGTTGAGGTTACCTGGCGAGTTGTTGGCCACGATTCCCGGTCCTAACAATTTAGATGATCCTTCCGACCTCGTTACACAACTTCGAAAGAAAATGGCGGCACTACGTCCCGTGCCAGCATCAAGACACTGTCGCCCTACCACATTCATATCCACGGATTTATCTTCGACCTCTCACGTATTTCTACGTGACGATACTGTAAGACGACCTTTACAGCAACCTTATACAGGACCGTACAAAATCCTGCAACGAGCTGGCGACGGAAAAACCATGACCCTAGACATCAAGGGCAGGCATGTGGTTGTGAGCGTCGATCGGGTGAAACCTGCGTTCTTGGACTCTACAGACGACGACGCTCCAACCAACGCTCACTCAAGTCTCAATACCAGCACCAATCCGCCGCCTGTCACACCCTACACCACTACTACAACTACCACCAGGACTGGCCGACTGGTAAAACCGAGAAATATTTTAGACCTTTAACTGTGCGTGGTATACCCTTCTCCGTGGGGGGGTGGTGTGGCGTTAGTCGTTATATGTTATCTGTGGTCAGACAATCGTATAGTTTTTACTCTATGGGGTTTTGACAGGAAAAAAAGATAGACGGAATGTTTTGGAGGTTAATTTAAGAGTTGAATTTGAATATTAATATCTCACTTTACTATACGCAACACCGTCGTTTTATTTGCTTCCGTCGTGATCATCCTCCTCACCCCAAAGACTTATGTTCGCGGACCGTTTTATAGACTTAAATCTAAGGTAATTAAGTTATTCCATAATTTAAATTTGGTTATACACTTAATTTATTAATACATATTTATTTTCTTGTAGAATATTATTTTGTCTCTCTCGTAGGGTTCAACCAGCACTTAAAAATAATTTGATTTTATTTACGACTTTACACTAGAAATAAAACTAATAATATCAGTGGTTCATTATTATATTATACCAGAAAAATCCATTTTACCTTCCTTCCTTAATCCTTTTGAAGGAGAAGACGGGCGAGCGAGCTCACGAGCTGCCGTTTATACAATGATTAAATAGTGTATTTACCGGATTTTAGAGTGTAAGCATCACACGGACGGGACCATGTGATGCCTATACAGACCGGACGATTAAAACAAATTTGTTAACAACCAAAACCATCTATTTTTCAGAGCACCCTATTTTAAAGTATTTTCAAACATAGTGGAGCAGAATATATGACACAATTACTTGAGACCCTGACTGAAATAATTACCGTTCGTCGTGAGACAAACGTAACCGCGAGCTAATTTTACTACTAGCGACATCTATCGGTAGCTTGCGGTCGTCTTGTCTTTTGTTTTTACTATAACGAGTTTATAGGTTATTATTGTATGCTAGCACTTAGCACTACTTAGCAGCCCGTCTTAGCTTAAACAATATCAAAATAGTAAAAAAATATTATAGAAGATATTTTTGAAACACGACGGTTCATTTATCTATATTTTTTTCGTAACAAAGAAACATTCGAGGCTTTCCTCTTTATATTATTGGTTTAGATAGTAGATATTGTGAATTGTGTTTTTTTTTGTAGGGACATTAAGTACTGGTTTGTGATGAAAAGATTTTTGGTAAGTATTTTTTTACATCTTATATGTAAAAAAACATTACATTACATTATTGGAGTTTAGGGATCTATAAATACTTTTGCAAACAAAATATGGCCTAAGTCATTCGGGGATAATGAAAAAGATACAATCCAACCTAATGTTATAAAAAAGTGTGTAACTCATAAACTTGTGAATTATAAATAAAACTGGTTTAAAAAATCTTATATATATTTTTTTATCAGTTTTTTTATATATTGAAGTCTGATTGGTACCAAAATAAATATAAATACTCTTAGAGTTGTTCTTTACATGGTCTTTAAGCTATTACTACACCAATATTATAAAGAGGAAAAGTTGGATTGTTTATTTGTTTGACTCAAATGGGCTCCAAAAATATTGGACCGATTTGAAAAATTCTTTCACTGTTGGGAAGCTACATTATCTCCAAGTAACATAGGCTATAATTTGGTTCTCTTTGCTACTTAGATCATTAAAGAGACCGTGCGAAGCCGGGACGGGATGCTAGTGATTTAGGTATAAAGAAAACCTGTAAAATCAAGTAAAGTTAAGTACACAATTAAGTACAGTTAAAACACTATAGGTAATTGATCAGTTGTCGAGCGGGATGAACAATGATTAAATTACTTCATATATTTGTATGGTGATAAAAAATTAAAATATAAGGGTTGTATGTATTTGTAATGCCACATTATAAAAAATTAAAACAAAAAATTTGGCCTAAAATATTATAAAAAATAAGTTTAAGGGTGAAGAACCCTTATCACTTAGAGGTATGGAAAATAGATAGTAGCCGATTCTAAGATCTACTAAAAACCCATATAAAATTTGGTAAAAATAGGTTAAGCCGTTTCGGAGGAGTACGGTAACTAACATTGTGACATGGAAATTTTATACATATACCAGCTGACCCGCAAACGTTGTCTTGACTTAAGTAAAAATTTAAGGGTGAACAACCCTTATCACTTAGGGGTATGAAAAATAGATAGTAGCTGATTCTCACACCTACTGAAAACGCATATAAAATTTGTTAAAACTCGATCAAGCCATTACGGAGGAGTACGGTAACTACCATTGTGACATTGAAATTTTATTCATTCTTTTAATATTAAAGAGCTGGGCACTTGTCTGGGAGTTTTTTCCCCGGTAGTTCTATCCTCGGCCAAATCCTTGACCTCCCTATACGACATGACTTTCGCCTTCACCTTAATTTGCTCTAAATATGATCTTCAAGGAAATTTTATATATTAGTTATTTTATTATTTGTTAAGTTTTATATATTAGTTAGCCAACATAAATTTGCACACCCTAACGGGTATAGAATAATTTTTTTTTTCAATAAATATTTTTTTATTACTTTATTTAATAAAGGGATTCTGTCACACAGTGACAACGCCATCCCCATAGGACTATTCACTATGTGCAAAACACAAGAAAAAAAAAACTAAACCTAGTATGAACTTATACAGTTTCAATAGCACTTTGGCCTCAGCCGACATCGGGGAGGCCAAAATGTTGTTGGATAAACCTTTATAGTATACATTAAATTTAATACCTATGTAACACCTTTCGACCTAAACTTTGCAAATAAAAACATTTGATTTGATTTAGTTAAATAAAACCATTCACCGGTGACTCCCGCTCCGGGTCGTTCTTGGTGCAGAGGTTAGCCATAGCTATTCAGCGCGGTAATGCAGCGAGCGTGATGGGCACCTTTGCACCGGGGGCGGGTTATTTGTTTAGTATTAATTTTAGTTTTTAATATGTGACATTTGTAAATTTCTATAATAATACATGCACAAGTTAAATAAAAAAGGTTATAGTTACCGGTAGACAGTGGTCGTCGCAAGCCTGTACGGTCTTCACACGCTCTAGCTTCCTGTCGTCGACGCGCGCGCACCGGTAGATGGCGCACACATCCTCCGACGACGTCCAGTTCTCTCCCACCTAGAAACACATTGTTCATTTACATGTGTGTATGTTTGTTTGTTTGTAACCGACTTCTTTGGGCACTATTTTGACCCATTTTAAACGGCCAGATTTCGTTGAAACTTTGTAGATTTATTTAGAACCGATGACAATACACTAATTTGATAAAATTATTACATTTTTTTTTTTGTTTGTATGTTTGTTTGTAACCGACTTCTTTGGGCGCGATTTTGACCCACTTAAAACGGCCAGATAAGCGTGTTTTTTAGTTTTTTTAAACTACAATTATTAATCACAATTTAAGTTTTTTCTAAATATATCTTCGTATTCATTTCTTTCTCTAACTTGTAAGTATTTTTATAATAAATTAAATAAGAAAAATTTAATACAAGAATATTATAAAAAAAACCTAAACGACGTGGCGACGCGTCCCCACGGCATGCGACTATTACCGAAGTCACTGATTAAACAAATTAAGTAGTCACGATTTGGAATAAATTCGTAAATTTTTGTATTTCATGAAAAAAAAGTTAAATGTTTAGGTATTCAATAAATAGTCATCGTTACCTGGAAAAAAATCGAAAAATTTTATTTTATCATTATGACATATTTAGTTCCTATCACAATATGTTTCTTATTATTTTATCTTTTCTGTATATTACTTTTACAAAATAATGTCGATGTTTCACACCTGCCAGGCGTCCCGTGACGGCTCATGTTATTTCTGTACACAGTATTTTCCAGATTTTATTTATTTATTATGGTTCACAAAACAGAAAATAATCAAAACTATAACTAAAAAATATCAATTAACCAGGATCAAAACTAGATTATTTTCCTAACTATGTGTACACAACATGAACAAAAGTATTAGAAAGAAACAAAGAATCAAAACAAAACTACATAACTAGTTGGTGACAAATAGGTTAAGCTACAATTTAATTTAGTTTAGTATAAGTTTAAGTTCAGTTTTATTCTAAAATCAATAAATAAAAAAATATTTTTCTTAAATTTGACTATGCTACTATTAAATATATCAATGGTGAGGTGATGGTGGATAAGAATATCATTATATTGGCGACACATTCTAATTACAGGATTATATAAAGAGGTATTATTTTTGTAAATATTAATTGAGAAAGTTTTTAAAAAAGGTTTGCGAGAATTTGTAGTAATATTAATATTAAAGTTTATGCAAGAGAGGAGTGAAGGAGAATCAATATGAGAATGAATAATTTTGAATAGGGTAACAAAGTCTATATATTTACGGCGGCACTCAAGAGATAACAGTTCAACGTGTTTCAACCTATTGGCATACGATCTAATCTGTCTTTAGAGGCCTAGTCTATAGAAAAAAATGTTAAGGCATTTGGACTGGACGCGTATCAATGTACTAAAAAAGGTTTAGCGAGAGAGACCAGCTTGGTATACCTTATAAACTTTATCGTTATCTCTGCAGGCAGTGTGGAGGAAGGCGGGGCAGCAGGCGAAGGGTTCCGGGCGGGGCTCTATCACGAACTGAGGGTCGGTGGTGAGGGGCGGGCAGCTGGTCTCGCTGCAGTGAGGCACCGCGCCTGCAGCGGCGCCGGCGCAACGGCACGACCGGCACGGCCCGTCCAGCCATACTGCGTCGATCTGAGGAGATAAACCAAGATAAACCAAGATAAACCATTTATTGATAATTTTACAATTATACGTCAAAAATAAAAAAAAAATGTCAATATGAATATAAATAAAAAAATGTCAATATGATATACAAATAAATTGTAATACATGTCATGTAAGGAATAATGTCAATATTAATACCTAATAAAAATAATAATATTTAATAATTACATGTCACGACATATGATTCACATAACATTTTTTCTGATATTAAAAAATTCATGTATGTACTGGTAATGAGCAAATGTACCTGCTTATATTGAAATAAAATAAATAAAATAAAATCATTTATTGACCTTGCAACATCTCATCGCGTTTGGCAAGTCATTTACATTTAGTTTAAGCAACACAGAATGATATTAACTAAATTAAACTTAATTATTATAACATAGACTAAAATTGTAGGTATTTCAAAATTAGGGATGTTATTGCAAAATTATGTCGGAAGAAAATGAAGATTCATCAAGTTGCATATTCAAGAATTCTTTTATAGAATAAAATGGATTAGTTTAAAAAAAATGTTTTAGCGTCCTTTTGAATTTGATGACTGGCAATTCAATAATTTTAAGTGGCAGTTTGTTAAACATTATTATTTTGTTATATATGCCTTGTTTTTGTACTTTGGCTAGTCTGTTTGATGGTGTTTTCAAATGATCCTGTTGTATTGTAGGTACTATTATGTACTTGTGTATAATATACCCACTATATGTTCCCACTGCTGGGACTCGGGCCCTTCTCTCACGAGGAGAGAGATATAGGCCATAATATAACGCTGGCCAATTGCGGATTGGCGGATGACACACGTCTTCGGTTATTGTGTTCCTGAAACATGCCGGTTTCCTCAAGGTGTTGTTTTTTACCGTAGAGTGAATCCTGAAGCGCCTGCGCTTCGCTCAAATTACTCGGTACAAAAGCGAAATGTTGTTCAGTACGTACCTCTTTGAACATAACTTCCGGAACAGTTTTCGCTTTCTCCCCGCCGCTTGGTGAAGATTCCCATTCCAACTTCACCAGGCACTTGTCCTTGGGGAGTTCTGGAATGCCAACACATACACCAGTCAGACTTCAAGCATCAATAAAGATAATATTATTATCAATCTAAGAAGTAAAACATAAGAAGACTCAAGTCACAATACGTCGCGTCGTATCGTAATACGTGCGTATAACAAAATTCAATAATGAAAATTAAAAAATTACCTTCCTTTCTTTTTTCACTCATTAAGTTATGCAAACAAAAGAACATCGGCATATACGTGCTTTTTTCATTAACTCGAATTATAAGACTCAACACTACAAGCACTTACATGTTCAAACTAATGCACATACGCCGCGCGGCCTGATACCTGTAAACCAAGTTTCGTCGAAATCGTGTTCTAAATTGCGGCCTCTACAGAGACCCCGACATATCTGTCGCCAAGAACCTAACAGTGTGTTCCGGCAGCCTCCTTGAGAGCCAGTTATTCCAGACTAAGCATGCTCCACATTGGGCCAGAGTGTGCTTGCTCGTGTGGTTACGAGTCCTGCTGGTCAAATGCCTAGCTGTGAGGAATAAAAAAAATACAAACATACATACAGACAGACAGACGAAAGCAAAACTGACCAGTTGATGTTGAGACTTCACTCACTAATAAATTACTGTTAACATGAGTAATGGCATTGATTGTTGTCCGCCTTTGTTGTCCGAACAGCCAAACTTTGGAATTCCTTGCCGAATTCCCTGTTCCCCAATGACTATAATCTAGCGATTTTCAAGTCGAGAGCGGTTCCTTCTAGATAAGCGCGGTCCACCGTAGTCCTCAATATTACTTACCATCAAGTGACTTGTGGTCAAGCGCTGACCTATTTAGAGTAAAAAAAAAGTGGTAATAACTTACCACACTTGTATTCGGGACAACATTTGCCGGTAACGTTGGTTACTTTCAGGTCGTGGAACTGAGGACAGGCCGGCGACCGGGGACACCTGGAAACCAATACAACACCAAGATAATAAAGGTTTATGAACCAGTTTCTGAAGGAATGTTTTTGAATTCATAAGTCTGAGTGGTAACAAAATAAGTGAAAATGTTCATGAGAGTTGTTCCTTAGACGGCCTTTAGGCTATTTTTCAATACCTTTACTGTTTATGACCCCATGATGCCTATATCATATAGCCTTAAGTGCTAAATGCGCACTGATGTTATCTTTGTAGATTTCTTTTTTTTCTAACCTATGCTGTTCCACTCGAAAAAAAGTTAAAGGGTCTGGGTAAAGGTCTCCCCTGTGGAAGAAGTGAAAAAGTTTGTGTGAAGGCCTTCATTGACTTTTTGGAGTTGTGTCCGGGACTTGTGTCCCGGTCGACAACCAACCCTCGCCAGGCATTTGAAAACTGGTCAAGATTGTCACGCTAGCGGGTCCTCGGTCTCCCTCTACTACGCCGACCTTGAGGATTCCACTATGTGACGATCCCGGCCCAGCGTTCGGAATGCATACGAGCCATACGACCCGTAAATGACCCTCTTCGTAAATAAATAAATAAAATCTTCATTCAATTACAAATAGCTGGTTGGTTGGTTCTTAACTAATTATTTCAAGGTATTAAAAAAGAGTGAGTTTACTAGCTGTCTTATTTGTGGGTCAGTTGATCCCGAACTAGGCTTTACAGCCTGTGTTACAGCATACTCGTACAGTTGCACTCCCTGATTTGATTATAGCTAGACAATTATTGCTAGCAGTTGCAGATTTAAGAAAAATTATTCGAATCCAGCCTTGATATTTTTGGAGGTAGACTAACTTGTCCGTCCTGCAGACGAGGCTGGCCTTGGGGCAGCAGCCGGTGAGGTCGACGAGGCGCTGCATGCCGGGCTCCAGCATCTCCACCTGGCTCGCGGGGGGGATGTCCTCGCACTCGCTCGGGGGCTTGCACTCTGCGGCACGAGGATAGCATTCAGCACATAAAGCGACTCCGCATATAAACTAAACTAAATAAATTATTATTTTAATTTATACATTAAATAAATTACTATATTTATAGCCATATAATGACGACCTCGTTGGCGTAAAGGTTACCATGCCGGTCTGCTAATCAGAAGGTTCCGGGTTCGATTCCCGGCCCGGTCAACATCTTTGTGCTTAACTAAATTTGTTGGCTGTGGGTCTGGGTGTTAAATATGTATTTATATATAATATGTATGTATGTATGTATATGTAGTATATCAGTTGTGTTAGCAACCATAATACGAGCTAGAAATGGTTCAGTATGGGGCTAACCAGCCGTGTGTGACTGGCTAATCAGCCTGGTTGGCAGTCCAGCATACCAGCATTACGGCAACAAAGTCGTCAAAAATGTTTTGTATTAGGATAAAATAAGGAGTAAACCAATTTGCTTATATAAATATGACAATCATTTAAAGCTAACTTATGTATCTTTAAATTATTGTCATATTTATATAAGCAAATTGGTTTACTCCTTATTTTATCCTAATCTTAATATCTTCTTTATAATGCTAAAATGACTAAAAATATTGTTACCGCAAGCAAACTCCGGGCAGTCATCGGCGCCGGTCTTCTGTTTGAGCACTTGTCCGAACCCGCACTCGATCTTCTTCGGCTCTACACATTCCTTCTTCTTCGGCTTGGGTACTGAAAATATCACAAACAATAGAATATAACTCTATAGTACAACTACATGTAAAAGATTGGTCAAGTGCGAGACGCACATACCTACATTCCGTACTTAGAAAAAAATGGCATAAAAGCACGATTGTCGAATCGTAACCCTAGGGCGTAGGGGCGTAAGAGGGCCTCTCCCTTTAATATCAATTTTAATTTAATTACATATTTATTTTTTGTTTTTCCATAATCAAGAGAATCCGGTTCATTTGCAACCAAAATCCGGTTATTTTTCAACGGGCTATTTTTAATTGAATAAAAACTAACTAACTAAACTGGGTTGGCGCGTCGACCCGAATCGGATCTTAGCCTCCGATACTAAGAGACTAAGAGCCGACAAATTACTTTGGTTTTCAAGTTATGTGTGGATTTGGACCTGGGCATCCATCACGATGTTCTTGATCAAAAAATAAATATATTATTTTGAAACTAGAATGAATTGCATAATAAATATATTATTTTGAAACCGGTAAAAACCGGATTGGTCCGGTTAAGAACGAGTAAAGTGACTGACCGCAGACGTAAGTGGGGCAGCAGTCGGCGGGCGCGGGCGGCTCGGCCAGCATGTCCTCGTGCTGCGCGCACACGGGCGTCGTGCACGACTCCGTGGTGCACGACACGTGCGCCGCGCGCTCGCCCGACACCTTGCTGCACGTGCAGCGCGTGCACGCGCTCTCCTGTAGATAATATGATACAGTGTATAAACTCAATGTAACTCACTCACTCGATTAAACGACAAACTCTCGAAGCGTCGGAATCAATTGGCTTTTTTTTATCCTTGATAGGACTTCGATGAGGATCCTTGATGAGGATCCTTGACATTGTTTTAATTTTAGATTTATGACATACTCATATTTAACTCTAAAATGTACAAAAGTATATTTATATTCGTTTTGTTATAATATTTTATTAAAAATGTATGTATGAATTGACTTGTAAAATATTTTTTACCAATAAATATGATTATGATTAGGTTAGCGTTTGACTACATCTAGCCTGATGTTAAGCTTCACTGCAGTCTACGGCCCCCGGATGATACCTCTCAGGAAACAGAGACTCAGGTAGTGAGTTCCAAAGCTTCGCAGTCCTAACAATAAAGGTCGACGCAAAGCGTTTAGTTTAGTAAGTACGCAAGCTTTAGTTGGTTTAGCTTGTATACCATACAATAATACATTCTCTCCATTTAACGACCACTCTCTATAAGGCCATAAAATGCACAATCTCTTCAGTGTCGTTATAAAGAGTTTATACTGTAATTATAAAAATGGGTTCAGTTTCTTTTTGAAAGTTATTTTTAAACCCACGACGTAAAAACTACGGAATGTTAAAAAATTTGCGTGTCTGTGTATGACTGTGTGTGTCTGTCTGTGATTTTTTTTGTTGGAAATGTAATGGGAATGTTTTTAGCTATGTTTGATGAAAATCTGTGTCAGATGGCCGTCGCCATAAAATGGCGGATGAAATATTTTTTCGCAACTGCCACATGTTTATAAATACAAGGACTTGTCTCATCTAGTAGAAAACATAAATTATGATAAATAAATACATTCGAATCCAAGATGGCAAAAAAATTCACCGCGGTCTTTCTAAATATTTAGATAGTTTCTAATTTATTTAGAAGTTCCTATAGCCACTTTCTGGCTACATGATCAGTTCTTGGATGTTATAAAGTACCAAACTCTGGTACATAAATAAACATTTATTCTTCTTCTTCGTATGAGCTTAGTGCTCATGATCTGGCGTCGAATTTCCGTCCAAGATCTCATGACTTGGCTTAACTACTCCTTGTACTATTACTTACAAATTAACGTGCCATCTGACCCACTTTACCAGCCAAATGTCCATGCCACTGTTTAAATGTCAGTCTTTTGAATGGTCACTAAGTCAAAGGCTGTCTTAATCCTTAATATATTATCATCAACATTATTTATTATTTTCTTATATACCTCTAGATTGCAAGAGAAATCCTGGAAGACAAAGGAAAAGATGGAGGAACCTGTTCCTAAAGATATGCGTACCAACATGGATGAGACAGGCAAGGGAGATAGAGAGAGTTGGAAATTAACGGGGGAGGCCTATGCCCAAGCGGCAACTTTTGCTTGAAAATGTGTAAAAAATATGTTATTTTAAAAATATGTAATGCAATAGAATAAAGGCTTTTTTACTTTTACTTTACTTTTACTATATACCTCTTAGCTATGCCAAAGACTGTCATAATAATCTTACCTGCCACGTGTCTCCGGCAAAGTGTTCCTTATTGGCATCGCAAGGGAAGCACTTCTGAGGCTCTATGCACTTGTTGTTCACACGGACCTGCACAAAATTATAGAAAAAACAGATGAAAAACAAAAAAATATACATTTTTCTTTGACATGCGGAATAAACAGGAATACTATTCTAGAGTTTAATTAAAAATACAATTAAACATGAATAGATAGATAAACACTTTATTAAAACTCACAAAAAATAAATTACAGAAAACACTTAAAGAACTTAAAAAGCTAGTGTCTTAACTGCAACGGCACTAGACAGCAAATCAATAAGACAAGATCAAAAGATGTAGAGGGAATGTAATACTTACAAAGTTATTGACGAAAATATTGAAAACTTAGAAGGGCAATGTGGAGGAGAAGATAATGATAACTGACCCCAGCAAAATGTCAGACACATAGAAAGAAAAAAAGGGAGAGGAAGAGATAATTAATTTTGAAGATAATGCAAGATAACTATAATTTAACCTACAAGTACAGTCTGACAATAAGAAAATAAAGCTTAGACAGAATATTCCAAATAGACGATCACAAGGTGACAGGCAGAATTCGAAGAAACATCCATTTTTTAATTTAAAATATCTCGTGTAACTGCAATTGAAATGGGCATGTTGCTTACAGTCTTACAATAGTGACTGAATCGTCTTGTCTCTACTTGTCTTAAGAATGATGTAAACTTATTTACCTTTCCTTCAGGACAGAAGCATCCCTCTACCGGAAGCTTCCCACACTTGTCAGGGTTGGTCTTCAGCTCGTCTTTGTTCTCGCAAGTTAGTTCGCACGACATGCACGCGTGGTATACCAGTGGAGACTCGCTGTAGCAAGACATTTTGATATTAATTATGTAAGACGAATTTTGGCTAAATTTGTAGATTTTTATAAATCGGAAACAGTCGTTAAACTATTTTATTTAATTATATTTAAAAATTTGGCAAATCTGAACTATGAGACTATTGCAAAGGAAACGTAGTGTTTGTCTTTAGGCAGTTATTTCTAAATCTATTTACGTAATAAAATAGTTAATGAGAGAGAGAACCATGGTTTCTTTAGAATCGAAGAAGATATTTAACTAAACAAGCCTGAAGAACTAAAAGAAATAGAGAGATAGTGCCTTTCAAAAGAAATTAGTGCTTCTTATGTCAGAAATGTTAATAATGTTTTTCTATATGATAAAACTATATAACGATAAACGATTACTTTTTATAAAATAATTAAATAAGCTAGCTCACTCCTCATAATAATATATGTTAGCGATACCCGAGAAGGGTCCATTATGTGATACCCAATTAGATAACTTTTAAGACCACATGTATACCATAATGTTGCAATAAATTAATTTGATTTTGAGTTTACGTCTCTTTTCTAAAATGTCAAATAACTAACGTTCACATTGATATTAAATATCTATTAATTACAATATTTGTTTCATCACATAAGTAAATATAAACCATACGGTATTGAATGACTGATCTTGTAATTCACATCTTATGTTGATTTGTCTAAAGCATTCGACTCCGTAACTCACCATGGATACGGGCAGATGTCGGTCCTCCACTTGTCCAGGCAGACTCCTTGTTTCCTGCAAGCGGCTGCGTACCGTTCTAGCGTAGAGCAGACATCAGTTACGTTCGCGCATAGATCCGCTTCGCAAGATTCCACGTAAGGCTGGGGGTCCACCAGGGCGCGACACTGGGGACACACTTGTTTATTGTATACACGTTTGACATGCAATCTGATATAAGTTTAAAATCGTGTTTGTACTCAATTTGTAAAATTTATATCTAAATGGTAAAATTATATATAACAAGCTGACCCGGCAAACGTTGTTTTACCTTAATAAAAAAAAAAACGAAATATACAGTAGCCGATTCTCAGACCTACTGAATACGCATATAAAATTTAGAAAAAATCGGTCAAGCCGTTTCGGAGGAGTACGGTAACAAACACTGTGACACGGAAATTTTATATATAAGATAATCATAAGTGCCACAAATTTAGTTGTTGCGAAAAAACTTTGATGCAAATTTTAGCTACAAATTGAATGCATACTTTTAAAGAAACATGAAAATATGAAAATAAACGAAAAAAATATGTCAAAATCATGAAAACATGAAAATAGTACAAGAAATATAAGCTCAAAAGTATTATGAGTAAGATTTAAATGAATCACCGAATAACGATAATATAATAATACATTTTACGAATAGCGGATTGTCAACAGCTTTATAGATGAACATTAGAATTATTGGATTAATTCCGTGTGAACAATATGCTGCATAAAAAAGCTGTTAATAATCACACACACTAAATACATCACTTCTGTCCAAAAACATAAGACTAAATTCTCAAAAGACTTCTCAAATCAAAATCTACTAAACTACATACTTCAAATAGGGTTTGAATGAAACTAAAGTAACTCAATACATGTTTTAATGCGATCATATACACAAGCCTACATATATGCTGGTATATAGCACTTACTTCTCCAAACTTGTCAGCGTTGTAGAGGTTGTAGCAAGGGTTGGATTCGGGGGGAGGCGGGACGCACTCAGGCGGCGGCGGGGGCGCGTCGCATTGTTCTTGAGGGGGCACCTCCAGAGTATTCAGAGCGTCCGGACCCGCTTGCCAGCTCTTGGCGTACTGTTGAAGAGAAACTTTACGGGTTAGATTTTTTTTTAAATCAGGCGTGCGGACGCCATACCCGCAGCTTGACAACAGACAAACTTATCGTCCATTAAAGTCATTGTATGGCGCTGTACTGAACTGCACTGGGCTTTGTACTGTTCTGTACTTAACGGTACTGCAATGTATTTTACTGTACTGAAATGTATTTAACTGTACTATACTGGACTAAACTGCTCTAAATTATACTGTACTGTTCTGTATTGATCTGTACTTAACGGTACTGAAATGTATTTTACTGTACTGAACTGTATTTAACTGTATCATACTGGACTGAACTGCACTGGGTTATACTGTTCTGTATTTAACGGTACTGAACTGTACTGAATTGTGCTATACTGGCCTGAACTGCACTGGGTTATACTGTACTGTTCTGTATTGAACTGTATTTAACGGTACTGAAATATATTTAACTGTACTGATCTGTACTGTACTGGACTGAACTGTACTGAACTCTGCTATGCCACAGCATGATGTATTTTACTGTATTGAACGCACTGACCTCGTCAAAGTCATCGGTGGTAGTACCGTTGCTGGTGAGCAGTAGTATCTCTTCCCCGTCGCAGACGCCGCACAGACCCTCCGTCTGGTTGGTGTACAGCGAGGACGGGACGCTCACTGTGAACTCCAACTTCGGCTGTAGGACCGTTAGCTAGAAAAAAGCAAATAAAATTTTAGTAAACCTCCGACAAGTTATTTTCTCGTGGCGGCCATATTGGATTTAATGTCAAGTTTTTTATTAATAACATTGGTTTAAAAAATAACAAGCGCTGGTCAGAAATCTGTTGTAACGACCACAGATGGAGCAAAACTATCACAGAATGGCTTTCACGGGATAGGAAGCGCCCTGCCGGCAGACCACCAGCCCGATGGATAAGCAACATCCGGTCCATAGAGGAAACGCTCTGGGTTCGTGGATCACAAGATCCAAACAACTGGCATAAGAGAGGAGGCCTATATCCAGCGGTGATTCGGAATAGGTTGATGATGATTTGAAATGTATCATAGTGTATTTATAAAGGCACCTTAATTTGATTTTGCAAAAAAAGGAATCCGCAATTTTCTGACATCGGCAGCGGCCATCTTGTCTACTCATATAATAAATAACAAATGAAAATAGTTCCGTCAAATTCTATTTGACATCGTCATTAATATCACATGACTCTTACGAAAAAGTATACAAAAGGAACGAACCATTTTTTTTACGTTGAATTAAAAGTACTTCAACGGACGACAAAACATCTTTTTTAATGACAGAATTACGCATGACCACAACTCAACTGATGTAAAGTGACATTGAGATCTAGGATGGAGCGCACTTGGCTAGAAGATACCGGTTCACTTTCGCCTTGAATATAGTAAAGTTATAGTCATGTGGAAATAAGGATTTCCGTCAATGACATCTTAACTTACCTCCATATGTATGTCGGGCAGTTTGACAGCTACATCCTGACCGTTCTCGAGGCTGATGACTCCCCACTCCTTCTTCACGGGGTACTTGAAGACAGGCGTGTCGCCGATCGTGGTCACGAGCTAGAAATATCATAAAACAAGTTTAAATTAAAATTAAGGGGATCTCTAATAAAAAACTTGAGAGGAGTCAAGGGACACTCGGATGGAATGAAGTTCCTTTTATTATTTACAAAAAACCTGTATAAGTCAATAAAAATAATCGTCGCGACACCACACTGTTCAATGCGAAATAGAAATGAAAATATCTGGCTTGCTTTCTATAAGAGAGAGAGAGAGACAGAGAAACATGCGCACGCCGCACAGCTTACAATAGCTTAATAGAAAAAAGTGTCGTGACAACTTTTCGTAAAAAAAATTTCCGTCTAGCCCCCGCTAGCCCGCGATAAGGAAATTCGTTCCAATGAATATTAGAATACGAGTAGGTACATTTCACATACAGCTGGTTAAACATATACTGAACCATTTCTAGTTTGTATTATGGTAGCAAACAACTGATATACATTCATACATATTTAACAACCTAAACCACATCCAACAAATTTATTTAAGCACAAATATTTAGACCGTGCCGGGAATCAAATCCGGAACTTTCTGATTGGCAGTAAATTACGCCAACCACCGGCATGGTAACTATTACGCCAACGAGGTCATCCATGGTGGCAGCCATCTTTTTTTTAATATCTTAATTTTCATTTTTACTTTAATCATCATTATAATACAAGCTTCTAAAGAGCAGAGAGATAAATAAGCCATAATCCACCACGCCGGCCAAGTGCGGGTTAAAGAACATTTAACTGATTACGATTTTTTTACCAGGGGAGTAAAAAACTTGGGCCTTGGCTTGCATTGATAGATAGTATGATGGGAGTCTAAATAAAAGAACGGTACCTTTTTACTGTCAGTATCCTTCGTGACATGTATGACGATCTTCCCGTAAACCAGGTGGACAGCCTTCACACAGGTTGCCGACGGACTGTCATCGCACGGGCCGTTTGTTGCATACACCTAGGTATATAAGAAGTTGAACTGTATCGAAATCTTAATATATATAAATCTCGGGTCACAATGTTTGTCCTCTATGGACTCCTAAACCACTTATCCGATTATATTAAAAATCGCACACCATGTGCAGTTCGATCCAACTTGAGAGATAGGATAGTTTAAATCTCAAATTATAGTCGCAATTTTAATTTATTGCTAATTATTGTCTGTTATTATTTGACAGTCACAATTATCTGTTAACCCCAAATGATTCTAACAGATGTCGATACCTTTCGACTGGGTTGAGTAAGTAATCAATAGATGGCGCTGCTATGGTAAATCTACGAACGTGTCATATAAGCTACATACTATATCTATCTATTTTTCATACCCCTAAGTGAGGCAAAACAACGTTTGCCGGATCAGCTAGTATAATATAAAAGTGAGTATAAAAAAGGTTGACATACGGATCGAGACTTCGAAAAAAGGAATATTCTTTATTGACCACTACTAGATTGAATAATATTCTTCTTATTTGGGTCAATTGAAATCTAACGCCTCTGATGCTTTTTACGACAGCTTTAGTAGTAGTTGTTTTAGTTGTTTAGATTGAATTAGATTTTAAGAAAAGCTAGCGAAAATATCAAGTCCAGCGGGATTCGAACCCGCGTTTCCGGCAAACCAGAACGAACGCTTTACCGAAACCGAACTTACTGGCTGAACTTTTATTCTACGCGGAAATTATTGAAAAAAAAAACAACGGTTTTATAAAAAATATACATACAGTCGAATATATTATAACCACCTCCTTTTTTGAAGTCGGTTAAAAAGATCGTCGACACGCTGCCTCAATTTACTTACTAAAGATGACTATCTACTTACTAAAACTTCACAACCAGCACAATGCTGAGTTGGGGCTTGTTCCTGGCAGCGTAACTGGTACTTTGTCTAGTTATATATACTTTGTTTAAGTACTACTTTTGTTTAAGTTATATTGCCATGAATAAACGCATTTCATTTCATACTATTTCATAGTATATACCTAATTAAATATATTAGTCGTCCCATAAGCGATAACAATTAGCAGGTATTACTATTATGGCTGGCAAATTTGTAACATTTTTATTAAATTGATAGTTTATAGTAGTAAGATCGAAATATGTACTAACTCTTTGTTGCCTGAATAGACGATTTATTTACGCAAAAAAAAAGCTCGCCTTAAAAAGTTTTGCGTTATTTAGTACCCTATATCTAATGTGCTATAACAATAAATAGATTTACCTCATATCTGTGAAGTCCCGTATCGTTCCTATCTCTGGAGGCGAGGTATGTACAGTTACCAAGAGATGGCAGCTCGTCGCCCTCGAACGTCACGTATTTAGCCGTGCTCACTCCCGTACACGTGCCTGGATACAGACAGACATAATATTGTATATAGACATAGACAAAATACAGTAGAACCTCGTTAAGTCAAACCTCGATAAGTCAAAAACCTCCAAATGTCGAAAAAATGTTTTGTTCCCTTCCCTTCAAACACCAAAACCTCCATTACTTGAAATCTTGACCCTCTGTTAGTCGAAATAATCACAGATTCCCTCCAAGCCATTTTGGTACATATTTTCACTCTACAACTCGAAAAATTAAATCTAACCTCTGCATTTCGAACATAGCTACGTTTTATTTTACAACCTTTACAACTTGATCATTTGGAATTTATTACCTATATTGTTGGAACAAAATTATGTTACCGACTTTAAAAACTTTCCGACAATGTGCGTAGACTATTGTTTCTTAGAAAACATTTTAGGAGTATACAATAATAAATTTATGACTCACGTAAACACGTGTTTGCTTGCTTGGTGTGAGGTGTTCAATTGTGATTTCCTTTGAAATTTAGCTAAGCAAATTATTTGTTTTCGACTAAAATACTGTCAGAAGTAGTTTGGTTCTACTGCAATACACATCAATTAGTACAACAGAACAACCAAATTATCAAAAGCAAAAATCCTCCATAAGTTGAAAACTCTGTAACTCGAATTTTTTGGCGTCTCCCTTGATGTTCGACTTATGGAGGTTCTACTGTATATACATGTTAGAGGTACACCTCAACATTTCTACCTTGTATATATTGTATAAAACATTTACAAAAATATATAGCCTTTTTCAAGTTATAGCATGACCAGACAAATCAATAGTTCTAATATTTACATTACAAATTTATACATTACAGAAGAAATAAAAATATTTAGATTACTGAAGATGACTACAATCATCTTCAGGATCAAACCAATTTGCTCTCTTTAGAAAACATTTATTGTTTTGTCATATTTGTTAGAGGAATATTGACCACGCTGATTCTCATCCAATTGAATCCGCGACATACATTAAAATGGAAACTCTATATAAGGACACTGAAGGCATTGTGCATTTTATGGCGTCATAGAGAGTGGTCGAGAAATGGAGACAATGTATCATTGTATGGCTATGGCAACACAAGCTAAACCAACTAAAGCCAATTGATTTCGACGCTTTAGAGAGTTTGTCGTCAAATTGAGTGACGTTACATGCAGTTTATACTGTATATAGATATGTTACGCTAATTTTGACATTTATATCTCGGGAATAAAGATATGTCAATTTCATACGATCTAGTTTTGAACATTGGAATTAACAAATTTTTTAATTCAAATCAAATAATGAAATCACTTATTTTGCTAAAGAGCATAACAATACTATTTGACTAATTACTTTTTCTGTTACATATTTTTCATTCAATGTATTTGACTAATAATTTAATATCATGGGACTTGATCCTGAAAAAAATTAATTTGAATTTGAACAATACTCACAGTCCATGCAGTCGTTGGGCAGAACACACGTATCCCCCTTCCTAAGCTTCCCCTCGGGGCAGTAGCAGCCGGGGAAGCATTGCCCCTCCACGGTGGGGCAGAGCACCCTGGCTCCACCTTCCGAGCAAGTCGGGGTGCAGCGCTTGCGGTAGCAGTCGTAGTGGATCAGCGGGGCAGGGCATTCGGCAGCTGGAATATGATGATGATTATTATTAGGTAAACTCTAGCGCCTGTAGCTCGGCTAGCTAAGGTGATCTGACGCGATCATCGATGCTAAGCTACGGTCGATGCGGACAGTGTTTGGACTCTAGTCCATTTGGACTCTAGTGGGGTGACTATGCATAAGACTGGTGTATTAAAAGTGGAATTTTCATCTAGGCGCTACCGTGGGTAGGATGACACGTTAAATTGGCTCCCGGCTAGTCTTAGTACAAACAAAAGCCAAGCCAGAGGCCTCCGGGCCGTTTGAAAACTCTCGTCACTAGAGCTTGGCCACTTAGCTCATACGAAGAAGATTAAATAAACTTATTCAAGTGTGGTGCATAATAGTTTACATTTAATTTGCAGCTTTAGTCTGTTTAGACTGTACAATGACCCGCGAAGGCAATTTACACATTAAGGTTTGTCGAGGTACGTTAGAGCAGCCCTGCGCAGCAACGTAGGATTCCCTGCACATGTTTTGCATAATATACATATATGCAATAATGTAAAACAGGACCCTTGGAATACAAAACAACACAATAAAAAAACATTTATTTATTTCTATTTGACTTTTTTACTTCAAAACTGTCAATTTAGCTATCTATATTACTGTATCAAAACATTCGTAATAGGCATATAAGAAATAAATTCACAATTAGTTTTACAAAAATCCTTCGTCTTATTAATCTTATTAATTTACGCTATAACATTTTTCTTGTGGCTTCTGCACTAGGTGAACCCTGTTTCGCAAAAGCCACTTCCAAATCATTATAAAAGAATTTGTTTTCCCAAACCGGTGCGGACTTTAACCAGGTACCCTTTAACCTAAATATTTTGTATTTTTAAACTAAAATAGTTTTTAGGGTTATATGGATGGCCCGTTATACAAACATTATATTTGAATAATGTTTGTATAACGGGCCATCACTTAGATACTTTTATTTTGTTATTTTTCCTATATTGTATATATTATGTTTGTGGAGCCGTGCGCGATGTTTTCCTACAAAGCATCGACGAGCGTGCGCGTGCACCAGTGGCCCGGCGCAGACTGAAGCTGCTCAATTTTTTTTTTGAGAATGACAATGCTGTTGGCCTGAGGAGCCTCTACAGCGACACCAGACAAGTGGCTGGGCGCTGATGGCGCCGGGCCTGCCTCAGCGAGAAAATGTTTATTTATAGGAACGGCGCCAACCAATAGCAAGCAAGGAGAGCAATACTCGCGGCAGTCGGTGGTCAGCAAGAGAGCAATACTCACGGCAGTCGGTGGTCAGTCTCCAAGCGGCGAGGTCGACGCTCCTGTCTCCCGCCAGGCACTCGGCCACCATCTGCTCGAGCAGCAGGCACCGGCACTCCTCCTCGCTCCTGGCGGTGCCGTTCACCACCAGCTCGCTGCACGCGCACACCTTCTCCAGGCAGATGGTGCGCCAGGAGTCCAGGTTCAAGGTGGGAGCGCACTTCGCGAATGGTCCTTCGCTGAAATTGAAAATGGGGTCGGTTTAATCTAATTATTGAATAGAAGAATAGAATGTACCTTTATTGTACTGTGCGTGCCAACTAAGATTAGGATCACGCTTGCTTCCAACTTCACACGATAACTGTCAAAATAGTACATTAAGAAGTTTAACATTAGCAGTAATACAAAATACTCCAGATGGTAACATAGTATCTAAAGAACTTTACGGCTGATTGATAAAAACTGAAAATAAATTTATATTTTTATAGATATGCTTTTTTTCAAACTACGCTATTGCATTAATTTCTAAATTTAAAGAAGAGTAAAAACTAGCAACATCAAAACTATACCTACTTTGAAACTTATAATCTAGATAACACTTACATATATACCTACTAGCTGACCCGATAAACGTTGTTTTGCCTTATCACTTAGGGGTATGGAAAATAGATAGAAGCCAATTCTCAGACCGAATAAGCATATACAATTTGGTAAAAATCGGTCAAGCCGTTTCAGAGGAGTACGGTAACTAACATGACATGGAAATTATATATAAGATAATTAAAATTTTCTCATATGAAATGAGCGAGTGAATCATGTAACAATACTCACGTGATCACTTTACACATCTCCCAGACCCGCTTCTGCTTGGCAGCCGCAGCGGCTCGCAGCTTGCAAGCGTCGTGCCGCAGGCCGGGCTTGGCCCAGCCGCGGCCGAACACCTCGGTGTTGGTGGTGAGCTGCCCGGAAGGCAGGCGCCGGTCGTTGAGCGGGTTGCCGTCGTACGCGCCGCACAGCCCGTCCACTGTGCCCTTGTGGCTCTGCAGGACCTGAATAATACCGTTGCGACTAAGTCAAAGTCAAAGTAAATTTTAGTCTAAGAGTATAAAACTAAAAAGAAAAAAACATTTTTTTAATACTATGATGGGTTTTCGCTTCATCAGAATTCACCCGATGGTAAGCGTCATTGTGATCTAAGGTGGAACGCACTTACCCAGAAGAAACCAGTTCACTCGTGCCTTGAAAACCGCAAGATTATAGTTTTCGGGGAACAGGACATTTGGCAAGAAGCTTCAAACATTTATTTTGTGACAAGCACAACAAAGAAAAACAATACACAAGAACTTTAAGCCTTTTTATACTTACACTTCAAAGGCAACATTTCTACGGGTCCGTTACGATATTTCGAAAATCATATGTTCGATGAACCTAAGATCGACTGAACGTTAGATCAATTTTACTTTTGAGCGAAATAACTTTACATCGAAAAACGCTGGGATTTCTACAAACGAAAACTCACCCCAATTTTAACATCTCCCTCACTGCTGTATATAACCGTGAAGTTATACTTCCTGGACTTCACCAGGACTCCGTTCCCGACTCTCTGGACGTCGAAGCTGTTCTTCTGGAAGCAGATCTTGGTGGTCTGCTCCACGGTATACTCGTAGTTGTTATACTCTATCATCAGGTTAGGTTTCACCAGGAGGATCTGGTCGTCCTGATGGAGGAGTAACTCGTTCCAGCAGCCTTTGTCGCTGCACTTCTTGCGGACTGGAAAAGATAAACAACAACTTATTATCATCGAAAAAATACTTTAATACATTTTGTCTATGTTATTATACATACTCGTATCATCAGGGCAAAATCTTAAATTTGCTTGAATTTTTTTCGTTATAAGTCATAAAGGGTGAAAAATATTGAATATACAGCTTAAAGATCGTCTAAAAAACGACCCAAAAATATTTATACTTATTTATACCAATTAGATTTTTAAATATGAAAAAAAATATTTTTTAACCGGTTTTGTTGTCTGTTTATTCATAAGTCTGATTAGTACAAAAATAAGTATAAAGATTCATAATGTGTGGTAGTCACTTTTTCTATATTTTTTACCGTTTAAGACTTATTTAAATCTACAAACTCAAGATTCTGTATTTTTTTAACCCACTCCTATTTTTTATTGGCACGCCAGCTGGCAAACCAATAAATCAATACTATAATAAGAAAATAAAAGGATTTCTATCTGTCTGTCTGGTACGTTGTAATTTCGAACTTAATTAACGGATTTGAACGCGGTTTGCGCCTGTGTTTTCACACAATAATAAATTATAATTGTAATTTTTATTTATTTACATTGGACTTATTGCTTTAGTATTTTTTTTTTGTTTAATGTGTGACTTGTAATTGTATTGTTATAAATTACTTTGACTTCTAATAATTTTTGAATTTGAATTAGTACAGAAGTCCTGCAAGACTGACCGAGCACGCTCCAGGCGTTGCGCGTGTTCTCGCGCGCCAGGATGTGGAAACACACGTCGTACTTGTACTCGGTGCCGTCGAAGGTGGTGAACGTCCGCCCCGTCATGTTGCAGAACGCGGGCCGCTCCACCGGAGGCACGCACTCGTATCTACACACAACATGCACGGTTCATCTACTGAACAAGTCTGCTGAAGCAAATATAGGTATCTACACACAACATGCACGGTTCATCTGCTGAACAAGTCTGCTGAAGCAAAGAGGTATTTACACGCAACATGCACGGTTCATCTGCTGAACAAGTCTGCTGAAACAAATAGAGGTATCTACACACAACATGCACGGTTCATCCGTGGAACAAGTCTGCTGAAGCAAATGGAAGTATCTACACACAACATGCACGGTTCAACTGCTGAACAAGTCTGCTGAAGCAAATAGAGGTATCTACACACAACATGCACGGTTCATCTACGGAACAAGTCTGTAGAAGCAAATAGAGGTATCTATCTACACACAACATGCACGGTTCATCTGCTGAACAAGTCTGCTGAAGCAAATAGAGGTATCTACACACAAAATGCACGGTTCATCTGCGGAACAAGTCTGCTGAAGCAAATAGAGGTATCTACACACAAAATGCACGGTTCATCTGCGGAACAAGTCTGCTGAAGCAAATAGAGGTATCTACACACAACATGCACGGTTCATCTACGGAACAAGTCTGTAGAAGCAAACAGAGGTATCTAGATCTTAGATATGGCCATAGACTAATAAATATAATAGACATTCAACCTCTTGTTAAAATCGTACTACGTGTATCGTATGGTAACCTTGCTGCCGCCAAATTCCGGAACACGCTCCAGGCGCATAGTGATACGACAATAGTAGATTGCGTGACCAGAGTGATGTCGTTTCAAGAAAATACGAATAGATGGTGCTACGTGTATATCAAATCGTGTGTATCATTCGATATACGTACCACCATCTATTCGTATTTTTTGGAATTTGGCGGGGGCAAGTCTGCACGGCCGATTTGCAGCGCAATATAGGTTTTATCGGTAATTATGACAAACTTCGTAAGTTTGCGTAACCCGAGTGAAATCGTTTCAAGAAAATACGAATAGATGGCGCTACGTGAACCGAATGATACTCATATACGATTTTCAACCAGAGGTTGAACGTCTATAATATTTATTAGTCTATGGTTGCGATAGAGAGTATATCTATATATCTTGTCACTTACTGAGGACATCTATTGAATCCATTCTTGAGCGTCTCAAGTTGCAGGGTGTATCCAGGTGGACAGGAGACCACGGAGCAGACCACAGGTGCCGGAGTAGACCCTGGCTTGGGGAAGGGTGGCAGAGCTGGTATGCACTTGAACTGAGGGCATTCTTCCTTGACCGGAGCAACCGTGGGAGAGACTGCAGGCTTGTCCAGGGTGAACGCTTGGTTGCTGGAAGGTGCTGGTGGAGGACCTAAGGGAAAATATAAACTTTAAGAGTTTGGATAGTCTGTGGTCCTTTTTTTCAGATTTCCATTTTTCTTGCTATTATTTAACTTCTTTGTTTTTACAAACAATGCTTTAAATTAGTTTATTTGGAAAACCTTCTTTTTGGCCATTAACGCCCATATGAAAATTTTTAATATGTTCATAAACTTTTTAGTTGGTATGAATTGTAATTTCTATCGGGGAATTTTTAATAATAAGGCCTCTAACGTTACTTACTTTATTATTTCCAATAGGAATAAATACTTGACGACAGACAGCATAAGTCTTTCTATTTCCGCGTAGCAAAAGGGCCACACTTACATTATTATTAAAAGCTGGAATGAGTCAACAGTTTCGGTGCTTTCCGAGCACCATCATTAGGGGTTTACAATGTTTAGCATAAGTCTTGGTTAGCTACCTCTCGTAGATTGAAAATTTGTCACTAAGCACTTAACCATGTGTTCCTCAGCCTCTTTGAGACCCAATAATTACAGAGGCATGTTCCACCTCCAGTCAGAGTGCTGCTAAGCTTTGTGGTTACGCGGCCAGGTCAAATTTCTAGTTGTGATGTTTATAAAAAGACTCACCACTATAACCTCCTTTGGAGAATCCTCCTTTGGAGAATCCTCCTTTCGAGAATCCTCCCTTCGAGAATCCTCCCTTAGCACCAGAATATCCACCTTTCCTATACCCGCCCTTAGTATATCTGGAGTAGGAGTATCTGGGCCGTGGCGGAGGTATGTCGGAAGTCCAGGGGTTGTGGGGCCGGGAGCTGGTGTAGGCTACGTGGTAACCCGGGGGGCAGGACACCACGGGGCATTCCAGCGCTGTCAAGAAAATAAGTAAAGCTGGTATTAAACTTTGTAAGCTGGTCACGTAAGGCATCTTAATATTTCCGCGTAGGAAACGGTTCCAACTTTTAATAATAATGTAAGTGTGACCGTTTTCTACGCGGAAAGATTAAGGTATCATTATTATCATTAGCCTTTACGAGGGATGATTGATGAGGTCGATGCGGACACATCGGTGTTCTATCGGTATTGCATAGCTTAATAACCCCATCTCCGTTCCACTATAGAACGAGCAAAGCAACAGGAAAGAGACACCGCGATACAGTTGAAATTCCGTCGATTTCGCACAAAGCACTTAGCCGCAACATGCATAGTGCAGACTGCGAAGCTTTGGAATTCTCTACCTAAGGCTCTGTTTCCTAAGATCTTAAAATTGACTTGACAGTGAATAGGTTCCTACTAGGTAAGCGTGCTACAACGTAGGCCATAGCGCTGCCATCAGACAAGGTGTGGTCAAACAAAAACCTATTACAAAAAAAAATTGATATGCCTTAGTGTGAAGAGTCGATTTCAAAAAGAACTGCTGGTCAAAATACACACATGACATAGCAGTACGAAGCTCAGTGGAAATTACTGTTATATTCATGCTTTTCGATCTCGGCGCTTACATCAGACAAGCTGATAACATTCTCTTATGAGAATACATCTTTGCGATGCGGGCAGTTAGTAAACAAAAAAAAAACAAAGTTAGTGTTAAGCTAAGCAGCGTACCTACTAGACGAGTATAAATTAGAAATTTCGTCGTTATTTTCTGAAAATAACTCTTGGTATTTTTATGGGAAGTATTTCAGACATTCATTAAATACCAAATATATAAAAATATGAACTCAAATCCAGCTATTAATTGACTTTGTTTCAGGCGGCTAATAAGCTCTTATTATTTTTACTGCCCAAGCGAATTTCATCCCAAAATTTGAAGAAATTTTGCAAATCAATTTGCCAAATAGCAGGCAGGTTGCCAAGTAGCTAGGTAAGTACCTGGTCTCCTACGCCTTGCCCACTGCCTAAGAGCCTTCTTCACTTTGTCATTGGTTATATCTGGTTTATCATCTACGAAGAAGTTACGCCACTTTCTGAATTTCCTTTTTTTTAATAATTTCAGTTTCCGCAGTGGCTTCTCAGTCAAACCTGGTTTCAGAAAATTATATGGTCGATCTTATACGAGTGTCTCTCTCATTTGGACAGTCTATTGCGTAACTGTTGACTAGTTTTCTCCTTAGTACAATAAAAAGTGTGATGACTCACGTTTGATAATTGTCGATAATGTAAGTGTGATGACTTACGTAAATGTGATATGATAGTGTGACAACTCACGTTTGACAGTTGTCGCCTCGGTAGTCAGTGTTTTGGCGGCGGCAACTGTTTGACTGTTAGAGACTGCATAGTTGCTTTCAGGCGGGCAGTACCTTCGTTATAAGGATGCTTTTAAAAATAGCCTAACTGCATGTGGCCTGCCCACGGAGAAGTGGGGAGAGGATGCACAGATGAGGACTGCTTGGCGCTCAAAAATAATAAAAGGAATTGCTCTTTTTGAGCAGACTCGACTGTCTGAGCTAGATTTAAAGCGACAAGCTCGTAAAAACCGTCCTAAAGCTTCCTACGCCTATACTTATAACAGTTCCGGTCAGCTGTGTTGCGCCGCATGTGACCGGGTGTTCAAAACGAAGTTTGGTTTTGCCAGCCACTTACGAGCACACGCCAGAAAATAGCCAGGGTCGCCATCGTTGGACACGACGCGGACGACATCATCATCATCATCAGCTGCTTTCATCTTGTACAAACAGTCTGCTTCACCGGGCATAGAGCAATCAGCAAACTTTCTCCTTTAAAATCTAAGTGTGATATAAAAGTGTGATGACTCACGTTTGACAGTCGTCACTTCAGTCGACGGTGCTTGGGTGACGGCGACTGTTACTACATGTCTGGTGATCACTGCTGGTTCAGTGGTGGACACTGTGCAGTTGAGCTCGTCGTCCGGGCAGTCTGCTACGCCGTCGCACCATCGCTCCTCGTTGAGGCAGCGTTGGGAGGTGGGGCAGAGCCGCGTGCCGGGGGGGCACGGTTCGCAAACACACTCGCAAGTTGACGGGACCACCTTGCCCACCAGCTAAAGAACAATAGTTTAATACATTAATATATGTTATATTTATATCTTATATATAAAATTTCCGTGTCACATTGTTAGTTACCGTACTCCTCCGAAACGGCTTGACCGATTTTTTCCAAATTTTATATGCGTATTCAGAAGGTCTGAGAATCGGCTACTGTATATTTAGATTTTATTTTTTTATTAAGGTAAAAAAACGTTTGCCGGGTCAGCTAGTATTATATATATTTGACGACCTCGGTGGCGTAAAGGTTACTATGCCGGACTGCCAATAAGAAGGTTCCGGGTTCGATTCCTGGCCCGGCCAACATCTTTGTGCTTAACTAAAATTTCGAACCGGGACCTTCTGATTGGCAGTCCGGCACGGTAACCTTTACGTTAATGAGGTCGTCAATAATACTGCTTAGTATGAAACTTTAAAGATAAAAGAGGTGATTAGTGAGTGGTCAACATACAGGGCTGTCACACTGGCATTTCTTGGCCGGCTTGCAGTCGGTGACGCCTCCCATCTTACACATACACTCGTCGCAGTTGGCACCCCTGAACGGAGTCCCCACTGGGTACCTGCAATACAAAGACATGGGATTCATAAATAAATCAGAAAATTATTAACAAAAAAAACGACGCGTTGTGATAATTTTACGACTAACTTGTCTCTCTCTCTCTCTCTCTCTCTCTGTGTGTGTGTGTGTATCTACTGTGGCATATATACGTAGGCCCGAAAAGAGAAAGCTATTTATATTTATATTTAATGCATTCACTAAAATAGTGGTAATGTAACTGACTAGCAGATCGTCCCGGCTTCGCACGGGCTATAAAATAACCTAAGTTGCAAAGAGAAACAAAATATAGCCTATGTATATGTATACTGTAGGACAATGTAGCTTCCCAACGGTGAAAAAATTTTTCAAATCGGTCCAGTAGTTTTGGAGCCTATTTGCGTCAAACTTTGCAACTTAGACTATTTTAGAACTATTTTAGATCTGCAATGTTGCCTTACAAAGAGTATCGTTACGCCAACGAGGTCGTCTGATAGGTCATCATCATCATCAGCCCGTATCTTCCCACTGCTGGGTATAGGCCTCCTCTCCAACACGCCATATAGTACGGTCTTCAGCCAGTTTCCACCAGCTCTTTCCAGCGTGCCTGATGTCATCTGACCATCGGGCTGGTGGTCTGCCTCTCTGTCGTTTTCCGTTCCTCGGTGACTGCCCTGGTCCATCTAGAGACTTCCCTACGCACAAAGTGTCTGATAGGTACTCACGATATAAAGGACACGACACATGGACACTCGGCTCGGGGTGCGCAGCTCTCCCCGTCGAAGTACAGGGAGCCGGCGCAGCCGCAGCCTGTGCTGGGAGGCACCACGCCGGGGCACAGCTGGCACGGGGGCACCGTGCTGGGCTCCGGGGTGCTCGTCGAGATTGTTGTCGCTGGGTGGAGACGTAAAATTAGGACCCATTTCACACACGAATGGTTAGCCCTAGCGAACTAGAATAAACGGAAGAGTAACTCCATACAATTGCCGCTTTGAATTTGGATCCATCTACGCACGCAATTATACTGCTATCCCAACCAAACTCACACACACAAAGCTCGCACGCGATTGGTCGCCGCCACGCGGGTGCGCGGGTAGCTGGTTTGCCCCGCCCACCGCGGTATTTTACGCGTCGACGGTCGAACCATTTTATCGGCCAAGTTACTATTCTATTTATTCTAGTTCGCTGGTTAGCCTCACGCTTTTTTGGTTCAGTATCAGCAATTTTCTCAAGTATCCTGCTCCCTAATTGTATTACTAAACAATCATAATACAGTGTAAACTCTATATAACGACACTGAAGAGACTGTGCACTTTATTACGTTATAGAGAGTGGTCGTTAAATGGAGAGAATGTATGGAATGTATGGAATACAAGCTGAACCAACTAAAGCTAATTGATTTCGACGCGTTAGAGTTTGTCGTTAAATCGAGTGACGATACATGGCGTTTACACTGTATTTCATTTAATCAATTACAGAATAGTTCACAGGCAATTCGAAACAATACAAAAAAAAATACGAGTAACAATTATATTAAAAAAAATACTTATGTGTAACCATCTGTTTTGGAATATAGCTAATGAATGGTGAATGAACTAGCCTGAAATAAAGACTTTGTTTTTATATTATGAGATGTTTGTTTTGTTCAGCCTTAAGAACTTACGGTAAGGTTCAAAGCATCCAATGGGTTCGACTTGCATCTCGATGTTATCCTTCCATTTGATGGGTAGAACCTTGAGGTACTGCGCGCGGATGGGTGGCCGGAAATAATGCTCAACTACAGCTGTCTTGTCGTAGTTTCCGGGGAACAATCTACAATAAAGACATTATGACATTGAGTCTTAGACATCAAGTAAATTTAAAATCTTATTGATATATTAATATACTAAACAACTATAGTGTAATATGCAAACACGACGAACTCCGTTTCGCCACAAAGTTGAATATTTTTTTTGCTACAAACCTCACGGAGCCCGAGACCTTTCCAACGATTTCAAAACTGTGGAAATCGGTTCGTGCGTTCTGGAGTTAAAGCGTCAGGAAGGAAAACCCGACTTATTTTTATATATTATATGTATTAGATAAACTATATACGCTGTTCAGTTACTATGCGACTTGCGCCGTGACGCGACTAAAATAAAACATGTTTCGTATTCAATATTACGGACACTAATATCAGTGATCAGAATACTAGAGTGTATTGCTGGGAAAATTGTGGGCTGCTTCCGCTACACGTTAGTTAGAAAAATGTACCAAATATCAATCCCAATATCTGTAGTGACGTCATGGTACTCAAGTCGCATAGCATTTAAAATGGATGGTACTCACACTTCCTTCTTATCCTTGTCGACAATCGGGTTGAAGTCGAGGTCAGTGGAGTAGAGAACCTTGTAGGCGGTCACCCATCCCTTCTCGCCCCCTTTCGTCTTCATGCCAGTTATGTTCCGGGGGGATGTGAAGTTAAACTGAAAATGCATACAAATGTGTTACATATTTGAATCAACTTAATATTAGGACACTTTTTTTTTCTTATCCTTGATAGGTTAGCGTTTGACTACAGCTAGCCTGATGTTAAGCTACACTGCAGTCTACGGTGTGGCACGCTTACCTAGAAGATACCTATTAACTCTACTTTTGAAGGCCCCCGGATGATAGCTCTCAGGAAACAGAGACTCAGGTAGTGAGTTCCAAAGCTTCGCAGTCCTAACAATATAGGTCGACGCAAAGCGTTTTGACGCAAACACATTTCACAAACGGGTGACTAGCCCCATACTAAACCATTTCTAGTTAGTATTATGGTTGCTAACACAACTGATATACTACTGCAGTATGTGCCACCGCGGATCTAATCCAGTTCAATGACTTGCTTGACAAGTACATATATTATTCAAGCTTATTAATGGAATTTACACTCGCTCGTACGGTGAAGAAAAACATCGTGAGGAAACCCACATGCTCCGAGGACCCCAAAATCCGACAACGAGCGTCATCCGCCAACCCGCACAGTGCTAGTAAGAATTCAGTATCAATCTTGACGTAACTTGGTATACAGGTTCTGCTATACAAATTCAATACAAGACATGATTGTCTCATTTTCTCGAGGGGATACATTTATGTATTTTTTCTACTCTTAATAGGCTTGCGCTTGATCGCAATTCACCTGATGGTAAGCGAAATTGCGATCTAAAGTGGAGCGCGCTTGCCCAGAAGAAACCGGTTCACTCTTGCCTTGAAAACTAGATTATAGTTATCGGAGAACAGGGAATTTGGCAAATAATTCCACACCTTGTTCAATTTATATTAAGAGGGCAGGTGGATTTTTAAAATCTTACCATGATCCATTCTCCAGGAGTGCTGTATAACGGTCTCCAACCACGTTCTCCTTCCAGCGTGATGTACTTCCTATCCTCAGGGTTGGAGCTGGTGCTGATGCTGTCCAGAGGAAGGTCAGCCGCGATGCCGAGAGGCTCGTCGCATTCGGGGGAAATCTGGATTGAAAAAAGTCAAAGTCTAATTATTCAAAGTTACGAAGCAGATATATAGACGTTGAGTCGGTGGCCAGAAAAAGACGGCACGTTCTGCAGCATAGTCAAAAAACAACAACGCATAAAATCACGCCATATGTAGCAAATATAGGCGACTTTAGACCGCACTCACTTGTATCACCTCTTAAACTGCCTGCACATTCCATATTTGACGTGATTTTAGTTGTTTTGTCTGTGATTCAGAACGTGCCGCTTCTTTCTGGCCACCTAAGATGAAAAGAGACGGGGCTTCTTTAAATTTAGTTTAGTCGTGTGTGCCGCTGAATCGCCACCATTAACAAATGTTTTTTTTTACAATTTTGTAGTATTAAATCATGAGCTATTTAAGCGCTCAAATAAGCAAGACCTTTAGTTTAGGTTATTTTTTGTTTAGGTAAAAAGTTATTTTGTAAGCGATGAATTTACCTTGCAGAGGCTTTTGCGATAACACGTTGGACTCGAAGGTCCAATCAGCACATATCTTAACGTCTGCTAATCCTATTTGACTTTGACCATTGATTTTGCTTAGCAGCTTACCGTAGTGATGACTGGTACAAAAGGTACAGCTGTGCTGGGTACAACAGTACTGGGTACAACTGTGCTAGGTACAGCTGTGCTAGGTACAACTGTGCTAGGTACAGCTGTGCTAGGTACAGCTGTGCTAGGTACAGCTGTGCTAGGTACAGCTGTGCTAGGTACAGCCGTGCTAGGTACAACTGTGCTAGGTACAGCCGTGCTAGGTACAGCTGTGCTAGGTACAGCTGTGCTAGGTACCGCTGTGCTAGGTACAGTTGTACTAGTGACAGTGGTACTGGTGGTGGCCTCTCCGCATCCAATCAGCTCCATCCTAACTGATGCCTCGCCATGCCATGTCAGCGGCCGGAGACGGATGTATTTGGCCTCGAATGGCGGTTCGAACAGTTGACGCTTTGTATCTTCGTGGTTCACTGGCCCGTGGAATATCTGCGCAAATAGATACAGTTTAGTTTGTACTTTGTAGAAACCAAATTGGGTACGTGAAGTACTACTTTAGCACCATCATCATCAAACATGGTAAATTGATATTGAGAAGTGTCCCTACACTACGGTACATGTTACCATGTAGGCTACGGTATATGCGATGTGCAAAATTTTGATGTTGATGGTTTATCATAATTTAAAGTTAGTTTAGATTATCATGAGGCGAGACAGTATTAATGACAATGTCATCGTCTCCCTACCGTGACTTGTTAGCTAACGTACTGGTCAAAATTAGTACGCCATTTATAAGCTTGCTTCGGTCAGTTAAAAGAACGGAGAAATACAACACCTTTGACAAACACCCTGCACAGGATCGACGTAGTCGAGGGCTCTTTTTATTCGTGACAATAGACGCGGGTACCATTTCTTGAATGATTTGACTTGTAACTTTGGTGTTATGATTTGATGACGTTGATTTGTATTTGTATTTGATTAGTTAATGATACTAATGAATGCCGTATAGAAATGGTACTCATACCATAATTAAATATAAGGTTACACTTGGTTAAGGAATATCCTCTAACCTTACAGACATATCCCCTAACCCGACAGAAATATCCCCTAACCTTAAAGACATATCCCCTAACCTTAAAAAAATATCCCCTAACTTTACATAAATATCGTAGCCGTAAAGAAATATTCCCCAACCTTACAGAAATATCCCCTAACCCTACAGAAAAATCCCCTAACATTAAAGAAATATCCCCTAACCTTAAAGAAATATCCCCTAACCTTAAAGAAATATCCCCTAACCTTACATAAACATCCTATTACGATAAAGAAATGTCTTCTCACCTTAGGTGTCCCATCAGGCGAGTTGACAGTAGTGAAGGCAATTCCATCGTCCCCGTACATCACTTGGTAACTGGTCACGTACTGGTTGAAGATGGGGGAACCCTGGAGCTCAACGCCGTATATAGGTTCCCGGCGTGGGAGCTTCACCTGGATGTAAGGCTCATGATCTTCGGAGGCAGGATTCCAGCTACCAGCTGATTATTAAAAAGTTACAGAATTGATTAAAAATACAATTTGGTCGATCGAATCTGTGGCCGAACTGGTCAGTTCTTTTTTACTTGTTGGTCGACGACATCTTCCAGACTATTCCAGCATATAAGTTTTAAATCTTTATTGCCAAATGTTTAAGCGCATTTCGATCTCTTTCCATGAATTTAAATTGCACTCTAGATATTATAGAATTAATTTTAATGAAATCTATTGTGACTCTGACAGGTGTTCGTAACTGATTTCCAGGACAAAATTGGTCCTTCGAGCCGGATCAACTTTATTTGCGAGCATATGTTTGACAGTAGCGCCTGTAGCTCTGCTAGTTAAGGTGATTTCACGCGATCATCGAAGCTGAGCAACGGTCGATGCGGACAGTGTTTTGTTGGGTGACCATGCATAAGACTGTCGCTTTTCAAGTGGCATACAGTACGGCATACATGAAAACTCTCTCAACCCTCAACGGAGTGGCCACACATAGCTCATACGAAGAAGATAAAGAATATGTTTGATATACAGTGTAAATTCTATATAACGGCACTAAAAAGAATGTGCATTTTATGGCGTTATAGAGAGTGGTTGTAAAATGGAGATAATGTTCAGTGTATGAAACATAAGCTAAACCAATTGATTTCGACGCTTTAGAGAGTTTGTCGTTAAATCGAGTGACGTTACATGAAGTTTGCACGTATGTTATCACCTGAGTCGTCTAACGGTCGTCCGTTGAGGACGGCGTTCTGTGGCTGGAATAGTTCGCTGGCCACTGAAGACGCGCTGAACGCCGAGTCCAACAGCGGCTGGTCGCCCCACATCAGGTCTAGGAAGCTGGGGAACACAGTGACAGTTTCCTACTAAAAATCGATTCAATAACAAGTTTCAATTAAAGATTTACGAAGCTCCCGACGTGGCTGAATTGTGTGAATGAGGATATGAAAGAAAAGGGAGTGAATGTGGATATGACAGCTGACAGAATCGTGTGGAAGAGGAAAACTTGCTGTGCCGATCCCACCTAGTGGGAAAAGGTTGAAGAAGAAGAAGAAAGCTCACGATCAATATTTTGCGGTAGTGGTCGGCCCTGAGCTGAGCTGCGACCGGTTTTGTGGCAAAATTTTCTTTTATGTTTATTGTGTATTGTTTTTCGTGTCACAAAATAAATGTTTCTTTCTTACTTTCTTCCTTTTAAACCTATCAAGAGTAGAATAAAGCATAAGCAGCCCACTATACGTTCCCAGCAGTGGGTATTCTCTCACAAGGAGGGAGATATAGACTATAATTCACCACGCTGGCCAAGTACGGGTTGGCGGATGACACACTTCTTCCGATATAGATAGGAGGCTTAGTAATAGGGTCCTATTTTCACTTTTTAGGTACGGAACCTTAAATTCATAAATCTACACTTACTTATCAGGGTTGCATGCAGTCGGAGGTGACACTGTACTTGGCACCAAAATGGGCGGTTCCGTTTCCATCCTAGGAACATTCGGAGCTGATGTCGTAGTTTTAAACTCCCGAGGTACTTTAGTCGGGAAAGTTGGCACATACGGCTTGATGGTAGAAACTTTTGTGGTAGAAATGGTAGAAACGGTAGGAATGGTAGTTTTTTTCGTGAACACTTCTTCCCGCTCTTCGTCAAGGTCGCAGCCGATCAATTCCATTCTGAGTCCAGCTTCGCTGTGCCAAGTAGTGGGGCGGATGCGAATGTATTTGGCCACTATGTGAGGAGTTATTGTTTCGGTTGAGGTGTCTGCGGTGTTCTCTGGACCACGGAATAGCTGTAAAGAAATAAGAAATATAAATATATAAATACTAGGACACATTTCAGCCCCCCTTGAGGTGGGTCCGCTCGGACTGCGGACAGCGGTCTGGTCGGGGATAGCAGCGGCAATGCGCGAAGCGGTCCTGCATCCCTGCCCCCGTTGTGAGATGGGACACCGTGAGGTTTTAGTCGGTAGTGACGACGGTAAATGCATTTCCTCACGAAAAAAAAGGACACATTTCACACACGGCTGGTTTACCCGATACTGAAACATTTCTAGTTTGTGTTATGGTAGTTAACACAACTGATATAATACATAATACACACATACATATTTTAAATAAATACATATTTAACACCCAGACACACAGCCAACAAATTTAATTCAGCACAAAGATGTTGGCCGTACCGGGAATCGAACCTGGAACCATCTGATTGGCAGTCCGCCATGGTAACCATTACGCCAACGAGGTCGTCAAATATACGAGTATGTAAAAAAATTAATCTTATCAGAAAATGTTTCGTTATATTTATTCATTTATTTCGTCTTCTTCCTTGCCTTATCCCACTAGGTGGGGTCGGCGCAGCAAATTTTCCTCTTCCACTCTCCTCTATCAGCCGTCGTCTCTACACTCAATCCTTTCTCTCTCATGTCCCCATTCACACACTCCATCCATATCTTCTTTGGTCGGTCTCTTGCCCTTCTTCCTTGAACTATACCATCTCCTACTAACATGCGTATATTTATTAATGTATTTATTTGGTTCAAATCATTATGGCATCTCTTACCTTTGGTTGTCCATCAGATCCTTTAACAGCAGTGAAGCTGATACCATCATCACTATACAAGACCTCATAGCTGGTGACGAAGTCTTCTGACTCGGGACAGCCTTGGAGTTTGACACCGTAGACAGGCTGTCGGTCAGTGAGGTCTACTTGGATAAACGGACGCTTGTCAGTCGGCGAAGGTTTCCAGCATGCACCTGGGGTCATAAGGAGTCAGATTAAATACTTTTTTTAGGTCTGCGCTTTCCCAAGAAGGGTTAACGTCAGGCAGGCGGTCTGTCACAAATACAGTGTAAACTCTATATAACGACACTGAAGGGACTGTGCATTTTATGGCGTAATAGAGAGTGGTCGTTAAATGGAGATAGTGTATCATTGTATGGAATACAATGCTAAACCAACTAAAGCCAATTGATTTCGACGCTTTAGAGCGTTTTTTTTTCGTTAAGACATTTTGATTTTTAGGGTTTCAGGCGTCTTGAAAAGTCTCGACACTAGAGCTTGCTACTTTAAGTAGTGTACACTAGGTATAGATATTTCAGATTTTCTTTCGTTGTGAACTGAAACCAAATTAAGATATGCCAAAAAACATCAATATATAGTTATTTTTTTATGCTTTGATTATCCTAATCCTTAATTTTTCAAATTTTCTGCTATCTACAATAGATTTCCTCAAAGTAGCGCCCGAACCAATAGGTTATAGCTTGCCACTTTGCTCATACGAAGAAAAAGATGATAGTGATAATACCTGTAGTATCGGTTGGCTGTTTGTTTATCCGTGCGTAGTGCGGCAAGTAGTGGTCGCCGGCCGTTGATGACGCTTGGAACGCTGAATTTGGCGCCCACTTATTAGACCCCCATATTAGGTACTTGTATCTGGAAAGAAAATAACAATTGTACATTTAAAATTGAATATAAATGGCCAAGTGCGAGGCGAGCTCGCGCGTTAAGGGTTCCGTGCCATTTACCATTACCATTAAATTGAAAAAATGGCGAATAAACAAGTTTGTTGTATGGGAGCCCCCCTTTAGATATACATTTTATTTTTGTTTCATCATATATTTTAAAGTTAATAGGTATATAATCAAATATTCTGTGAATGTTTAGAGGGTCTACTACACTTTGATTTTATTAATTAATATGGAAGCTAATGTACTATTATGTCATATGCACTTTCAGTACCACGAGATTTGAATAAATCGTCTTCCAGCATACGCCTATTTTCCTCTTTTGAAGATAGTTCATCCTCCAAGTAAATTACTAAAGTTCAATCAAGGTCGTCCATTTTCTATCTTGAATACATTTCGTTTGATGTTTATTTAAAAAATATGACTGACGGTGTGTTAGAACGGCCGTGGAACTTTCCAAATGTCATCACCGTAAAGACGGCCGTCTATTTGCGTCCGTAATATTACGGCCGCTATATGACGGCACCGCTTACTTTGGACCAAAGCTTAAGTAAATCAACTTACTCCTCAGGAGAGCACTCCGGTGCCGGGGTAGTAATTTTGATAGTAGTGTCAGTAACTTGCGGCAGTATGTAGGGTTGGTGCGTCGAGCCGTGCGGCGGGACTACCACGGACACACACGCGTCAGTGTTGCAATGGAATTCGTTGTGCAGACATTGGCACGTTAGACAACCCTCAGTTACAATACCGCCAGGCTGGAAGAAAAGTTAAAGTTTTAAACAGATAAATGGATATATTAATAATTTGTCAAAATATTTTATTTTTCACTACTCATACTCTGAAAGTAGGTCTGAAGTTGCCTGAGGAGCGGGATGAAAGTCATCCATTTCATCCCTAGGGAGAATCGCTTTCAACTGACAGTTGTCAATTTATTTAAAAATAGTACAGTAAAAAAAAGGTTTTACTTTCTATACAGTCACGATGTAAAATTGAAATAACTTAAAGCTAAGAATTGAATAAAGAATATATATATTTTAAATAACTTTATTATGATATAGTTTCAACAATTTCTTTAAAATAAGTCAGATTTATTTACCATTATTTACCATTTTTACAATAATGAAAATAAAAAATAATGGGTGAATAGTCGCCGGCCACAGAAAAAATACAAACATAATGGCGGGAAAGCGGTAATTCGATCTTCATTTATTTTTTCCTCAAACTATTGGCTATATTATAAACCCAGTCTCGGGACAAAATAAGTTACTTCCATCCCTAGGGATGGAAGTAACTTATAGGTAAGTAATTACTAGGTAACAGTGTACTATTAGAATTTAGTTATAGAATAGAATAGAATTATTAATTAACGCTCTTTAAAAAAGGTTACGAACAATCGATTTAGATGAAACTTGGTATATAATATACTTCTCAGTACCTAACTTGTAAACAAATTACCAACTTGTAAACAAATTAACTAATTACCAGACGACCTAAAGCGTATCGATAATATTAAAACCATCCTGACAAACTTAAAAAACTTACTCATTACAAAAAGTTATTATAAAATAGAAGACTTTTTAAATGACGGAACATTAAAAAAAAACAATTAACAGGGTTGCTCATCTCCAGTAAATAATTGCAATGACTTATGGGTATAGCCTAAGAGCCAGTGAAGGGATACCTGTATGTATTTGACCAGACCTGGGTTTTTGTACATTGAGGCTCCTATACCTACTGTACTATGCGAGCCAACTAAGAATAGGACTGTCAAAACCGCCATCTTGCTCAATCCTACGCGCAAACTTCATAACCAAAGTGTATGGCATGCAAAAAAATTTATGAACAAATTATATTCAGTTTATATGTTTAATGTACTCTGTTTTGCTATTTCTTATACATTTTACGGCAAATTAATTATAAATGAGTAGGATTTGAAAGTAAAATCATATTTATAAAAATATAATTTCTTTTTCATTTTTGTCACTTCTTTTTGTACGAAATAAAAATATTTTATTATACTGCTTACAGCACTTAAGTCGAAACTATCCAAAACCAATGTCTCGTCACGTGTTTTTTTTTAGGTGTTGTTAATTTGCCTTGGGTACTTCTTACCTGTAGAATTAATTAATCCAAAATTATCCAGTAATAAAATCAAGGATAATTAAACAATAATTAAAGTTTTATCTATGAACCAAAAAAATAATTATTAAATTTCTTTATTACGCTTTCTTTGCTAGTAGTACTTTTTTGACAGTTATCGTCTGAAGTTGAAGCAAGCGCGATCCTATTCTTAGTTGGCACGCATAGTACATGAGATGGGGACTCACGAAGCCCTAAGTGGTGGACGCGGCTAGTGCGCGGGTAACACAGGTATCGATTTTTTGCCTATCTATAAATGCATTTGACCACGTCTGCCGTTTTGATATTTGATAATATATTATTATTATTAATGGAAAATAACAATGGCAGACCATTATCACGCGTTTAACATTGTGGCAGACAATTTTGAAAATGTAAAAAAATAAAAATATTTGAAATTAATTGACCAGATCTGCCATCAATATATTTTATTTATCATAGTTTTAAAAACATATATTGACTAGCTGACCCGGCAAACGTTGTTTTGCCTTAATAATTATTTCTAAATATACAGTAGCCGATTCTCAGACCTACTGAATACGCATATAAAATTTGGAAAAAATCGGTCAAGCCGTTTCGGAGGAGTACGGTAACAAACACTGTGACAGGAAAATTTTATATATAAGATAACGGCAGACGTATTATATAACAGTCATTATGGTAAGTAGCACGGCCATGGTCTTCATTATCAAGAAGCACGTGGCTTGAGTTGGAGGAGGCCTTCGTCTAGCGCTGGACGATCCCTGACGACGAACAGAATAAAAATGTTTTAAATTTGGACATGTAAATACACTAAATGTTGTACTTTGTAAACTGTTATCGTAAGGCATATTATATATTTACACGAAACAAAACGGTCACACTTACTTAAAAAGCTCGTCCCCGATGATGACGCTCTTAATGCGTTGAAACCCGTTGGACGTATATCCAACGTTTTTAAGTAAGTGTGACCGTTTTGTTTCGTGTAAACACTAAATGTTTGTGATATATTTGAAATAATGATAATTAATTTGACATAATGACATAATATATACTAGAAATTTTACATTCTGATGAATACTTTTTGTCTAAATGTCTAAACGACTAAACTATAACTGTAAATAATCTTAAAAGAATACTAATTTTTATCACTAACTTTGAAAATATCATAAGATTGTTGTGAATACATGTATTTAAGTTGGGAAATAAAAGCTATTTTTATTTTATTTTATTATGTAACTGTAAAGTGACATAATATTGCAATAAATTCTTTGACTTTGACTTGTAAACTTTGCACAAACCTTGACCAGCTTCCCGTCAGCTAGACATGTGCAGTCATCCTTCTTGACACAAGTTTTCTCGTCGCGCCAGAACGTTCCCTCCTCGCAGTCGAGCGAGACACAGCCTTCCACGCATTTCTGAGGGCAAAGTACGATATTAGACGTTAATTGTAGTAAACACCATTAAACTGTGGAACTCATTGCCGGAGTCCATGTTCCCTCTGAACTATAACCTCACTGTCTTCAAGGCGAGAGTGAATCGGTTTCTTCTAGGCAAGCGCGATCCACCCTAGATCGCAACATCACTTAACATCAGGTGAGTTTCGATCAAGCGCTTGCCTATCCATCATAAAAAAAAAACACTTAGTTAGAAAGAAGAAAGAAAGAAACATTTATTTTGCGACACGAACAATAAAGAAAAACAATACATAAGAAACAATAAACAAAACAATTACGTGGCAAAACCGGTCCCAAATCAGCGTGTGCTGACTGCAAGCAATCAGCGCTGGTCTTTCGCTGGAACCGGTTACCGGTCAATATTATAAAAAGTTTCCATCAAAGATAAAGAAGATTTGTTTCGGAAAACTGGGTATTATATTGTAACTAAATTTGCCTTAATTAGTTCCTAAACTAGTTTCAAGAAGGGAGGGAAGCGAAGATTTACTTATTTATTTATTTTGTACCCTTAAAATAAGCACACAGATTTACTCCAAGTCAATTATCACTACTGTTTATCTATTATGTTCATTTCATGAATCTGATTGTCTTTCTGATTGTCGATTGATCGTCATTGGCTTGCGTAAAGTGAGGTCCAGTCATAATTCAACACACTACTTAGTTTTAATTTTAACCCTAAGTAAAAACATTACTGGTGTTAATAGGCCCAAGGTTTAAAGAAAATACAGATCATCATATCGCCTTAGCAGTGTTTAGTTCTTTGAGATCTTACCTCTCTAATACACCGTCCTTTTTCCATAAGGGTTCTTCTGAAGTGGTCACACAATTGATCGCACGGGTAGGCACAGTCTCTATACTCCTGCCCAGGGGGACAACGAGGGGGGACCGTGGAAGCAGTGGGGAAAGTGGTGGGAGATAGAGTGGTGCTCTGCTTTGTGGTGGGAGAAGCTGTTGAGGTGGAAGTGGTTGGTTCTTCTGTGGAAGAAAAAGATTTTTTGACAGGTGAGTTTGTACGAAACAAACGGTCACACTTACTTAAAAAGTTTTTGTGACAAGTGTATTTTTACGAAACAAACGGTCACACTTATTTAAAAGTGGTTTCGTCAACAGGAACATTGGTGAACAGGGATGTGACGTCAAAACTCACCATGATCTCCGAGGTGTTTTTTAAGTAAGTGTGACCGTTTGTTTCGTGCAAATATATAATATGCCTTACGATAATAGTTTACAAAGGTGTGTTTGTGTTATGTTTTTAGGGTTTCGTGTCCGAACATAGTATCTGTCCCTTCGGAACGTAGCTCAAGTTAAAATTAGGCGAATACTAAAATGCCATATCATCCTACTCTGATTGGTTTCGTCATGATATCCTTCACCGAATGAACTGTAGTTCATTGGCGGGGATCGAATCTGTAACCTTCGGGACGTGCAGCAACTGCACGCACCGTCGTAAAGTATCCAAGCTTTCGTTTTGTACAGGTAACATTTCGGAGAGTGTGCGACGGAATTACAAATGATAATGGCAGACAGCGCAGGATTTAAGGTACGGAACCCTAAAAAAAACGTTGTCGCTAAGTTTTATGTATTTTTTCATTACTCATACTCTAAAAGTATAAAACAAGATTTATTTAGTCCCTCGAACTATTGGCGGCCTCACTTCGCTCGGGACCCCAAAGGGGACTAAATAAGTTCTTTATTTATTTATTTATTCATATATTTAAATATAAACATAAACCTACAGCATTCCAGCCAAACCGCCTATGTTTATTATATTATTAACTTAAAAACTAGTAAATGCACTTATTACAATTAACAAAACAGTAAAAAAATATTAAACAAAAAATAAGACAATAATAAAAATATAATATAAATCCCATTCATCCCTCTTTCACTCATTCATTACCTTTCAACCACTTACAGACTGTTATTTTTCAGTATACTTTAGGGTAATTCTTTCTATCTTCTTCCACTCGTCAGCAAAGAGGTCTATTTCACTTTACTTTCATCCCTAGGGTAACAATGTACTATTATAATTATCAGCGTAACCATGTCTACTATACCTGTAGAGATAGCTCCACACTCCGGTCTGACGAGTTTCACCGCGGCCGGCCAGTCGCAAACAAATATGTTCGGGTTATAGAGTGTGCCCGGATCGCAATCCTTCAGCACAGGACCACTCGGCGGGCATTCGTAGAACTTCGCGCAGTCAGTCGGGTGTTTCGTGTTCGGTGTTGTTAAGTTCTCGCACGGATTCGGTTCTGGAAATAAAGTACTCTCAACTTGTCGTTCGAAGAGTCAGCATCTCCTGATGATGCCTTGTGGTTAGGCGAAACACGTGTAGAGTTAAGAACTTCCGAATTGTGATAAGTAACGTTAATCTTAATTAATTGATCTTAGTTAATTAATCTTAGTTAATTAAGCTTGGTTAATTGATCTTAGTTGATTTTTCCTTTACTTGTCTTAATTTGGATTTCGGATCACAGCGGAAGTACACTAAATATTTAATTTTGTCATCTATTTACAATGGATTTCCGCAAAGTAACGCCTGAGTCAATAAGTTAAAGTACCTATTGTTATTTGTTGGCCGAGTTGACGAGAAAAGAGCACGAGGTCGCTCTCCTATCTGATGGTCAGACCTCGTAAAGACTGGTCTATTATATATCACCGGGTTGCCGGGAAAACCGGGTTGCTCTCTTCCTGAGTCTCTTTTTCCCGAGAAGTACAATTTGGGGGTCTTCAAATCTAGAGTAAATAGGTTTCTTCTAGGCAAGCGTGATACATCTTAGACCACAGTCAAGCTTAACATCAGGCAAGCTGCGGTCAAACGAAAGCCTGTATATCATTTAAAAAAAATGGTCAGATCTCGTAAAGACTGGTCTATTACATATCACTGAGTTGATGGGAAAAGAGCACAAGGTCGCTCTTCTACCTGGTGGTTAGACCTCGTAAAGACTGGCCTATTATATACACTGGCCACTGGCACTTTATATTATATATCACTGTATATTACTGACCTACCGTAAAAAGTCCTTAAAATCAGTCCAAGGTGGTCGCGCTAGAAAATAGTGGACAGTTATTTTTTTTTCACAACTCTCTCAATATGGGTATCAAAACTTGGCATGACTTATAGCATGCATACAATATTATATTTTTGACTTTGAATAGGTCAGCGCCTAATCACAATTTACCTGATGGTAAGTTATATCGAGGTCTAGGGTGAAGCGCGCTTACCTAGAAGCAACCGCTTCACTCTCGCTTTGAAAATCGTTAGATTATCATAATCATTGGGGAACAGATATTTCGGCAAGAAATTTCAAAGTTTGGCGGTTTGTGAAACACAACAAAAAACGCTTTGTGGGTGCCTTAGGCACCTCAACTGTAAACTATGCTTCCTTGGCTTTTCCCTGCTCGTTCAAAATCAAAATGGCCGCCGCACAAAATGTTTTGACGAGGTTTATCTAAATTGTCTATGCATATTTAATATTCAATTTCCTTTATTTTTCTTTCCTATAACGAGTAATAGGAGACAACTTAACTTACCTTGACACTGGCACAGCACTCTGATCTCGAAGTCAGGGCAAGTGGCAGTCTTCTCCCTGCATACAAGTCCTCGCTCCAGACTGCACTCGACATTGAGCCCGGTGTCTTTGGGTGACTGGTGAGACCCCAGTGTGCGGCATTCTATGTCTGTCATGCTTTCTGGTTTGCACATTGGCGAGCCGATTGGCTGGGGAAATAAGTTTGGTGGGTTTTAATCTTCTTCTTGGTATGAGCATAGACAAATTTTGTGTAAAGAAGACTTTTTGTTCGGAACTGTTGCTCTTCTTTGTATAATTTGTCTATGATATGAGGTAACTGAGGCTATCGTTTTGAGAGTTTTTAAGCTACCCGAAGGGGTTTGGCTTGAGAAGCTTTCAAATGTTTTTTTTTTTTATTGAATTGCGTTGAAAATAAACATAATAAATAAGTAAACAAGTATATATTAACCATCTTCCAATACGTAATTTTTAGGCAATTATTTTCTCCATCTTTATATCGACATAAAAATATTAATTTCACAGTTTTTTAGCTATACAACGTAAGAGGTAAAAAATATGGAAAAAATTGGTTGAAAGCCGTCTAAAATTATGTTTTCGAAAAACTTACAACGAAAAACTTTTTATTTGGCCTTTGGTGATTTTGCCTTTATCTCGTTTTTTAAACTTTGATCCATTATAAATCTCAGTAGAAACTCAGCGAAGAGACATAAGGATACAGTCGAAATCCCTAAGTCGATTTGCTTCGACCTTTCTTGTGAGGTGTACCTAGTCTTCAATAAGTATAGCCCAGGCGACCTAAATGCCCTTCGCTATATATCTATGAATCAGCCCTAAGCGTAAAGAAAGATTTAAATAGCTATGAATCGTTTAAAAGTAGCCGACTGAATTGGAGACTGTGCGGGCCCAGTCACAGAACAGCTCGGTACGGAAACAGCACTTTTGTGATGCAACACAAAGTGTATAACCATATACCTAAATGTATCAAAGAGGCGAACAGTTTTGACATTTTTAAATTTAGACTGAAAAATTTTCTTATTAGCAAGTCATATTACAGTATATCAGAATTTTTTGACGATAAAGAAATACATAATAAAACATATAAACTGGTGGACATATAATAAATATTGAATATTGACATAGAAATAGTGACATTTTGTATTGTATAGTATTAGTAACTTAGGATTTAAATTTAGTTTTATTTTAAATTTTACGCGCCTTACGGGTAAGAATATAGCTGACTTTATATATTTTAATTACATGTAACATCTTTTAATTGCTGTATTCTGTGAATAAATGATTTGAATTTGAATTTGAAATAAATTTTATTATTCTTACCAATTCGTTAGGTCTAGGCAGGGGTTCGTTCTCAACATTGTCTCCATTGGCAGCTATCTCAGGGGAGGCGCGGTTGAGCCACTGGCTCCAGCCGCTGACACACTTGAGAGGTTCATCGTGAGGCTTCGGGCTGGTCGCCTCCTCTGGAGATGTCAGCTCGGGCTACAGACAAACCGACAAAACATTTTTTTTACACTGAATGGGCTTGATCACTTGATGGTAAGCGTAGTGCTCCAAAGTAGAGCGCGATATCTTCCAAATAACGCGTTTTTTTATCAGGACACATTTCAGACACGGCTGGTTAGCCCCATACTGAACCATTTCTAGTTTGTGTTATGGTAGCTGACACAACTGATATACTACATATATACATATTTTATTAAGGTACATATTTAATTAATATTTAATTAATTAATTTAACACCCAGACCCACAGCCAATAAATTTAGTTCATCACAAAGATGTTGGCCACACTGGGAATCGAACTGAGACCTTCTGATTGGCATTCCGGCATGGTAACCATTAGGCCAACGAGGTCGTAGATTGTGATTGTGATAGAGCGAGAGTGGATCGGTGCGAAAACGATTGGTTTTCAATTAGGTTGCCCCTGGTTCAATCCCGACCCTACATCAATGACTTGTTTTTGACTTGACTTGTTGGAAAACATCATGAGGTCTACATGTCTGAGGACAACAATAATCGATTTGATTAAAAAACTGCAAATTCAAAATCTTGTCCATATCATCGCCTAAAATGATGTTATCTATAAATTTTATAATCAATAATTGGCCAAGTGCGAGTTGGACACGCGTATGAAGGGTTCCGTACCATTGTTGTATGGGAGCCCCCCTTAAATATTTATTTCATTTAAATTTTATAATTCAATTTGAAAGGTGATGTACATTTATACATTCAGTGAAAATTTGAAGTGTCTACATGCCACCGTTATTGATATATAGCAAAATAATAATAGTAGTTTAAAAAAACTAAAAAACACGCTTATCTGGCCGTTTTAAATGGGTCAAAATCGCGCCCAAAGAAGTCGGTTACAAACAAACATACAAACAAAAATACAAAAAAAATTAATAATTTTATCAAATTAGTGTATTGTCATCGGTCCTCAATAAATCTATATAGTTTCAACGAAATCTGGCCGTTTAAAGTGGGTCAAAATCGCGCCCAAGGAAGTCGGTTACAAACAAACATACAGGTGAAGCTAATATAAAGCGTGTAAAAATAACACGTTTACTGTATGTACCCCCCTTAATATTTTTATTTTTTATTTTTAGTGTTTGTTGTTATAGCGGCACGGGAAATACATATATTGTGAAAGTTTTAGCTATTACGGTTTCTGAGATACAGCCTGGAGACAGACAGACAGACAGCGGAAGCTTAGAAATAGGTTCCCGTTTTTACCTTTTAGATAAGGAACCTTAAAAATACTTGCAACTAAATCGGGCTTCGCGTCCTCGTTTTACATAATACTAGCTGACCCGGCAAACGTGGTTTTGCCTTAATTAAAAAAAAAAAACTAAATATACAGTAGCCGATTCTCAGACCTACTGAATACACATATAAAATTTGGAAACAATCGGTCAAGCCGTTTCGGAGGAGTACGGTAACAAACACTGTGACACGGAAATTTTATAATATATATATAAGAAGATATCAGCATTCAGTTGTCAAGAATATACTTGTTAACAGTGTTGCCGATAAAAACTCATAGATGGCGCTGACCGGTCTTAAAACGCGATAACGGTACGTATCCTGTACCCGTGGACCTCAAATTAAATATAAGTAACCTAATATGAATTGGAATTATACACCAAACTTATATTTATTACATTTTTTGAAATTGTTGCAATGGCCTGCAACATTTATAATTATCAAATAAGAAAACACATTATGTTTATTTTATAACTAATTTGATCCAAGATCATTTATATCTTATAAAAAATATTATAAATGCGAAAGTTTGTATGTAAGTGTGTATATTTTACGCTGAAGCGGCTGAACCGATTTTTATGAAATTAGTGTACAGATAGGTTATGACCTTATTTTTTTTTTTTACTCCGAATAAGTCAGCTCTTGACCACAATTCACCTGATGGTGAGTGATATCGAGGTCTATCTAGGATTAACACATAAGCTACTTTTTATCCCAGAAACAATCATCGCGCAAAAACAGTGTAAACTCCATGTAACGTCACTCGATTTAACGACAAACTCTCTAAAGCGTCGAAATCAATTGGCTTTAGTTGGTTTAGCTTGTATTCCATGCAATGATACAATTTCTCCAGTGAACGAGGATATGAAAGGAGTGAGTGTAGAGACGACGGCTGATAGAGGAGAGTGGAAGAAGAACATTAGCTGCGCCGACCCCACCTAGTGGGATAAGGCAAGGAAGAAGAAGAAGAAGAAGAAAATACATTATCTCCATTTAACCACCACTCTCTATAGCGCCGCATAAAATATACAGTCTCTTTTGTGTCGTTACTCTTTCACGCTTAAACGGCTGGACTGATTTAGATGAGATTTACTATGACGTTAGGTTAGATCTTGGACACACAGGCACAACTTTTTAAACCGGATTAACTTATTTTTGTTCCGGATTGATGCGGGTAGCACCGCGGGTACAGCTAGTATATAAGTAAAATAACACTGCTCTAAAAAAAACTTTAATAATTAACAGAAAACCTGTGTTTGTACTCTCCCATATTTATACCATCTAATCCAAAATTATAAAGAGGAATAGTTTGATTGTTTGTTTGACGCGGATAGGCTCCAAAAGTACTGGACCGATTTGAAAAATTCTTTCACCGTTGGGAAGCTACATCATCCCCGAGTAACATAGGCTTTATTTTGTTTCTTTTTACAACTTGGATTATTTTATAGCTCGTGCGAAGCCGGGACTGGCTACTGGTTCGTAATAAATTCATTTGATTTAAATTTTCGTTTATCCGCTATCAAACCGACACACAAACATACAGACAAAGTTGCAAACGTTTATTAGGGTTCCGCACCTAAAAGGTAAAAACGGGACTCTATTACTAAGCCTCCGCTGTTTGTCTGTCTGTCTCCAAGCTGTATCTCAGATACCGTGATAGCTGAAACTTATACAAGATATGTATTTCCCGTACCGCTATAACAAAAAATACTATAAATAAAAATATTAAGCGGGGTCCCCATAGAATAAACGTGTTTTTTTAGTGTTTTTTGCTATATATCAATAACGGTAGCTGCTAGATATTTAAAATTTTCATAAAATATATAAATGTATATTAACTATCAAATCAAATTATGAAATTTAAATAAAATACATATTTGAGGGGGGCTCCCACACAACAAACATACGAGGGTGGATTAGAAAACTTCGTAGCCTAATACATAAATACTTAAACTATTTTAATGTAACCATGACAACCATGTCACACCCAACTCTGGTTGTCAAATTGTCAATTTCTATCCCAATTGACTGTATTTAAATTAGGCTGAATTTTGTGAGCCTTTGTGCAGCATTATTGAAGAATTTAATTAAAAAATAACATTTAAGGGGGGCCCTATACAACAATGGTACGGAACCCTTCATGCGCGAGCCTAACTCGCATTTTGCCAATTTATATGCTACATAGGCTTTGCCAATATGTAATATGTATGTCGCGGATTCAATTAGATTAGAATCAGCGTGGTCGTCGTCGTTGTCTGCCATTATGGGTTTTAATATTGTCAGTGCGCACAAATGGCGCAGGCGCTGTTTCGTGGCAGACTGAAGCACATTCAAGTCAAACCGCGAGTGAACGCATTACTGACAAATAGGAAACAACTTCATTCGTACATTCACAATCGTTCCTTCAATCAGCACAGATAACAAACTCTTGCGTTCACAGTGCTGCCATTCGATAGGATGGAACTACTAATTGAATAAATTAAAATAAAACATTCCTCTACAACCTGTATATATTAGTAAGAATAATCTTACGGTTTCTGTGGAGCACGGCTGTCCGGTGCAGACGACATGGTGTTTGGAACAGATGCAGGTATGGCAGTCATCTTCCGTCACTGTCTCTCCCTCCGCTATCTCCCTCCCGTCGTCTGAGGTCATGCACACGGGCTTGCACTTGGCTCGAGGGACGCACTCGGATGTTGAAGAGTTCTTATAGATTGTGCCTTCTGGGCACGGCTTCTTGGGTTTACAGCCTAAAAAAATAATTAATTAAAGAAATAAATACGAGTATTATTTATTTATTGGCGATGTCACCGCCAGGGCCCGTCTCAACGGAAGACCAGCGTTATTCTTCACAACCAGCACAATGCTGAGTTGGGGCGTGTTCCTGGCAGTGTAACTGGTACTTTGTCTAGTTATATATACTTTGTTTAAGTACTCCTTTTGTTTTAGTTATATTGCCTTGAATAAACGCATTTCATTTCATAGTATATACCTAATTAAATATAATAGTCATCCCATAAGCGATAACAATTAGTAAGTATTACTATTATGATAAGCAAATTTGTAACATTTTTATTAAATTGATAGTTTATAATAGTTTATAGTAGTAAGTTCGAAATATGTTAACTCTTTGTTGCCTGAATAAACGATTTATTTATTTTATATTTATTTGATTTATAGGCGAGCAGCATTATGCTGATGTGCCTATATCACAGTTGAAATTTATTTTTTAACAGTTCACATAATGTCCACTGTTTAACAAAACAATTAGGACAATTTTCACACACGACTGGTTAGCCCTGTACTAAACCATTTCTAGTTTGTATTAACAATAATTATTAATATTAACACAACTGATATACTATATACTCGTATATAAATAATTAAATGGAACCCGGGACCCTCTGGTTGGCAGTCCGGCATGGTACCTAGTGCGTCAACGAGGTCGTCAAAACATTGACACGTATGTTTTTTTTCTCTCATTACAGCTAGTTATTTGACCAGCAGAGCGCGTAACTACATACATGAGTTAGCGACACTCTGGCCTAAGGTGGAGCATAGCTAGTCTGCAATAACTGACTCTCAAGGAGGCTGCCTGACCACTGTTAGGTGCTTGGCAACAGAATTTTACAACTTGAGGGAAGTTGCTAACCAGGCGAGCATTAGCAAATACACTGGCACTATGCAAACCTTAAGTTAGTTATTAGTAGTTTATGTTAAAGTCTCCCACTAGGTGGGGTCGGCACAGCCTGTTTTTCGCTTCCACGCCACTCTATCAGCCGTCATCTCCACATTCACTTCCTTCTCATTCATATCCTCCTTTACACAATTCATCCATGTCTTCTTAGGTTGACCTCTACTTCCGCTACTTCTTACAATCATATCCATACTTCTCCTAGTCACATGCATCTCCTCAAGTAACACTATTTATTAGCTTAGTAGGCTAGATTATAGTCTCGCGTATTCCCTTAAAAATGAATTAAAAAAATATTACCTTCAACACACGTGTCTCGTTCGCAGTTGGTCTTTATGTCGTTGTAATAGAGTGTATTATCGCACGTCTCCGCCGGACACGCGGATACACAGCCGTCGTAGTTGGAACACTCTTCGTCGCATTGCATTGCTGTGGGGACAGATAATATATATTATGACGAAAATTATAGTTTATTAAATGCTTTTTGCGAGCACGTGTCTCGCTTATATCGCTCGGCCCATGGGACGGTTTTTACCACGGACGCTATTGAATAACAAGTCTCTACCTATACTGGTACTTACGACAGATTTCCTGGGCCCTCCACTTAACGTTAAATTAAATAAATAAACGTTGATCTCTCGATGCGAGCACGTATCTCGCTTACACCGCTCATCCCATGACACGGCAATTGAATCAGAGGTCTAACTATACTGGTACTTACGACAGAGTTCCTGAGTCCTCCACTTAACGCTGACCCCTCGATGCGCGCAAGCGTACGCATACGCCGCGAGCGCTGCGCAGGCGCACTCGCAGTCTCCACCGGCGTCGCACGCGCAGGCGTCCCGCTCGCAGCGCTCGGCCCACGGCCCGGGGGGTACCTCCGCGTGGCACAGGGTGAACGGGTACCGTTTGATGGCGCCGCAAGTGGTAGCCGCCCATTCGCGACGCTCGGGACGTTCGGTGCAGTGGTCCTGAATAATGATTCCTTAAAATTCCCAATACCGCCGTTATGGTGGCGCCCGAAGGCAATCCGATTTTATCCATAATTTTTTGCCATCGCTTTTTTTGACAGGTAAAAATTGTATGCATTCCCGGTAAATTCCTATAAAAATACAGCACGAACTTTTTTTCACGACATAGGCTTCGTTTTTAAGAAAGACGCTATTATATGCTGCATACTAAAAGTATTCCAAAAGCTTTAGCTTTACCAGAGGACAGCATGACCGACATGCTGGCAGCATTACCGCGTCCAATAGCAATGCTGATTCATTGAGTCACGAATACCGCAATCAATTAAAATTAAAGCCTTATGGGAGTTGCATAATGAAGGCGCTGATAAAAAAGGCATATTCTGATAAATTCTATAAAATCCTGCGTAAATGATGGGGCTATGTTTTTTTCTGAATGTAATAAATAAATTAAAACAGATCTTCCTGCTGAACTCTATACAATAGCGCATTAAAGAAAGTAAAATAAATAACTCAATGAAACGATCTGTCAACTCACAGTGACCGCCTGTGCTTTAGGACAGGTGGGTTTGAGCTTCCAGGAGTCGGCGAAGATGAGTGCCGAGGACTCCGCCAGCCCGCCGGATGGGGTCTGGAAGTCGTCACGCAGGTCGCCGTTGTAGTTCCCACACAGACCTTTAACCTGGAAATGAGATAAAAAAAGTAAGTATAAATTGAAATGATTTGCAACAAAGCGGTTTTCAAGGCAAGAGTCAACCGGTTTCTTCTGGGCAAGCGCGCTCCACCTTACATCACAATATCGCTTACCATCAGGTGAATTACGATCAAGCTCTCATTAAATGTAAAGAAAACGTACCCTCAGGTAAATTAAGGCCAACTACTGACCATAATTACAGTAGAACCTCGATAAGTTCACATGATAAGTCCAAGAGAAACACACAATATTTTAAATTTCCTCAATATTTGTGTCTTTTTTCTATTTTGTTTTAGATTGTGTTTATACGAATACCTGAATTTTCATTATTATTATTATTCCGTTTGACATTTAATTTTAATTTTGTTTTTTCTGTAACCGTGACTTATTATTTTTATGATTTTGATTTTTATTATTTTGATTTTTATTTTTATGATTTTGATTATAATTATGTAATATGGACTATGTCTGAAATAAATGATTTGAATTTGAATTTGAATTTAAGTAATCAAGTGTCTATGTTAGGGAAAGGATAATATGGAGGTAGGTGTGTATGTATGTACATATGTATGTTCATATAAATTTTATTTCAACAATTATTCTAATTATCCAATTTATTTTTCTTCTTATCTTATTAATTGCTAAAACGCGCTTATGGTGCGGACCCCAGTTGCGCCGTTCGTACGATCCCGCACCGCGCACCTTCACCTCGGGCCACCGGCATATGCGCATCCCTATGCTCTGCAGGAAACTTCACACGCTCATCTCCACATATCCATTGTAGTGTGGAGTCTCTGTCACACTTCACCGCCCGCTACCAATCAGAGCGCTCGTTCTGAATCGCACAAACGGTATTTTCAACGCGCGTACGACTGGTCCTAGCTACAATGCATGACCGTCGGACGGCCGTCTCCGGACACAACATCTGTCTGTCATATCAGTTTGCTAAATGCAATCAGGCAGACCGTCGTCGCCACATTGCAGTAAAGTGAGATTATCTTACCCTGCCCTGCCACATGGCATCAATCTTGACGTATGCTCGCATCTGGCGGTCCCACTGCACGCTCACACCCAGCGAAGGTACGTCGAGGAACACGTACGCTCCAGCTATGCGGAGCTTGATCCTGGAACATTCATTACATTTTTTAAAATAAATAAAATATCCAAATTTGTAGCGCCACTACCACACATATCTCCACCAATCAGAGCGCTCGTTTTGAATCGCGTAAGCGGTATTTACAACGCGCGTACGACGGGTTCTAGCTACAATGGATGACCGTCGGACAGCTGTCTCCAGACACCATCTGCCCGCAGGCGGCCAGAAGAATATCATCATCAGCCTATGTTCGTCCACTGCTGGACATAGGCCTCTCCCAAGGCACGCCACATGACCCTATCCTCTTTTTCTTCTCCAGAAGAATATCCTTTTGCTAAATGAAAGCAGACCGTTGTCACTCTATAAAGTAAAAACATAGTTTCTTTGTGGTAACACTATACGTGCGTGGATTTCTGTATTTAGATTTATGTTCACAGGTTTTAGAACACCAATAATCGACTGACTAGCAACTACCCCCAAGTTGTAAAATCTGTCGCCAAGCACCTAACAGTCTGCTCCGGCAGCCTCTGAGCTAAGGTAGAGCATGCCTAGACCAAAATTCCTAATTCTCTAGGAGGCTTAGGGAACACACCGCAAAATGCTTGGCAACAGATTGTTCAACTTGAGGGTGGTTGCTAGCCAGGCGATCACTAGAAAATGCTCTACCACCATGCAATGGTTTCCTCGCGATGTTTTGGACTCTTTTCAGAACGAAAACGATTGTTTGTTTAATAGAAACGTACCGAATGGTACGCACGCACGTACGCGCAGACTGGTGTATGCACAGCTGTGTATTTTAAATTTTTAATGTATTATTTTTTCTTTATTTATTAAAGGGATTCCATTCCTATCGGACTATTCATTGATTATAATTATTATAAGCCTGTTGTGTCCCAATGCTGGGCAAAGGTTTCCCTTCTCTCCTTCCAGTCAGCCCGGTCTTCGGCTTTGGTGGCCCAGTCCTAATCATATTTACATAGATCGTCGCGCCACCGTTTCCTGGGTCTTTCTCGAGGTCTAGCCGTGTTTGGCACTCATGCTGTGGTGGCCTTTGCCCAGCGGTCGTTCAGCTGACTATTCATTATGTACAGAAAAAATCTTCTAATTGAAAAAACTTAACCTACTATAAACTATACAGTTTCAACAGCACTTGGTCTCAGCTGGGGAGGCCAAAATGCTGTTGCACAGACCAACGTGGTGACAATTCTCCATAAAACTTTAGAGTAATCCTCAGCGCTTCGTTTTTAATGTTCGACCATTCTATACATGTGTACCATAGAACTACACTTACACACAAACATTCTGCATCTATTATATTAGTAGGATTGTTACCGTTTGAGGGTAGTGACGTCAGGCAGAGGGGCGTTCTTGGTGAGAGAGACGAGCTCTTCATTCCCCGCGCTGCCGACCTTCAGGGTCAGGGACTTGGAGCACGTCGCGCCCGTCGTGCCGCATGGCACGTTCTACAAATAAACATAGCACTTTCAGATTTATATAAAAAAATGCATTTATTGTACATTAGCAGACCGTCCTGGCATCGCACGGGTTATAAAATAATGTAAGTTCAAATATAGCCTATTATGTTACTCGGCGATAATGTAGCTTCCCAACGGTGAAAGAATTTTTCAAATCGGTCCAGTCGTTTCGGAGCCTATTTGCCTCAAACAAAAAAATCTAACTTTTCCTCTTTATAGTATTGGTATAGACAAAAAATACATACTCGAACATCTAATTTACAACGGTTGGTTACGACATAGACAAGTACATATTATATTTTATTTTTTTGGGCAACAAATTATATTATAATTAGTCTATGATTACGGCTAAATGCTGAAAAAAAAAACAAATAAAATCTGTAAATGACTGAGCTAAAAAAAATCTGATTTAATAATTTTGATTTAGAGCTAAGAATCATTAAAAGTTTTAGTTTTATTTTTAAAATTGTCGTTTTAATTTTTTATAATAGTTTTTCTGCAAGGTATAAAGAACTAAAGAAATCTTACTTTTTTGGAAGGTACTGATATAACTCGAATCTAGAATAGTTAAAGCTTATAATTTCGTTAATTGTTGAAATTACATAAATTTATTTCGTGAAATACTTCCTACGGCGCTTGAAGCGCTTTGCTCAAATATGTAAGCCGCTGCTAAACTTGGTACAATATCGTCTTATAGAAGAAACCACATTACTACAACTTACCTGAATCTCCACATCGAATCCATCCTTTCCGTCCGAGTTTCCTTTAGCCAGTAGATAAGTACAGACACCTTCGAAGTCATAGTCGCTGCCGTCAAAGGTAGAGATGTGGGAGTCACCCCAGGCCGAGCAAACCCCGGCGCATTTCTTAGTGGAGCACGACCAGTTGCCGCTCTTACAAACACTGGGGAAGTACAAATTAAGAAACATTGTTTGAAATTAAAAAAAAAATCAAAACATTTATTTTCAAGTAACAAGGACTCATACATACATGTTAAAGAAAATACCTATATAATGTCAAAAACTATACAATTATAAAAAGTCAAAAAATAAAATAATATAAATTAAAAATGAGAATTAAAAATTACAATTTACAAATTAATAAACATATCACATTTAATTTACAAAAACATTACATTTTATTTTTCTTATTTATTTGTCAAGTATGGATATCGCGCAGTGTCTTAGGCACCCATTATTTATATGCTGACAATCGTATCTATCAGCAATCATAGCTAAGACGGCATTGGAGCTGGCTCAAACCCGGCACACTAGGAAAAAAAGTACTGTTTATTTATTTTGTATCTTAAAGGTAAAAACGGGACCCTATTATGTACCAAGCTTTCGCTGTCTGTCTGTCACCAGACTGTATCTCAAAAGCCGTGATAGGAAGAAAGCTGAAACTTTCACAGATTGTGTATTTCTGTTGTCGCTACGACGACAAATACTAAAAATAAAAATAAAATTTATAGGGGGGCACAATAAGGGTGTTTTATTCGTGATTTTTTACTCTTTTAATAACGATAATACATATGTAGACGCTTCAAATAGTCACAGAGTAATAAATTGTGTATAACCTTTAGAAAAAAAAAACAAATAAAATAATTAAGGGGGCTCCGATACAACAAACATAATTTAAGACAATTTTTTGAAGATTATGGTACGGAACTCTCTATGCGCTAGTTAGACTTGCTTTTGGTCAATTATTTCAGTCACATGTCATGTTTTCAAGCCATTGATTAATTTTGAACGTTTTTATAATGGCTTAACGACTGCTTGTACTAAGACTAATACGAGTATCTTGTAACCAAAGTGAAATAGGTAAAAAAAAGCTAAAAGCTAGGCTAAAATTATTTTCATTTATATTTAAATCTGACTTTTTATTAATTTGTGACATATTTTTTAATTCTATTTATTTTACAAATAATTTAATGAAATGATCCTGAAATAAATGAATTTGAATTTAAAGCATTCATCAAAACTGCAAGTAAGACAAAATATACGATAAAAATATGGTAGTCGTTGCTGAATTTACATACGGTATGGATCTCAATAGTATATTTATTAGTTAATTAATAGCTCATCTATATTTCTAAACTAGAACAAGTTCATCAATCAAACTGGATTTTTGTCTCGTTCGCATAAATTGATATTTTATGTAAGAACATAACTTTAGTTATATTAGCCTTCGGTAGGTATATGGAATTGGACATTTAAAATTGATCTTGCACCATTGGCTTGGGGATTTTTCTTTTGTTAAATGTAATTCGAAATGGCTCCATACTTTCAGGAATAACTCTGTATTTGACATATTGTTCTTAAATATCTAAAAATAACTTAATTAAGAATTACTTATATTTAATTAAACAATGGTAAGCTATTTATTTCAAAAACTTTTTTGTGGAGGCGGAACATGAAACTCCTTGTATCATAACTTCAAGAAAGAGATATGATAACATAACTAACACCCGGGCCCTACAATTTAACGTGTCAGCCGATACACGGTAGCGCCCAGATGAAAATGGCACTTGAAAAACGACAGTCTTGTGCATGGTCACCCATCCAATCGACCGTTGCATAGCTTCGATGATCGCGTCAGATTACCTTAGCTAGCCGAGCTATAGGCGCTACATAATTCATATTATGTAGTGAGTGTTTGGCCAAATGCCAAGGTTTGTCTACGTCACACGCATACCACTGATCTAGATAACATAAAACCAGTACTAGCAAACTTTGTACGAAACTAGGTGAAAGTGAAAGGTCCGACTAAGTATGCCTTACGCATTGTAATTAGTCAGCAATTCTTGAAGTGTGCTCAATTGTTTCGAATGGACAGACATCGGGGGCGTAGCTCAGATGGTAGAGCGCTCGCTTAGCATGCGAGAGGTACGGGGATCGATACCCCGCGCCTCCAACTACCCTCATTTTGGACAATTCTATTTTTTTGTTTTGTTTTGCTTTAAGGACTGTTCACTTTGTATATTACATTGAAAGTTAACACGGGGGCGTAGCTCAGATGGTAGAGCGCTCGCTTAGCATGCGAGAGGTACGGGGATCGATACCCTGCGCCTCCAACTACCCTCTTTTTAGAAAATTGAAATTCAAGTTAATTATTTCTAAAACCGCATCGTCCCATTGTAAGCTACGTTAGTAGTTTACACAAGATCGTATCTCAGATGTTAGAGCGCTAGTTTAGCGTGGGAGTTAATGGTAACTCGCTCAAGACTACCCTCTTTTTGCACCTATATGACAGATGGCACAAATTCGTATAGACAGTGTATCTATGTGTGGCATCGTAGCATACTTAGTCACAATACGCTCAATATGGGTACAAAACGAATCATATTAAAGGCTTGAGAAGTAAAATACATACGCCATGATAAAATATAAATCCAAGATGGCCGCTACCGTCGTTTGTGTGTAAGTTTGTATGTTTGTTACTTCTTCACGCTCAAACGGCTGTACCGATTTTGTTGAAATTTGGTGCGAAGAGAGGTTTGGATTAACTAGGCTATTTTTTATTCCGGATTAACGCGGGAAACACCGCAGGATGCCGCTAGTTTAAGTATATATTATATTGAGTAATTAATATTCCCTTTTCGTTGTTTTTCGTTGATATATAAGGAAACGTAAAATATGTAGATGTAGGTAGTAGGTCCAAAAGATTTCTCGAACTTTTAAATAAAAATGACTTTCATTCTCGCATTAAACTAGTTGTAAGTTTTGTTTATTCTTATTCAAATATTTATCGAGGTCAGCTACTTCCTCACGAAATGTCACGTAAAGGCGGGTATGTTGAAATTGCTTGCCTTGAGGCGAGTGAAGTGAACGTGTTTTAACGATATGTAATGGATCAATTTGGCAAATCGAAACACAGGGGGCGTAGCTCAGATGGTAGAGCGCTCGCTTAGCATGCGAGAGGTACGGGGATCGATACCCCGCGCCTCCAACTACCCTCATTTTGGACAATTCTATTTTTTTTTGTTTTCTTTTGCATAAGGACTGTTCACTTTGTAAATTATATTGACAGTTAACACGGGGGCGTAGCTCAGATGGTAGAGCGCTCGCTTAGCATGCGAGAGGTACGGGGATCGATACCCCGCACCTCCAACTACCCTCTTTTTGATACTTTTTACAACGCTTTCAATTTCAGTATTGCACTAAACCTTTTATTTAACACTTTCAATCTATTTATGGGACAAAATGTCATTTTGTCTTTACCCATCTTAATCAGATGAAATTTGTACTCGAAGAATATTAATTAAGTTTTCTTGCAGTATTTAAACTTCGATCAATTAATATTGTAAAACATGACCTAGTATTCCGTTTCTTTATCACATAGTAAGCAATATGTAATCAAATCATCTAGCTTCTGTACTTGTTCTACTAGATTCGATGTAAGTCGAAAGTGAAAGGTGAAATAATCACGTTCGAGAATGCAGCGTCGTCCTTGCATCGAGGCAATCGTGTTTCGGCACGATTTATGTAACTGTTAGACTGATTCGGAAACATTTATATCGGGGGCGTAGCTCAGATGGTAGAGCGCTCGCTTAGCATGCGAGAGGTACGGGGATCGATACCCCGCGCCTCCAATGTTTTACATTTTTTTTTTTACATTTGAACAAATATATAATATGAAAGGAAACTTATGGTTCTCCCAAACAGAAAGCTTTCCAAACGTTGCTTTATAGCAGGGATCATAACGGGGATGGTATGACAGCAGGGGTGGCAGTGACAATAGGGGTGCTACTCACCACAGGGTTGGAAACGACAGCTAGGGTAGCAGTGACAGCTGGGGTGGTATGATAGCAGCAGAGTAATAACAACAAGAGAGGACTGACAGCAGAGGGGTAGCAGAGACAACAAGGGTGGTAGTGACAACAGGGGTAGCAGTGACAAAAAGGGTGGCAGTGACAACTTTGGTGCCAGTGATTACTAGACTGGCAGGATAACACGGGTGGCATTGACAACAAGGGTGGTAGTGATAACAAGGGTGGCAGGGATAGCAGTGACAATAAGGGTGGCAGTGACAACAGGAGCGGCAGTCACAACAAGGGTGGCAATCACAACAGGGGTAGCAATGACAACAGGGTAGTTACCATTCGTTGCACTCCTCCTGCATTATATGTCCATCAGGGTAGCTGGCGCCGCCGTGGTGGCAGGGGCACTGTGCTGGCTGCACGCACTGCTTGGTGCTGGTGTCCAGGACGAAGCCGCGCTTGCAGCGGCAACCGGGACGGCATTCGGACGTGGTGGTGCTTGGCGGTAGGTGCATGTTCTAAACAAAAAAACACAGTTTTATTTTCATGCTTTTTTTAAAGTGTTGACGGGAAAAAGTTTGGAATTTACAGTTTTTTCATTTGATACCGTAAACGGTTAGAGTTATAAGAACAACACTAGAGTATTTATTTTCAACACCGTTTAGATCTATCAATATGAAAAAAAACTGTTTTTTTTTTTATTCAAATTATCACCAATACTTTGTCATATTTTAAGAGTTAGTTTCAAATATACTTTCATTTTATAATCAAATGTTTTTAAAAGTAGATGTTAATTATTTATTTAGGATTAGGGTTCAGGTGGCTCATTACAGTTACGCATATGCGCATACGCGGCCATAGCACGACGGGCGTAGCATGGCGCGTATCCGGACCAGTCAGCGTCTTTCTGGACCAAGGTGGAGCAGGTCTAGTTTGGGATAACTAAAGGCTGCCGAAACAAACTGTTTAATGCTTGGCGACAGATTTTTCAACTTGGATGCTAACCAGGCGAGCACTAGAAAATGCCCTAACATTATGCTATGGTTTTCTCACGATATTTTCCTTCACCTTTGAACCCACGATCTTCGGGATGTGTAGTAGCCGCACGCCTGACAATGTGGGGCCCCATGGGGGGCTGGGGGGGGGTTTACTAATTACTTTGCAAGTGAGGGGTTCAGCGATGGCGCAGGTAGTGAACTCCATGTTGGCTGTAGCGCTGCAGTTGCTGCGCAGATCCTCAGCGGGCGGGTAGTTCTTGATATCAGCCGGAGTGGCCGGCAAGCAGTCCCAGCGGGCGCCGACGCACGTGCTGCGGGAATTACCTCAGTTAGAATATTTTTTTACTTTGAATAGGTCAGCGCTTGACAACAATTCACCTGTTAAGTGATATTGAGGTCTTTGTAAACTGTTATCGTAAGTATTATATACTAGCTGCGCCCCACGGCGTTACCCGCGGTAATCCGGAAAAAGAGAATTCAATTCAAATTCAAATTAGTTTATTTTCAAAAAGATTACAACCCTCTTATCTAAGCATTACATATATATATAACTTATACAATAAACTTTTTATGATAAGATAGGATAGTGTTCCAGCGAGCCCTGCACTAAGAGTGATCTTGAATCGCAGGCGCTCGCTATGGGCATTGCTTTTATCAAATTAACAATTGAATTGATCCGGGATAAAAAGTAACTTATGTATTAATCCAACTACTAACCTATCTTCATAGTAAATCTCATAAAAATCGGTCCTGCCGTTGAAGCGTAAAGGAGTAAAATAGATTTTGAACTTCTAGGAATTTATTATTAGGAATATTAGTAATTTAGGACACATTTCACACACAGCTGGTAAGCCACATACAAAACCATTTCTAGTTTGTATTATGGTTGCGAACACAACTGTTAAACTACATAATAATATGTATACTCGTACATAAATATTGTATATCGATACATAGTGTTAAAATTATTTATTATTTATAACATTTATTTTAGTTTAATTTTCTACTAGTCTAAGTGATACGTTTGGATTATCTGTAAGTGTCATTTATGTAAATAAACGATTTTGAAAACACTCAAACCGACAACCAACAAATTGAGTTCATCACAAAGATGTTGGCCGAGCCAGCAATCAAACCTGGAACCTTCTTGTTGGCAGTCCAGCATGGTGGGCAAGGTCGTCAAGTATTGTTTCTATTATATGCTGTGTAAATAAAACCTTCCTTTTGTTGTTTCAGATAAACTAAATTGTATCAAAATCTTATGTGCTTCCACAACGCATGACAACAAACAGGAATGGTAATACATTTATGTAAATTGGTATGTGCGCTGTATTGTTAACTGTAAGTGACGACCTCGTTAGGGTAAAGGTTACCATGCCGGTCTGCTAATCAGAAGGTTCCGGGTTCGATTCCCGGCCCGGTCAACATCTTTGTGCTTAACTAAAAATTTGTTGGCTGTGGGTCTGGGTGTTAAATATGTATTTATATATAATATGTATGTATGTATATGTAGTATATCAGTTGTGTTAGCAACCATAATACGAGCTAGAAATGGTTCAGTATGGGGCTAACCAGACGTGTGTGAATGTGTAAAAAAAAAAATTAAATAAAAATATTCTATTCTATTCTTATATAATATGTATTTTAAAAAGTTACCACAGCTCCCTCTCGCGCCTGCCCGGGCGCACCTCCTTGTACCCGGCCGGGAACTGCATACCCTTGTGGAAGCAAGGACACAGTGCCACCGGCACACATACGCCGCTCTCGTCCAACAACTAGATAAAAGAAAAAAAATAGAAACATCAGTTAAAGCTCATCCTAATCCTACTTAAATACTAGCAGATCGTCCCGGCTTCGCAAGGGCTACAAAATAATCTAAGTTGAAAAGAGCAACAAAATATAGCCTATGTTACTTAGGGATAATACAGCTTCCCAATGGTGAAAGAATTTTCCAAATAGGAACAGTAGTTTCGGAGCCTATTTGCGTCCAACAAACAAACAAAAAAAACAAACTTTTCCTCTTTATAATTTTGGTATAGACGAGTAATGAGTAAGTGTGTATGTTTGATTACGATCAAACAGCTAAGCCACTGATGAAGATGTAGCTGAGCTGTCCGCACATACTGTGTACTCTTGTATTAATAAACTAGTGCTAGTTGTAAACTGACCTCCCCCTGTTTACAAGCGCAGCCCTCGACGCACCGCGGCGAGCACTGCGCCTCAGCTAGCGCCGTGTCGGAGCACTTGCGGAGACAGCTGTCCGCACATACTGTGTACTCTTGACCACCCGTACATTGCAACTCTGTAAATTAACAATACTTCTTTCTTTGCCTTCACCTTTTCCCACTATGTGGGGTCGGCACAGCCCGTTTTTTGCTTCCACACTCTTCAGTCAGCCGTCATGATCATGGTCCACATTTCATTTTTGTAAATTTACAATACATACAATCATATTTAGTATAAAAATACAATTTCATTAATTAGAAATATATACGCTTCGTCACGAACTCGCCTGACGGTAAGCGAAGTTGTGGCCGAAGATATAGATATATATACTTTGATCTAGAATAAATCTGTTCACTGTTGCATTGCATTTAATAACCACAAGGCTTGGATGAAATATCTACCATTGAATTACACAATACTTTGACCACATAGCTCAAACCAGGATCCAAACCAAATACCATTCATTTCAACTAATTTTACAAGTCATATAAAAAAACATAATATTAAATAAAATAATAAAACAAACCAAAAGCAGCAAATTCTCAAAAAAAAAGTATTTTTTCTTTACAAATTGTTTTTTTTTTCGAGTAACTTGTACTCACCGCACTCCTGCACGTTGTATCTCCACTGCAGCATGACGCCCGCCTTGGCGCACGACATGGCGTAGTCCCCGAGAGTGGGACAGAGACAGCGAGACACGTCTCCCTCGCACGCGCACATGTCGTACAGGCACGACTCGTAGTACGGCTCCACGTCCACGTGCCAGTGACACGCTGGGATAGAAAGAGATAGTTATACATTAGATTCCAACTGATCCTCTATTTATATTATCACTAGCTGACCCGGCAAACGTTGTTTTGCTTTATCATCATAAAAAGAGATAGTAGTTGATTCTCAGACCTACTATATAATATTTAATTTATAAGGTTTAATCTGGAGATGTATTATAATTATATTATAAAAAGAAAACAATATAAATGTACTCGTATATATTGTCACTCGTGTATATATTTTGCTGTCTCAATAAATGGATAGCAAGCTTTTATTATTACTAGCTATATTTTTAAAATAATGTTCATATTTTAGAAAAATAAGCAACCAATATAGCAACACGTTGGGCACCCCTAAGAGCTTAACGCAATATTTTTATTTATTTATTTCATGGCCATGGATACAATTCCTTCAGTCGACAACGCAATCTTAGCGCCCAAGGTGTGACAGTTTTATTATTTAAAAACTTTTCCGAGTGCAAAACAAAGCTTTATCTTTGACATAGGATAGGCTAAATAGACTTCTACAGAAAAGTACTGAGTATCACCGAACCTATTAATAATTAGCTGATGCCAGTAAAGATCATCGCGAGAGCCTGCGATACAAGTTTGTTCTTAGTGCAGGTCTCGCAGGAGCACCAATTTACAATTTTTGTTTTACGAGTATCTAAACTAGCAATTAGTGTAAAATAGGTTTGTTTTTGTAATATTTTGATTAATAAATTATTAAACCAAATCCAATCTACGTACTATAGCGCGGCAAAGTCTCGTCACTCGGGCAAACTAAAGTGCGGGGGGGGGGGTATCAACGTTCGGCCCGCTTATAAGAGCCATTACGCACTGTCGACTGGTCGCCGGCGACTCAGTCTCTCGGCGACCGAAACGTAGGCAACTAGGGCCGGAGACCAAGCCGAGCGACAGTATTCCAAGTACATTCGTGCAGTACATTCGGTCGTTACACAGTTGCTTGCAGTGTGAATGCTTCCATTTGAAACCGTGCTCCTATTGGTCGCCAGCGACCGGTAGTCGCCTGTGCGTCGACTACCGGTCGCCGGCGACCAATACGCGGCGAGTCGCCGAGTCGCTTGCGCAACCGGCGACCGAGTGCGTAAACACTAATTTAAACTAAAGAAAGTCACAGTCGCCGGCGACCAGTCGACAGTGCGTAATGGCTCTAAGACAGATAGAGCGCCCGCGACTCGCGGCTCTCCTAGTGACTATGTATTATTTTACTATAAAAATGCATCCGTTGTTCGTATTCATTTAAACAGTGTGGTTCCTACGAAAAGTCGTTTTTGTGATTACGATAATTAAGAGACTCCCGCACCCTACAGTACCTTCAAAGACCTTCCCTTTAAGTTTGCTACAGTAATTCTCAGCGGCTTCCTTATTTTCCATATGCGCCTTGCAAGGATGCTCGGGTTCTGGTGCAGTACTGTCTGCACAGAACTCCCTGGTCCTCCATTTGTTGGCGAAGGCCGCTGTAGACTGCTCTACGTCATTCTCAGGGGTTAGGAAGTCGTCTTTCTGGTTCAAGTTGAAGGTTCCACAGAGACCCTGGAAGAAGAAAATAGAGATAGATAGAAATACAAATAATTTATTGATAACACCAAAGTTACTAGTCAAATAATATGATATCATTACAAAAGTATATGATATCATATATAAAATATACACATTTCACACACGGCTGGTTAGCCCCATACTGAACCATTTCTAGTTTGTGTTATGGTGGCTAACACAACCGATATACTACATATACATACATACATATTTTATGTAGATACATATTTAACACTCAGATCCACAACCAACAAATTAAGTTAAGCACAAAGATGTTGGCCGTGCAGGGATTGGAGCCCAGAACCTTCTGTTTGGCAGTCCGGCATGGTAACCATCACGCCAACGAGGTCATCAGTTGTACTTCTCGGGACAAAGAGACTCAGGAAGAGAGTTCCAAAGCTTCGCAGTTCTCACAATGAAGGTCGAAGTAAAACGCTATGAGCGAATCCTCGGAACTTCATGTGCCATCCACTAGCCCGCACTTTGCCAGCGCGATGGATTATGGCTTATATATTTCTCCTCGTGAGAGAAGGCTCGAGTCCCAGCAGTGGGAACGTATAGTGGGCTGCTTATGCTATATGAAACTAGTTTGTAACAATCCAGTAACAAAGCGTTTAAAAATATACCTTTGTCTTATCATGGAATGAGGGGGGTACGTCGATGAAGACACGAGTGTTGCCATCCCACCAGAGGTCCACTTTATTTGGCAATTGAACTGTAAAAAGATACAAAAAAAGGTTAAAACATCTAGTTTGGTACATAAGTAGGTGAGGGTTCCGTACCTAAAAGGTAAAAACGGGACCCTATCATTAAGTTTAATTTACTATGAGCACCTTGTTGGGAAGGGTGGCAGGAGTATATTTGTTTTACTAGTTTGAAATTTTTAAACGATAATATATTACAAATTTGATTCTATAATATGTTAATTTTATTTTAATTAGCAAGCATATTAATTAAGTATATTGACGTTTTTAAGTTAAATTTATTTAAAAATGTTTAGTATTCGTAGTATATCGTTAAAACTCTTGTTAAATGAGGTTTAAAATGTTTTAGTTTGGTACAAAAATAGGGCAGTGCCGAGCACAGACGGACAGGGATACAGTCTTAGTAATAGGATTTTAATAACATTTTGTCCTTTGTTTTCGATAGTTTGAACTTTTTTTAGGGTGCCGTACCTAAAAGGTAAAAACGGGACCCTATTACTAAGACTCCGCTGTCTGTCTGTCTACAGGCTATATCTCAGAAACCGTAACAGCTTGAAAGCTGAAACTTGTACAAGATATGTATTTCCCGTGCCGCTATAACAACAAATACTAAAAATGAAAAAAATATTATAATATTAAGGGGGTCCCCATAAAGTAAACGTGTTATTTCCTTTTTTTTTGTTATATATCAATAACTATAGCAAGAAGACACCTAAAATTTTCACTGAATGTATATTTCCTTTCAAATTAAATTATAAAATTTATTGAAAATAAATATTTAAGGGGGCTCCCATACAACATTGGTACGGAAGACTTCATACGTTAGCCCAATTTGCACTTGGCCAATTTTTTTAATTAATTCTTACCTATAAGGAAGAGCGACGAAGCAGCCCGGATGCGAACATCCCCCGCCATGACAGGGAGAGTGGATACTTCTTTCCCATTCACAGTGATAGAGCCGCCTTGCTTCAGGTGGATGTTAGCGTTGTCATACTTGAGGGTCACCGCTTTTGTGCACGACGGTTTACCGGTGCCTTTCAGCGGGCTCAGGTTCATAGCCTGGAAATTGGAATTATTTAGTTAGAAATTATATATCTTTTTATATATAAAATTTCCATGTCACAATGTTAGTTACCGTACTCCTCCGAAACGGCTTGACCGATTTTTAACCAAATTTTATATGCGTATTCAGTAGGTCTGAGAATCGGATACTATTTATTTTTCATACGCTTAAGTGTTAAGGGTTGTTCACCCTTAAATTTTTACTTAAGGCAAAACAACGTTTGCCGGGTCAGCTAGATAAAAAAAACCTTTTTCTGTCATAAGAACCTTCTCCTGACAATAACAAACACAACAAAAAACTAGTGGAATCGGTCCAGTCACACCACCACGCGTAAACACGCGTGATGGCACATGACCAAGGTATAATAGGGATTCATCTAATATATAAAATTTCTAAGTCACAATGTTAGTTACCGTACTCCTCCGAAACGGCTTGACCGATTTTTACCTAATTTTATATGCGTATTCGAGTAGGTCTGAGAATCGGCTACTATCTATTTTTTAAGGCAAAACAACGTTTGCCGGGACAGCTAGTATAAATAGGTATAAATTAAAAACAAACGAACAAAGTTTGTCGCAACACAGTCGCAACTCAGCAAATGTCGGTAGCGTGCAGCTACATATTGCCGTATCTGTATGAACAATTCAAAATGTTTTTATTCATGAAATGTATGTACATAATTTAATATCCCTAACCCTCAAACTGGACTGAGCGCCCGTGTCATGGAGGTTAGTTCCTTCCTATGACTAAATTACACTGTCCACATCAGTTAATAGGACTACAATTTCAAATATTTGTGACATGCTTTAATTTACTTATCTTAACAAGTGTTTACCCCCTGCACCCGACGCGCAAGCTATCTTGTTTTGCCGAAGGCTCGCACGAACTACGGCAAAACAATGATAACGTTTGCAGGCGCGCAGAGTTATAATAAACTACCCTCATCTCTAAAAAATGTAAGCCCGTTGACCGCATTCAAAAATCGACTTTACCAGCACGTAATAACGGATAGCTCACTTTTATGAATGCGTTGGACGGACAAACTGTTTATGTAAATTTCAATTGCTTACTAATTTTATAGTGGCGACGAATGATACAAATAATATTTATGTAAATATGTTCTCATGTAAGTGATATGATAATTTAATATCTTTTGTGAGAATAAATGTCTTTAAACCTAACAAGTGTTTACCTCAGATATAGCTCCAGAACAAGCCACATTCTCGACCTCCACGGTAAGGTTGTCAGCTTGCAGCATGGTGTACGTGCACTTCCCCATGAAGTCGTATCGGAGGCCGTCGAAGGTGGTGTAGTGAGGGTCTCCCACGGCGCGGCACCGCGCGCCGCACGGGACGGCCGTGCAGGCCCATTCTCCGGCTTGACACGTGCTGGGGACCAGATAATAAAATAAATAAAATAAAATAAAAATAAAAAAAGCTTTTTTTTACCTTAACCGAAAATGAAACAGAGTTTTTTTTTATATTGAATGAATGAATTATTTATTGTCAATAGAAGACAAAATTAAATATTTAGTGTACTTCCGCTGTGATCCGAAATCCAAATCTCCTGATGATGCCTTGTGGTTAGGCGAAACACGTGTAGAGTTAAGAATTTCCGAATTGTGATAGGTAACGTTAATCTTAATTGATCTTAGTTAATTAATCTTAGTTAATTAATCTTAGTTAATTAAGCTTGGTTAATTGATCTTAGTTGATTTTTCCTTTACTTGTCTTAATTTGGATTTCGGATCACAGCGGAAGTACACTAAATATTTAATTTTGTCTTCTATTTACAATGGATTTCCGCAAAGTAACGCCTGAGTCAATAAGTTATTTATTGTCCATGAAACTAGGTGCAATAGGTGTTATATTGATTGTCATAAAAATTTATAACTAAATTAAATATTTTTCCGCTAGTTTCTACCCAAAGGGTTTATAGACATGAGCAAGTAGGTAAGTACTCGTCTTTATACAATATTTTACATAACTTCTCATTTAGGAAGAATTTAATACTATAATAGGATTTTTAAAAAATATTGATGAATAGGCTTACGTTTGACCGCAGCTTGCCTGATGTTAAGCTAAACTGTGGTCTAAGATGTAACACGCTTGCCTAGAAGGGACCTATTTACTCTAGATTTATTTAATGTTTTTAGATGGTTATTAAATCACAGTCGGTGTAAGGTCCGCCTGTGGCGGTAACCGCTAACGGGGACCAGATACAAATTCAAATTCAGTTAATGAAAGAAAGAAATAAATATTTAGTGTACTTCCGCTGTGATCTGAAACCAAATTTAAATAAGCAAAGGAAAAATATAAAAAAAAAAATTGCTGTGTTCCTCCGACCGACCTAACCTAATCTACCCTTCTAACACAACGAATATTACTGAAACTCTTACATAACTAAAACTCACAAATTTTAAGCATTTCAATTGTCTTTAGATAAATATTTTATCGAGGTATATATAGTACTTTGTATACTGTTATCGTAAGGCATATTATATATTTGCACGAAATAAACGGTCACACTTACTTAAAAAACGTTGGATATACGTCAAACGGGTTTCGACGCATTACGAGCGTCTGCGCTCGACCCGAGTTCATTCTGCTCGCGGATCTCGTCGGTGACAGCCCGTGTGAAGCTCGTCCCCGATAATGACGGTTGTAATGCGTCCAAACCCGTTGGACGTATATCCAACGTTTTTTAAGTAAGTGTGACCGTTTGTTCGTGCAAATAAAAAGTATATATACTTGTCTATGTCTACTGACCAAGTATTACAATCCTTGTTGATGACACTCCCTGGCGGGAAGTTCTTGTTCCGCAGCCGACAAGGACACTCCTGCTTCGGCACGCACTTGCCCGCTTCCAGTAGGAGACCTTTAAAATCATAGAAAATTTACATTTATTTATATATTTAATAGTTACGGTTACGGTTAATTATTCAACCCTGGCAAAAAATGTATACTAATATTTTTAATTTTAAATAAACTATACGTATTCCAAATTTCATCGGTAGAAGTGCAAAAACACGGAAGTTTTATACAAACATTTTTACCCCTTTTCACCCCCTTCGGGTTAGAATTTCCAATAATCCGTTCTTAGTACACGTCTAGGAAGTAAGCTAAAACAAATTCTGTCTCCAAATTTCATACCCCTAGGACAAAGCGTTTGGGCTCTGCGTTGCCTATAGATGAATGAAAGGATATCTTAATGAAAGGATAAATCTAAAGGATTCTTATATTCGTATAGAAGATAGAAACATATCAGTTATACTCGTACCATCAGGACAGAAGCAGCCCTCTACGCAAGTGGCGTTATCAGGTTTGGCCGGCAGCTGAGGGAAGGCACAGCTCGGCTGGGCGTCCACCCCGCATGACTTGTACAGCTTGCCGTCGGGACAAGACATGGCTGCAACAAGAGTACATAACATGTAATAAATAAACAATCATAATAAATAATATATGCCGGCTGTCCGGTTTCAAAGAAAATTTCTTCCTAATCCTAATGTTCGCTACTTCTGCAGTTAGGATACACGCTAGTGTAAACTGCCTATTTATCACTACTTGCAGGTGTCGACGAGGATTGTAATTAAACCCAGATATTCCATTGGCAAAAACTATATTTATTTCACACAAGTAGGTAGCCTTCAGCGTCCGCCTGTTCGGTTCCAACCGTCCTGAATGCCGCGCTCCGCCAAGTAGCAACCGGTGTTGCCAATCCATCGAAATCATTTTACCGGTAAAGTTACCCTAAATTTAGGGTATTTATTAGAGAAACCTTACACTCGACCATCCTGATGACATGCATGTCCTCATGCATGCACCAGGTGGAACCATAAAAACCTTACACTTGGCAGGACGGGGCATTCAACTAACATATTATACAAAATTAAATTTTATAGAACTTAATTGCTATAATCATGACAGTATTTTGTTAAATTTGCAATTATATAAACCAAAACGTATATTACAATTTATTGACAATGTGTGTAAATTAACTAATATTTCGTTATATAATTCAACAAATGCTTATTTTAATCTTTGTTATTAACAATACATTTATAACTATCCTTTTAACTTCTTAAAACTATCCTTGTAACCACTTATAACTATCCTTGTAACCTTGTAACCACTTATAACTATCCTTGTAACCTTGTAACCTTGTAACCACTTATAACTATCCTTGTAACCTTGTAACCACTTAAAACTATCCTTGTAACCTTGTAACCACTTAAAACTATCCTTGTAACCTTGTAACCACTTATAACTATCCTTATAACCTTGTAAACATTTATAATCGTTAGGTGAACTTAGTATCGGAATCATTTTATCATTTTATACTTTAGCATGAATTGTTAAACAAAACTTGATATTTATACATCTAACCTCAAATTCATGAGCTTGAATTTAACAATAGTTAGACAAAGCTAAAATCACAATATCCTATTATCTAAATTCTTATTATAAAATCTAACGATTGCTTTGTGCGGCATCAGGCCAGACACGAAGTGTCTGCAACTAGCGCCCGACCTGAAGCAACACAAAGCAACATCCTTGCATAACATTACATTTAAATCACAACGTACATATATAAACTAAAATCACATTTGTGCTCTAAGTAGTTTGGAACTGGCCGGAATGGATTTGAAGACTTGAAAACATAATTACTCAATCGATTCAGTATCACTTTGTTCGTTGTCTGTTTCATTTAAACATAAGGAGGCTATATGAATCCATGGTTTCATTCTATCTGCGGCAACCGTGGTTTTGCGTTTCCCTTTCATACCTTCAAAACCCGCGATCGGAGCAACCCTGTAACGATCGTTCCCTAGGACTTTAATGATTCTAAAAGGGCCCTCGTAAGAAGGCATTAGTTTCGTGCTTTGACCTTTACCTTGAAACGCAACCTTTGTTATTTTAACTAGATCCCCCTTTTTATATGTACGAGCAGCATGCCTATTCCGATCGTATTGCTCCTTTTGCACAGCTTGGGCTTTATCGATCTTTTCCTTGGCCTTAGTACGGAGATCAGACAAATCGGTGACTTCGCGAGTATCTTCTACGACTGCGTTTAAAACTGGTCTAACTTCACTATTCATCGCTGTACCAAACATAATTTCAGCTGGTGTCTTTCCTGTAGTTTTTTGTATCGTGTTATTCAAGCCCCATTGTATTTTTCCAATTTTACTGTCCCATTCCTTCTCACTGTCGCGTAAATTTTGGGCTGTTAAGCAGTCAAGTATGGTCCTGTTGTAGCGCTCTACTTGACCGTTGGCCCTAGGACTCGCCACTGCATTCAACACGTGCTTGATGCCTCGCTCCAGGCAGAACTTTCGAAAAGCATGAGCAGTGAAGCAAGAACCTCGATCACTAATCAATCTATCGGGTGCTCTAAATACGTCGAAAATGTCTTGCAATGCTTTTATCACATTTTGAGTACTAGTACTCCGTACAGGCTTGATAAACAAGAACTTAGTGAAGGAGTCCACCACATTTAGCGTGTGTGTAAACCCCCTTTTCGACTTCACAAAAGGTCCAAGGTGGTCGACGTGTAACGTGTGAAATGGGATCGCAACTTTTTCTATGGGGTGTAATAAACCCTCTCGTCCATTGGGAGCCTTTTTAGCGTATGCACAATCTATACACGCACTTACGTACTTTTTCGTAAATCGTTTCATTTTCGAAAACCAGTAACTTTTCTTCATACGTTCCAGGGTTTTTTCATAGCCAACGTGACCTATGTCATCATGATTCATCTTACACAGCTGCCACCTTGCACCCTTCGGAACCACCCATCTGAGATTATCTTTATCACCCCCCAGGCACCGGAATAATTTGTTGTTCTTTAACACATAATTGTCTCTTATGTAAGCTAATCCTTTGGAATCTAGGTTACTGCTGACAATGTCTCTAATCCTACATAAGTCCGGGTCTCCTAGTTGTAAAGTCAGCAGCCAATCTTCGTCGGAAATTACCAGCACTGGTGGATATCTTACATGGTCTGTGGTGTCTGTATCGTGTGTAGGATTCCTGGATAGGGCGTCCACGTGGCCCATTCGCGTACCCGGTCTATACTCGATATGGCAGTCGAACTCCTGTAAGGCAATCCACCAGCGGGCAATCCGGGGTATCAGGTCACGTTTCTCAAAAGTAGAGCGCAGCGCGCTGCAATCAGTAACCACTTTGAACGGCTTGCCTAAGAGGTAAACCCGGAATTTCTTCAAAGCGCATATAACTGCAAGAGTTTCTAACTCGTACGAGTGGAAGTTTCTCTCTTCTGGAGTCGTCTGACGGCTATAATACGCCACGGGATGAAACGAGTCTTGACTTCCCATTGGACGCTGGAGCAATATCCCTCCGATCCCTACCTTACTAGCATCCGTGTGGAGCTCAGTCTCGGCTGCAGGGTCGTACAATGCCAAGACAGGCCTATCTATCAGTTTGGACTTAAGGACATCGAATGCGTCTTTCTGCTCAGTCGTCCACTCCCACGTTGCATTCTTCCTTAACAACTTGGTGAGTGGGTAGGATATCTGGGCAAACGACTGTATGAATTTCCGAAAATAGCTCACAAGTCCTAAAAACTGACGTACGTTGTGCACATTTTGTGGCAAAGGAAAATCAACTACACTCTGAATTTTAGCAGAACCTGGGCGCATACCAGCCGCGCTTATTTCATATCCCAAGTAGTCGATCTTGGTTTGTAAAAAACTGCATTTAGATAAATTAAGTTTCAACTGCGCATTTTGTAGCAATTTTAAAACCTCTTCTAAACGAGTTATACAATCAAATGGAGTTTCACCAAAAATTAATAAGTCATCTAAATACACTGTGGCTTTATTAAATCGGGCTTGTCCCAGAACGTGGTTCATCATCCTTTGGAAGACAGCTGGGGCATTCGCTAGTCCGAACGGCATACGATTATATTCGTAGTGACCGTCGGGGGTCACAAAAGCAGTCAAATGCCTGCTCTCTTCCGCAATAGGTACTTGATAATACCCCGACATTAAATCAAGTGTAATGAACCACGCCTGTCCTGATAGCCTCGCCACTTCGTCCTCTATAATGGGGATAGGGTATCTCTCTTTTATGGTCAGGGAATTGAGCAACCTGTAGTCCACGCATAGTCGTACGCCGCCGTTCTTTTTTCGTACGAGTATTATCGGACTAGCGTAGTTAGAGGTCGACTCACGGACGATGCCCGCTTCCAACATCTCGTCCACCATTTCACGAACTTTCTCTCTTTCATGATAAGACAGTCGATACGGCCTATAAACTACGGGGCGCTGGCTGCTTAACTCTATGTTCATTTCGGCCGCGTCCGTACATCCAAGGTCTGCCAAGCCATGTGCAAAACACTGTTCGTGACGCCGTAGCACGTCTAGAAGCTTAGTTCTGGCTTCATCGGGGACCGTCTTATCTATTTGTATTAGACTCTCGTTCAATTTCGTGGCTGGAGTAAATTTGGTTTGGGTGCCTATAGCTGTAGAAATTTCCCCGCTCACAAGTCTATAAACAGATTCTACTCTTTCGGCCCTGGCGACCACCAAGTTTTCCTGAAGCTGACATGGTACGGCGCAAGGTTGAATTGTGACATAGGATGAACCGTTTTTGACTTCGTATACCCCACCATAAATAATGTATTGCTCACCTAGCTTGCCCACTACCTTCGTATCAACTAGCATACTGCCGGTAAATAAAGTTTCAGTCTTGATCTTGACGCTAGCAGTCCCTTGAAGGTTACAACTTGCTGCAATACTGATCTTATGTAGCCGTTCATCGTCATCATTTTGAATTAGGTTAGGTAATTCCGAGTCAACGCGCATAAATTGCAGCCTATTTACGTCCTTATAAACAACGACGTGAGGTTGTTCGGTGAAGGTTTGCCCTATAAGTAAGTCCTTCTCTAAGAACTGGTCCTCTACCACACGGCAACAGACAGTCGCCTCTACACCGTCTATAGATACGTCTAGCTTTACGGAGCCCACTGAACCCACTAGATTATTGCCAAAACCTTTCATAGTGGATGGAGTTTGGTCGTGAGGCAACCCTAGTTTCGCCAAGCATGACTGTGCAATTAAGGTTACCTCACTTCCCAGATCAATATACGCTTGGTACGGCATGTTTTCTACAATAACTTCCTTCGTAAATTTATTGTTAGGCTTTGAACTACTTATGAGCATAGTTTTCGCCACCCCTGTCTCTTGTTTCGAGCGACATAGTTCAGCTTTATGTCCTACTTTGTCACAACTACTGCATTTCACTAAAGGCTTTGGACATCTTGAAAACGGGTGTCCTTTCTCTTTGCAATTGTAGCAAAACAACCCAGGATTGGTTTTAACGTCAGAGCGATTATTTACTTTATTATCATTCGTATTTAAATTGCGATCCTTCACAAACAATTGTTGAGGAGCATAAGCATCTCTATTATTGCTAATTAAGAACTTTAATAGCTCGTCGGGTTCATCGCACCGTAGCGCTAATGCGCTAGATCTCGTGGTCCTATCACTGATGCCGTGGATAATGCAGTCGACGGCACGCTTGCCGTTTATATCGCATTGGTTAAGTAGAGAAAGTTTTTCGTAAAAATAGTTTTGTATGGGTTCATTAATCCTACTTTTACGCTTTAACATGTCCTCAAGCAACTGCCCATAATTTTGTTCGCAAGGAAAAGCATTCATTAATTTGGCTTGCCATTCCGACCAGCTATATAAAATCGAGCTCTGACTTTCATACCATATTTTAGCTAAGCCTGACAGTTTTTGCATAGCAAAATGTACTGTGCTCCTCTCGTCCCAGCCGTAGACCATTGCACATTCATTAACTTTTTTAAGCCAAATATCCATACGCTGGTTTTTCTCTGAAGGATTAAACTCAGGTATGATGTTTTTACTATCTCTGTTCGAAATTTGTGTGCTATGGCTCGGCTGTGACGGGAAGATATCTTTAATAGATTTAATTATTTGACAAACATCTTTAGAGGAAAAGGATGGACTACGTAACCTTTCTGAATTTCTTCGGTAGTCTCCATCGGGCACGCGACTGCTGCTGCGGCGGTGTCTGTCGCCACGGGTGAGGCCACGGCTGCGGCCACGGCTGCGGCCACGGCTGCGGCTTCGGCTGCGGCAGCGGCTGCGGCTGCGGCTGCAGCTGTTACGCGTCACCCCTCGTAGTGACCGACGTTGCACGCTCCGTTGACGACGTTGCTCCGCGTCTCGCTCTCGTTGTAGCTCGAGCTCCAGCTGGCGAATCCGCGTCTGCTCTTGCTTCAGCGCTTCTTCGCGATCCTGAAGCCGACGACCGCGGCTGCCGCTGCGTCGACCAGAGTCACGATCACGCCCACGAGTGGTGCTGCGCCTGGAGCGCGATCGGCTGCGTCGGGGAGTCTCTGTGCTCCGTCCAACATCGTTTGATTCCATTATCTGAAACTCGTAGCCAGAAATTGGTTGCATTAGATTTAAAATTGAGCAATGTCGATTATGTTGAAGGACAAAATTACTAATTTTGATCCCCCTTATGAACCCCCGGCCCCCACAATTAGGAGACCAATTATTATTATTTTATTTTTTTTTACTACCCTTAATTTAAAATGTTCTTTGTTAATGCGGTAAAATCAGACAAGATTACATGGGAATTACAACATCAGCTTGAACTTTGAAGGTAGGTGGTATTTTGTGAATTATCGTGCGTTCAATGTACATACATGACAGGACGGTTTAAACATTTTTTTTTTTTATTTAGCGTTAGGTTAGGATTACTATAATACACTTTTTCTACGAGCACAACGAACTCCAATATTTAACAATAGCACTTTAGGTCATTATTAAATTGTAGGCGTGCACTTACATTTTTATTGGTTTATCCCGGCTTCTGAGGTGTAAACTGCCTATTTATCACTACTTGCAGGTGTCGACGAGGATTGTAATTAAACCCAGATATTCCATTGGCAAAAACTATATTTATTTCACACAAGTAGGTAGCCTTCAGCGTCCGCCTGTTCGGTTCCAACCGTCCTGAATGCCGCGCTCCGCCAAGTAGCAACCGGTGTTGCCAATCCATCGAAATCATTTTACCGGTAAAGTTACCCTAAATTTAGGGTATTTATTAGAGAAACCTTACACTAGTAAGTCAAAGTTATGACTATTTAAGTGAAAGTAAAGCCAAATTCATTGAAGATTTTGAATAAATCATAAAATATCCTCTATTGACAAGAATGAGTGCACTTTTCGCCGTACTTTCCTAGGGAATTTAAAAGTGTTAGTATAAAAAAGTATACCAAATTACGGCACAATTTATAATACTAATAAAAAGAATGATAATATACGATAAATAAATGTATATTTCAAAAGAATGTATATTATACTTTGACAGAAACGTAGGTAGCTAATGTCATATACTTTTATTTCCTTTCTCTATGGATGATCTCTTTAGACGATTTGCTCAGGATAGGGTCACGTGGCGTGCCTTGGGAGAGGCCTATGTCCAGCAGTGGACACAGACAGGCTGATGATGATGATGATGTTTTGAATACGTACGACAGGTATCAGCATCGCGCCAGCTCTTCATCTCCTCAACGCCGTGTCTCAAACACTCCTTGGCATACACAGATATCGCTCGGCACGCGCACTCCTTCGAATCTGTAAGGAAATATAATAACAAGATTTTATTAAAAATGTCTCCGTCATTTCGTAGTGGCCGCCATTTTGGATTTAAAATTTATCATAGTTTTTTTGATAATTATTAAAATTTAATTGACCCTTGTACTCTGCCTTAGAAGTGGCATAAGATTTCGTGCCGTTTGCTGTCGAGGTAGCGGGGCCTTGGGGAACCGAGGCAAGGAAGTTTGTGGCAGATCTCTGACGGCGGTTACGAGATAGGGGGCGAGATCCGCGGGCCGGGGAATACTTGCGGCAGCAAATTTCTCTCGCGATTCAGCGAGGAAATGCTGCCAGCCTAATGGGTACGTTTGGGCGAGGGGCTTTGACGTAGTCTTTATAGGACATAAGACTTAATTTTAAATAACTTATTGACTCAGGCGTTACTTTGCGGAAATCCATTGTAAATAGATGACAAAATTAAATATTGTCGCGAAGCTCCCAGAACAGAATGTTCTAGAAAACACACGAATACCTTCGGTGTCGCTCTCACACATATTTGTTGTCTCACTGCTACAGTTACCTCGAACTTTCTAGTATAGAAGATTCGAAAGCTTCCCGAACGCCGCCTGTTTGTTTACGTGGGTAAACAAACATCTTCTATCTCACTCACACACTGCCTCGAATTCTCCTGAAGAATAGTTCCGAACGTTCGACATATAGAACTTACGAGAGCTTGTATGAGCGGGTATAAAAGAGCGGACCGAACGATTGGAGGACAGTTATCTGCGAGATGTCGTAGAGTTAACTACGAGTGAAGAGTGCGATTAGTTATCTGCGAGATGTCGTAGAGTTAACTACGAGTGAAAAGTGCGATTAGTGACTACGAATATACGACTCCGGCGAGGAATAAGGATTGCGACTGCACACGATTTGGACGTTTCGACGAGTTGGAAGACCAGACACGTATCCGGCGTGGGGATTCCATACTTAATAAATCCTAGTTATCCACGAAACCGACGTTTTAGTCATATACCCAAACCTTTATCCCGAGTGCCCCGCCCAGCACGTAACATTTGGTGTCAGAAGTGGGATAAAGGTGTGGTATACTGGTTTCTGCGTGGATGAACATGGAAGCGGGACGTCACCAGGGGAAGCAGGAACGAAGGCAAGAGGACAGCCTGGACCAGGCGCGATTCAGGAGTAACTCGCTGTTTGTTGGTGTCAGCGGAGAGCGTGAATCATCGAATGGTGGACAGGCTGCGGCCGATGCTGCTTCCCAAGGATCAGATTTGGAAAGTGCAGTTGCAACTTGCGATTTTGGTGACTTAATACGGGTGGCGCAGTGTATGTATGAAGAGCAGAAACGCATGCGTGAAGAGCAAAAACGCATGCTTGAAGAGCAGAGAGTGGTTTTGTCGGCCCTGAACAATGTGTACCAGTGTCAGAAAAGAGTTGACATCTTGAGAGAAGGAGCTAACCAGGTAGTTCAGGAAGATGAAGCCGACATCTTGAGAGAAGGAACTGACCAGGTAGTTCAGGAAGATGGAGCAGGCATCTTCAGAGAAGGAGCTGGCCAGGTAGTTCAGGAAGATGAAGCTGACATCTTGAGAGAAGGAACTGACCAGGTAGTTCAGGAAGATGAAGCTGACATCTTCAGAGAAGGAGCTGACCAGGTAGTTCAGGAAGATGGAGCAGGCATCTTCAGAGAAGGAGCTGACCAGGTAGTTCAGGAAGATGGAGCAGGCATCTTCAGAGAAGGAGCTGACCAGGTAGTTCGGGAAGATGAAGCTGGCATCTTGCGAGAGGAAACTGACCGGGCAGTTCGGGAAGATGAAGCTGGCATCTTGCGAGAGGAAACTGACCGGGCAGTTCGGGAAGATGAAGCTGGCATCTTGAGAGAGGAAACTGGCCAGGCAGTTCGGGAAGATGAAGCTGGCATCTTGAGAGAGGAAACTGACCAGGCAGTTCGGGAAGATGAAGCTGGCATCTTGAGAGAGGAAACTGACCAGGCAGTTCGGGAAGATGAAGCTGGCATCTTGCGAGAGGAAACAGACCGGGCAGTTCGGGAAGATGAAGCTGGCATCTTGCGAGAGGAAACTGACCGGGCAGTTCGGGAAGATGAAGCTGGCATCTTGGGAGAGATAACTGACCAGGCAGTTCGGGAAGATGAACAGGTAAAGCAGAGGAAATATGCTGATGTTTTTAATGAGACCAGCAGCAAGTTGTTGAACCTGTATAACAGTGGATTTACACCAATAGCGGTAACAGCGATAAGCCTTGGTGTGAAAGAGGTTAACTATCTGAGGGACAGAGGAGAGTTGAGCCTTACTGAGACTCTGCGAGGAAATAGTTATCACCTAAAGATGAATGAGTTTAAGGTTCCTGTAGTCTTACGTCGTTTCAAGTACACCGGAAGTTATATTGAAGGCAGTGGGAATCTGATCGGGATAAGAAAGCGGATAATGTGGATCTATCACAGAGAAGATGAGGACTACTGGATACGGAAGAACACGACATATGCAGCAGTGAGAAATCGCTATGTTTGTATTGGAAGAGCGCGAAAGCTATACCATCACGATGTCGGGCCACCCTGGGAGAGAGGAATTATCAAGCATCGCGAGGCTAGTACAGAACATTCGAGAGAACAGTTTGACGATGCTCGGGACGAGCATCTCTTAGGAAGGGGGCAATGTCGCGAAGCTCCCAGAACAGAATGTTCTAGAAAACACACGAATACCTTCGGTGTCGCTCTCACACATATTTGTTGTCTCACTGCTACAGTTACCTCGAACTTTCTAGTATAGAAGATTCGAAAGCTTCCCGAACGCCGCCTGTTTGTTTACGTGGGTAAACAAACATCTTCTATCTCACTCACACACTGCCTCGAATTCTCCTGAAGAATAGTTCCGAACGTTCGACATATAGAACTTACGAGAGCTTGTATGAGCGGGTATAAAAGAGCGGACCGAACGATTGGAGGACAGTTATCTGCGAGATGTCGTAGAGTTAACTACGAGTGAAGAGTGCGATTAGTTATCTGCGAGATGTCGTAGAGTTAACTACGAGTGAAAAGTGCGATTAGTGACTACGAATATACGACTCCGGCGAGGAATAAGGATTGCGACTGCACACGATTTGGACGTTTCGACGAGTTGGAAGACCAGACACGTATCCGGCGTGGGGATTCCATACTTAATAAATCCTAGTTATCCACGAAACCGACGTTTTAGTCATATACCCAAACCTTTATCCCGAGTGCCCCGCCCAGCACGTAACAATATTTAGTGTACTCCGCTGTGATTCGAAATCCACATTAAGACAAGTAAAGGAAAAATCAACTAAGATCAATTAACCAAGCTTAATTAACTAAGATTAATTAACTAAGATCAATTAACTAAGATTAATTAAGATTAACGTTACCTATCACAAATATTTAATTTTGTCATCTATAGACTTAATTTTATTTAATTTCATTATTTTTAGATATGACCATAATAAATAAATATACGAATTGACCCTGGCTACTGATAATTAATAAAATTTAGCTAAAACTTACTTAGTGTAGATGCGCAGGCGCAGTAATCCCATTTGCAAGTCTCTAGGAATTGAAGAACGTCCATAGCCTGCAACACAAGATATATATCTTATCTCTTATATATAAAATTTCCATGTCACAGTGTTAGTTACGACGACCTCGTTGGTGTAAAGGTTACCATGCAGGACTGCCAATCTGAAGGTTCCGGGTTCGATTCCCGGCCCGGCCAACATCTTTGTGCTTAATTAAATTTGTTGGCTGTGGGTCTGGGTGTTATATATGTATCTATATTAAATATGTATGCATGTATATGTAGTATATCAGTTGTGTTAGCTACCATAACACGAACTAGAAATGGTTCAGTATGGGGTTAACCAGCCGTGTATGAAATGTGTCCTTATAAAAAAAAAAAAAAAGTTACCGTACTCCTCCGAAACGGGTCGACCGATTTTTACCAAATTTTATATGCGTATTCAGTAGGTCTGAGAATCGGCTACTATCTATTTTCCATACCCCTAATTGATAAGGGTTGTTCACTATTTTTTTTAATTATGCCCAAAATCATTTGTTTTTATATTTTTATAATGTGGCATTAAAAAATACATATATCCAAATTTTTCACTTTTTTATCACCAACCCCCATTTATCATGGCCATTTTGGTAATTTAATCATTTTGCATCCCGCTCGATAACTGATCAATTATAGTGTTTTTTTATCTATAGTGTCTTAAGGCAAAACAACGTTTGCCGGGTCAGCTAGTATATATACGAGGGTGAATCAAAAAATTCTTGGAATCAAAATTAAAAAAATGCGAAGATTTAAATAATAATATTTTATTTTTCTACATAATCTCCCTCCAATGCAATGCATTTAGAATAACGCGTTTCTAACTTCCTTATTCCTTGTGAAAAAAAAAATATTTTCTTGACTCTCGAAAAAGTCCTCTACGGCAGCTATAACCGCGTCATTATCGTGAAATTTTGTTCCACGAATTTCCTCTTTTAATTTTGGAAATAAGTGAAAATCACTTGGGGCTAAGTCCGGAGAATATGGTGGGTGGTCAAGGAGATTGAAGCCAGCACAGCGGATTGTGTTGAGCGCAACTTCCGATCGATGAGCAGGAGCGTTATCTTGAAGGAACAACACGCCCAACGACAGTTTTCCACGACGTTTTTCTTCAATCGCTTCACGCACTTTTGGGATTAAATTTGCATAATAGGGTCCAGTAATCGTCTGGCCTTTTGGCATGTAATCAATAAAAGGATTCCTTCACTATCCCAGAACACAGAGGCCATAACTTTGCCAGCGGTAGGAGCAACTCGAAATTTCTTAATGGATGGAGAGGATGGTCGTTTCCAAGACATGCTTTGTCTTTTAGTTTCAGGATCAAAATGGTGGACCCACGTTTCATCCATGGTGACAAGACGACGGCAAAAATTATCCGAATCACGCTGGAACATTTCGAGATTACGCTTGGAAATTTTCAAACGTCGCTTTTTGTTTTCGTCGGTTAACATTCGTGGCACACATCTTGCAGACAATTTTTTGAACCCCAGTGAATCAATTAAAATGGATTGAACGCTACCAAAAGATATCTTTAGGATCTCAGCCATATGTTTTATAGTCATTCTTCTGTCTTCCAAAACCAGATTCTCAACCTTTTTGACATTTTCTTCTGTAACGCAGGTTGAAGGCTGCCCAGAACGCGGGTCATCTTTACAGCTTGATCTACCTCTTTTAAATTCAGCCACCCAGTACGCAACCGTAGAATAGGGTACAGCATCACCCCCTAATGTCTGCTGAATGTCCAAAAAAATTTCCTTCGTAGACATTTTTTTCAAACTGAGATATTTTATCACCGCACGTAACTCACTTTTATCCATAATTTTAACTTTTTAGCAACTCGTTGCACAAAAAAAAATATTACATGCGAACGAACTGACAAAAACAAGTGACAGTCTGCATAAATATAGTGTGATAGACACTCTTTAATTTGAATATCGAACTTGATCCAAAAAGGTTTCATATATATGCACTTCTAAGAACTTTTTGATTCACCCTCGTATAAATGTTACCAACCGTTAGAGCGTTTCTACATATCTAAGTGTTACCAACCTTCGAGCACTTTCTGAACTTCTTCAAGCTGATCATCTCGTTGCAGAACTGAGTCGCTTTAGCCACGTCCTCCGCAGACTCCGACGCGCACGGGGCACTCTCGGACGGACTCGCTTCACAGATGTCTGGGACATGAAGAACATACAAATAAAAAACATAACTAATATAAAAAAAATATATATTGTATGGTAATTTTTTAATTTATTTTTTTTTAGTGTAAATGGTTCACCCATTCAGGAACTACAATGCCAAAAATAGTTCAAAAAAAGTCAGATAAGTTGTCAAGAAGATGTCAAATCAACATGGAGAATAGGAGACAAAAATGCCTCTAACTTGGGTCCTAGCGCAATGTATTTCGGTGGCAACTTATTCTTACTTACCTCCAATCTTATTAACTTGCCAGCTAGCAGCCAGCATGGCAACACTATTCACAGACTTGCCCTCTTTACTGGTGAGATCGTTCTCGGGGTTGCCATCTAACGTTCCGCAGAGACCTTCTGTGTTGTTCCAGAGAAGCACCGAACCCTCAATTTGTACTAGATTCTGAAAATACATAATACTAAAATTACTACGAGTATTTTACTTTTTTGTGTCTTTTATTGTATTTTTTTTTTGGCGGTTCCTACAAAAATAAGGGCAAAGTTTGCTGCAGTGTAATTTACTGATCCATTTTAATGATAATTCGGCAGAACGGATAAATATAACATTTTCATGATATTGTCGCGAAGCTCCCAGAATAGAATGTTCTAGAAAACACACGAACACTTTCGGTGTCGCTCTCACACATATTTGTTGTCTCACTCACACAGTAACTTTAACATTCTAGATTGTACTGGGGAGTAGTAAGGAAAGTTCTGCAATTTTCTAGATACTTGTTTACCGTATATAAGGGAGCGGACCGGACTAGCGAGGACAGTTAACTGCGAATTGTCGGAGAGTTAACTCCGAGCGATACCCCGAGCGAAAAGTGCGATTAGTGTCTACGAGTGGAATAATATATAGAGGATATAGAGGAATAATGTTGGCCATGACGGGAATCGAACCCGGAACCTTCTGATTGGCAGCCGGCATGGTAACCATTACGCCAACGATATCGTCAGTTTATGTACTAATAAAAAGAAAATTGTATACGTACATTAGTGTCCCACTTGATAGCGACCCCCACACCGTCGAGGTTGACCTGCACGTAGTCTGCCGGCATGGAGACCCTCAGCCCGGGGAGCGACGCCGGGATCGGGATCAGGCGGCTGTTCCGACGGAATATCACCGACCCCTCCTCTGCAATAGAATGTCCACGATGAAGAAAATTTTAATTTTTTCTCAAAGCAAGAGTGAACCGGTTTTTTCTTGGTAAGCGCGTTCCACCTTAGATCATAATGTCGCTTGCCATCAGGTGAATTGTGATCAAGCGCAAGCCCATTTAATGTAAAAAAAATGTATTATTCTTATATCTCATCTTATATCTTTAAATGAGCAATTCTTGTGTATATAGTATATAATTGGAATCTCGGAATCGGCTCCAACGATTTTCATTCAATTTAGTATATAGGGGTTTCGGGGGCGAATAGGAATCATTCTACTAACTAGGAATCATTCTTAGAAAATGTCATATTAAAAAAACCGATATTATTCGGTCAACCAGGTACTATTATTTATTATGGTTCACAAAACAGAAAATGTTCAAAACTATAACTAAAATTGATTAATTTACCAGGATCAAAACTAGATTATTTTCCTAACTATGTGTACACAACATGATCAAATAAAAGTATTAGAAAGAAAGAAACAAAACTAGTTGTTGGCAATTAGGATAAGCTACAATTAAAATATATTTATATTATCTATACCAATATTATAAAGAGCCTTTAGCTTTTCCCACTATGTGGGGTCGGCACAGCCCGTTTTTTGCTTCCATACTCTTCTGTCAGCCGTCATATCTACAGTCACTCCTTTCTCTTTCATATCCTCTTTCACACAATTCATCCACATCTTCTTAGGCGTTTTTGATGAATTGTAACAAAGTACACATTTACGCGCTTATAGTAGGTAAGCGCCACCATGTTGTTATTTTTGTTTCAATAAATCTATCTATCACATTTGAATGTATTTATGTAATGTTTTCGTATTCATTGTGTTATTTGTATTATGTTTTATTTGTTTTACTGTCTTGTTAGAGGTTAAGTTTATTTAAAAATCCAAACAGGTTGAATTGGACTACTTAGATTCAGGCCTTGCCTAGTTAAGTAGTCACAAGCGAATATGTAATCTAGTAATAAGTTAGTGAATAAATATTTTTTATTTTCATTTTCATCTATCCATTACATTACCTCCAGTAGTGAGAACGTAAGGTTTGTCCTGCAGGTAGATGGTAAGCTCGCTGGGGCAGTACGCGTGACGCTTGCATTCCTTCTGCTGGATCTCCACGGTGTACGCGTGCTGCTTCGGATCTCGGAGCAAGATGTGCTGGCAGGGGGACTGGAAACTGGGATACAAAATACGTATATATTTAGAATAGAATATTTCTCTATTGCTGGCTTTTATTTCGGTCAGAAACTATACATTGCCATCAAACGTGCCAGCATTTTGGGCACCTTTTCCTCTACCCCTGGACTTTTGTAGGTTAAGTATTAGTTTAGTGTTGTACAATCAAAACATTTACATATTTAAAATTAAAAATAAAGTACAATGGCGGCCTTACCTACCCGGGAATGGATAAATAATCATCAGAAGAAGAAACATAAAAAAAATATTAAACAATGCATAGAAAGTGATTAAATAATTTAGTTTTGAACATATGAAGAGATTCAGACTGCCTTAGAGACAAAGGCAGAGCGTTCCACATTCTAACAGGTCGCACAGTGAAAGAAGAGTGAAAGCATAATATGGAGTGATCGAGTGTGTGAGGAAATTCCAGGATAAGAGAACGGAAAGGACGCAAAGAAGAAGAGATATATTTTGAGGTATGTAAATAGCATTTGTAGAGCTAGGTCTTAGGATAAATCAGGGGTGTCCGGTGCCTCACACCAGGAATAAGGGCCTCCTGAGGAGACGATGCCTTTGGTTATCCCAGGGCGTCACTCACGCCGTAAAGGGGGACGCCGCCCCCCTTGAGGTGGGTCCGCTAGGACTGCGGACAACTGCCTGGGCAGGGAAAGCAGCGGCAATGCGCTGTGCGGTCCTGCATCCCTGCCCCCGTCGTGAGATGGGACACCGTGAGGTTTTAGTCTGTAGTGACCGTCCCTCTGGCCCTCGATCCCGATATACCCCGTGACTTCGGGCGTGAGGAGGCCACAAGCCCAACTGAGCTGTGATCGCTTCAAAATAAAATGTTTTGAAAAATCACACAAGATTTTATACAATTTTTCGAAACATGCTTAATTTTTTTTTTCCAATTGCTTTTCGTCCATTAAAAAAAATAGAGCTACAGATATAAAAAATAGCATTTTTATAGTACAGGTATATTTACCTGTAAACCTTTCCATCAAAGGTCTTATAATGGACTCCGGCCCACGTCAAACAGGTGCCACCCTTAGGCGTGAGGTCTTGTACCACCACGCTCACGTCCTTATGGTGGTGCGAGTGAGAGCCGCCGTAGTGGGTTTTGGTCTCCGACTCCTCAGAACTCGAGCCGGAGTTGGATTCCGAGTGGATTGAGTAGTAAGTCTGTAAGGAAAATGTAATGATCAATCTTCGATCAAAAATGTACTAGATATAAGGTGATGTCTCTGTAAATGTGTGGTCTTATTTGAGTTTGAGGAATTAAAAAGTTATAAGTATAGTAATACAGTTGAATTTTCTAACGCTCACTGCGTACGGTTATAAAATTTTATAGCTGTTATCGCGGAGCAAGATAGCTTATGTTGATTACGGCACTAGTCGAAATTCAACGTCAAGATACAGTGATAAGGTTTACTTGAATTGGAATATTTTTCGTGACGTAGTATATTGTAATACATAAAATAGTACAGTAAACTCATGCCATTTTTTTGTGCTGTGTTTGTATGCAACACTGAATCTGATATATTTGATCTAAGTTATCAATATTAATAAAAATAAAATTGTATATGTCAGACAAGGGAAATGGAATAATAGTTGATACTTTTGTGTAGCATAAACAGCCCACTATACGTTCTTACTACTGGGACTCAGTGCCTTCTTTCACTAGGTAAGATATAGGTCTCAAACGTGTAGGTTTCCTCACGATTTTTTCCTTAACCGTAAAGCGACGAGAAATATATATCTTCAGAAAATTACAGCTTTCTAGCTATTACGGTTTCTGAGATACAGCCTGGAGACAGACAGACAGCGGAGGCTTAGTAATAGGGTCCCGTTTTTACCTCTTAGGTAAGAAACAGTAAAAACAAGTCATTGGTGTAGGGCCCGTTTTTAAACGCTCTATATTAGCTTCACCTGTATGTTTGTATGTTTGTGTGTAACAGACTTCTTTGGGCGCGATTTTGACCCACTTTAAACGGCCAGATTTCGTTCAAACTTTGTAGATTTATTGAGGACCGATGACAATAGACTAATTTGATAAAATTACGGTTTTCTATAAAATGCGTGTTTTTTAGTTTTTTAAACTATTAATTATTTTTATTGTACTTTTTGTTGTAATTGTACTAAATTACGTGTAATATCTTTAGCTACTCACACTGTTGTAAGATTTACTCGGATGTATCACGACGACGTCCGCTGAAACATAAAAAAAATAAGTTAGGATCAATAAAATATGCACATATAAATAAAAACTACAACATTACAAACAAATTAAACATGAAAGTTATCCAAAATAAACAGTTATATGGCGCTAGTGTCATTCCAGTTAGGACCATTGCACACGACTTTGTAGAACAAGCGTATGGACCGACGACGGTCTGTCTCCATCTAGCAAAGGGATATCTGTCCCACAGGAATCACAATTGTTTTCGGCATAAAACGTAGCCTATGTGTTAAACCAAGGTCTAACCTATCTACACACAAAGTTTTATCAAAGTCGGTTCAGCCGTTTGATCGTGAAGAAGTAACAAACACACACACAAACATTCGCATTTATATCACTGGTCTACAGTGTTTTTGTTGTCTTACATAATTATGATAATAATTTTGGGTCTATTTATGCACACGATCTATGAAACTATCAATGATTTTGTAAGATATGCTCAATTTTTTTTCAAATTATTGGCCAAGTGCGAGTTGGGCTCACGCATGAAGGGTTCCGTACCATTGTTGTGTGGGAGTCCGCCTCAAATATTTATTTTATGTAAAGTTTATAATTTAATTGGATAGCTAATATACATTTATATATTTTGTGAGAATCGTAAGTGTCTAGCAGCTACCGTTATTGATATATAGCAAAAAAAACGAATTACACACGTTTACTGTATGGGAACCCCCGTAATATTTTTTTATTTTTTATTTTTAGTATATGTTGTTATAGCGGCACGGGAAATACTACTTATCTTGTTAAAGTTTCAGCTTTCTAGCTATTACGGTTTCTGAGATACAGCCTGGAGACAGACAGATAGACAGACTGACCGCTGTCAGTCTGTCTATCTGTCTGTCTCCAGGCTGTATCTCAGAAACCCTATTACTAAGACTCCGCTGAGTCTTAGTAATAGGGTCCCGTTTTTAACTTTAGGTACGGAAACCTAAAAAGTATTTTTGATGTGAAACATCTATAGTAAAACCTACTTCTGGCGTGGCGACGCGTTGCTACGGCATGCGTCGCCACGCTATATTATGGTATATATATATATACTCAGTAATGTGTACGCTAATGTCAAGACTGTGATAATTTAGAGATTGAATAAAATAATATTTTATTTTATCATTATGACATATTTAGTTCCTATCACAATATGTTTTTTCTGCATATTACTTTTACAAAATAATGTCGATGTTCCACATCTGCCAGGCGCCGTGACGGCTCACATTTTTTTTGTAGAGCAGTATTATACAGTGAAACTTGGTTAAGTGGGACCTGGATAAGTGAGAATAAGTCCTCCATAACTGGAACTCATGCTGAGGTCCCAACACTTTGGCACTGAATTACCTCTGTTAGTGGAACGAGGTAAACCTCTATATCTGGGATTTGTTCTTTCGATTTTTCATCATAGTTACCTCTATAACTGAGACAGCGAGTAAATTTTATATGCATAAACCTCTGTAACTGAGATAACATTGTTTGTTTACTCTTTCTTTTTCTACCCACAAATTCCACACGTAATTCCAAGTACGTAAGTACTCTGTAAATGAGTCAGTTATTTATTTATACCTGTATATCTGAGACACTGGGTAAGTGGAATACCTCTATAAGTGAAACGACATTGCAGGTCCCTTAATGTCTCACTTAACCAGGTTTCACTGTATTAGTATGATAGTTATGTCTTAACAAAGTGACTTACTGAAAACGCAGTGCGGTATCGGCTGTGGCTTGTACACGCCCTCGGAATAAAGGCAGGAGTAGACACGCGCGGGGGTTGAGCTGAACGTAGCTCCGCCGGGACAGGTGAGTTGGCAGCTGAACTTCTCGCCATCGCCACCGCATTTGTAACCGCCGTTGAAACCGAGTCGTCTGACGTCGCACGCGCTTACGGCTGGTGGACAAAATAACGCATCAATATTGTTTAGGCAAATGTTTGTGTGATACTTTTCCAAGCCCTGACGGCTCTTCTTCTTCGTAGCTCAGCTAGCTAAAGTGATCTGACACCTCCATCGAAGCTAAGCAACGGTCGATGTGGACAGTGTTTGGATGGGTGACCATGCACAAGACTGGCGCTACCATGGATCGGATGACACGTTAATCCTTAAATGGACTATGTTGTTTTTAAACAACATACTAAAAACCACAGATAAAATTGACCTTCTTTTAATTTTTTATTTTCTATTTTGCGCAATGTACTTTGTAAACAACACTCTCATTATTGCAAAAAAGTATTGTCTGTCATCAAGCCAAGTCAGAGGCCTTCGGGCGGCTTGAAAACTCTCGACACCAGAGCTTGGCTACTTAGCTCATACGAAGAAGAAGTCCTAATTAACTTACAATATTGACACTGGGGCCCTCTAAAGTTGGCAGGGCAGTTGCAAGTGTCGAGAGCGAGGCACACGCCCCCGTTCTGGCAGGGCGGGTCGCACTCAGGGTCGCAGTCAGGGATGATGGTCAAGTCAGCGCGGGAAGGCTGCCACTGCCCGTCCACACAGCGCATGTTGGCCACGGTGGAACCGTCGGGGAACTTGTGTCCCGCCATACACGTTATTATGCATTGCCTGGGGAAAAAAGCAGTGAGCTTAGTTGTCTAGAACTTTCAAATTTGTTATTGTCAAACCTGCTTAAATTCAAAATTCAAATTCAAAATGTCTTTATTAGCAACACAAATATACAGATCTTGATAATTTAATTATAGTCTGGCCAACGAAACATGACCCTGGAAAAGAGCGGCAAATTTAAAAAATCTGAGTATAGCAACCCCAAAACTAATATGAAATACCTGGAATAAACTAATTTGATACTTTGAAATTATTTATTTTATTTCGTCTGAATAAAAATGCTTTAAGTACTTTAGGAAGTAATACTTTAGAAATTGTTCAATCAATCTGAATAAAAAAAGCAGTATTCTATAATGTTTTATTCACTGTCATAATTAAAATGTGAATCTAAGACTTAAATTTGAAAAGATTCACCAGTGTCACTAGAATCACAGTTTTATCTATTTATATTTATTAGTTTCCTACTATAATGAAACTTTTCAAATTATTTTCGGTGATCCTGTCCCGATCTTATTTTCATATTCATTTTCAATATATATAACATTATCAGTCATTTTATTCATCCACTTCTCTGGAGTTATGGTTCCAAATGTCTCTTTAATCACTTTTTCTGATTCAACACCGCAAGACAGACAAGGCAATATTTTCACTTAACATTTTGCGTTTACCCAAACTTCATATCAGCTCAATGGCAGAATCCAAATTAAGAAAAACCTGTTAAAGAAAAAATTGTGTTAAAAATTACAATGTAACATTTTATGGTATGATAAATAACCAAAATGCATTATTAGGAAGGTGGGAAGGTTTTGACTAATGATAAAAGAATGTGAATCAAAATAGATAATTTTATAATAGATAATTTTGAAATAGATAACTTTATGCAAAAAGATATATAGTAAATACGAATTAAAACAAAGTATCAACTTAGTAGCGTCATACTAACCTACGAAATCAAACACCACATGTAAACAATCTTGTTTTCGTTGAAATTACGCCGAATTTCAATTCTTTTTCTTGTTGTTTTTTATGATACTTTGAGATCATGTGGAACAACAACTCCCGAACTCCACTTATGATGATATTTTTCATTTTTCGCTGAGTAATTAGTGTTTAACTAAATCATAACAACACGCCATCTTGTTTTGGATATTGACGTTGCCATTATTATAGCATTGCCATATAAAAAGTTTGCAAAAAAATCGAGTCTCATGTTTCGTTTGCCAGACTATAGTAATTCAATTGTTTTGTAATTCCTTTTAATTATGTTTTTGTATACTTATTATAATCGGACTATTTATTATTTAATGTAATTTATTTTGACTGTGATATTAATATAATAATGTGTGATATAGTATTTTAATGTAACTTGCTTTGTAATTGGTCTCGGCCGTAAAGTTATGTAAATAAATAAATACATTCATTTGTCATAGGTTACAAAAAATACAGTACAATAGGAATCCAAAGCCTCTCAAAAAAGATTTTGAAAACTGTATTATAGGAACCAATGACGTCTGCCAAATTTTCACAATGGCTTCAGGCCACCCATATGGCCAGGGTAGCGTCTCTTGGTCTCGGAGGCCAAGATCCAATTCGGATCGACATGTCGAAGCAATATGTAGCTATTAGCTTTAAAACCGGGAGCCATTCCTAAGTATCTTCCTGAAGCTAAATCTCAATTATTAAGATTACCTAACACTGACTAAGAACTTTATAAGGTTTAATTTAAACCCTACTCACTCTGAGCTGCACTTCCTGTTGCTGTTCATGGGTAGAGGCGGGTAGTTGAGGCAGGGCTTCTTCTCGAACTCGCAGTACTTGCCGTCGTAGTTGGCGGGACACTCGCATGTGTTGGTCGCCACACAGATACCGGAGTTCTTGCACTCGGGGGTACATTGCGCTGAGGAAACGAATAAATCAATCATGACATGAATTTTATTTAATTTTATGTTGTATTGTATACTTATGTTAGAGTGGACAGCCTCCGAAAAGAGTTAAACGAAGGACGACTTTAAATCAATTTACTTTTATTACTTTTTAAACAGACTATGCACTTATAAGCAGAACCGACTAGTACAGAGGCTGGAAGCCGAATGCGCGAATGCCTCTCCCGTGATCTGCCAACCATCATGGTGCCTTTTTTGAATACCTTGGTGATACCAGATATTAGCACTTAATAAAGTTAGGAAACCGATAATCGATTAATATTTTTGAACGAAACATGGAAACCGATAATTAAAGGATAGTTTTAAACGAAAATTATTACAAAATATTACAAACCCAAACACTTTGTAAAAAAATTGTAATTGTATTAGAAAATTTATGGATATATTCCGAAATAAATAAAAAAATACACATAGTAACTTTGTTTCGTCAACATCGGTCAAGAGATAAAGAAGTTAAGATAAGTTGAAAATTTACTTTAAGCACTGCTATGTTCGAAATAAAAACGTTTGTGTGTGTGTAAGTATGTATGATTCTTACTTCTTCACACTCAAACGGCTGAACTGTTATCGATGAAATTGGGTCCGCGGGGCGCAGTCTTAAATATAATAATTGCCAAGTGAGAGCTTGTGCATAAAGGGGAACTCTTTAAATTAAAAACTATAAAAATGGCTAAAAACCCGATTGGTGCTAGGGGGTTCCATATTTTTTTTGTTTGTTATTAACAGAAATACATAATCTGAGAATTTCAACACTAGCTACCACGGTTTATATCCATTTTTAATCCAAGGTGGTCGACAACTGAAATTGTTGTAGGTTTTGCTCAGAGTAATTTATACTTGTTGAAAACTTCATCAAGATTAGATGAAAAGAATTGTTCTTGAAAACTACTCGTTTAATAACGTCAAAGGTTTAATCGTAGAAAAACTATAATATGAGTTTGTAAAATAACTAGCTGTGCCTCGCGAAGTTTCTCTCGTTGATCCGGGAAAAAAAACTAGCCTGTGTGTTAATCCAAGTTACCAAGCAAATTTCATCTCAATCGGTTCAGTCGTTTGAGCGTGTAGAAGTAATAAGAATACACACAAACTTTCGCATTTATAAAATTAGTATGATAGATTAAGACAGTAGGCTTGTTCCACTTGGATCCACGGGTCAGCTCCACATGTGGATCATTCGTATAATTTGCTTTTATCAATGACATAAACTTAAGTCCTAACCTACTACACTACTATTTACTACTACTATTCTTTTTTAGTACACCTCCCTTCTTCTTTTCTCACTTTTCCATACAAAGGTTGCCTGGAAGAAATCGCTATAGGCGATAAGGCCGCCTATTGTGCAACGTTTTGTATTTTTTATTTATTTATAAATTTATTATTACTGTGTGTGGTGTGCAATAAAGAGTTTTTGTATTGTATTGTACTGCAGATAATAAATTAATATTTACACGTTGCACCGGATATGAACAGCACAAATAGTTCACCGTGACCTATTGCATTAAATCCAAGGAGGTTCATGTCAATGAATAAATCAGTGCACGCGTTATCTGCGCTGTGACATTGCCAGCCATTGTGTGTGTTTGTCCGGCTACAGGACGGCGTCTACCGCCCTTTCCGCTACGATTAGCTGCCCACGCGCCGATTATCGGGTGTTAGCCAAATTATTGTATACACATTTTGTTTTTATTTTATATTATATTTCACTCACGACTAGCTAGTCCCATACTAAACAATTTCTAGTTTGTATTATGATTGCTCGTCGTAGGATGTCCAGCGGCAAGATGGGTCGACGACTTTACAGCTATCGCGGGTCGAACCTGGACTAGATTGGCACAGGACCGAGACAGATGGCATGACAGGAGAGAGGCCTATACCCAGCAGTGGGATAAAACAGGCTGTGGATGATGATGATGATTATGGTTACTAATACAACTGATATACTACATATACAAACATTAATATTGTTTATCGATACATATTTATATTTAGGTATGTACATTTAACGTGAAATAGAGAAGAAACACATAATGACTGCCTGTGAAATCGAAACTACAAAGTTTGGAGCATCACCGCATGGTTGTTTTATAAATAAAACATATAAGAAGCGTTAGACAATAGCAAACTTTTTGTTAACTATCCGCTTAATAATTATAGTGTATTTCTACTTCAAGTATTTTCATTTGATACACATATTGGGGAAGTAGTGAAAAAATAAATGATCTGCAATTATGTGTAAGGGTAGCCAATTCGGACCAATTTTCACTTTATATACTTTACAAAGAAAAAAACATAAATTGGTTTGAACTCAGTCGGAATAAAATCAGGGAACAAAATAGAACTTTTCAGCCCTCACGAGAAAAAGTATTTTGGATGTAGAACACAGATGTTTTGAATTTCTACCACGTAGGTAACTATTCCTTGACTAAGAAGATCTAATCATATAGGTTTAATTTAAAAAGTTGCATCCATACTTCCCTATGCCTGAGATTATTCTCTAGAAACCTGAGACAAAGAGCACCCATGTTGAGTTGCCATAAAAATATTAATGTAAAGTTTCAAGGAAGGACACAAACATAGAATTTACTAATTTATAAAAAGACTTACGTTTGTAGAATCCTTGATTGGCGTTGTTGTAAAACTCGTTGTACGTGGGCCTGCGAACATTATTTTTTATTACATTTCGTAGCATAGTGATAGATTTTTATAGAGCTCACTCATGGCTCGCCAAGCACCTCACGGTGTTTCAGCAGCCTCCTAAAGAGATTCCAGACTAGATATGCTTCATCTTTGGCCAGACAACAAAGGAAAGCTAACAGTGTAAAAAAAATATAATAACGATGACCAATACAGGCAAAACATTTTCGGCTTGGCGGGTATTTGACTACAGAATTATATTGTTAAAATATGATGACGGTATAGCCTATCTCTCAAATAAATTTGGCCAAATTTTCTGCCTCCTAAAATTTGACCTGCTTTGACTGTTGTTTAATCCATAATTTCTTCTTCTATTATTCTTAGAGTTGACAAAAGCATTTCTACTAATTAAACACAATACACTAAATAAGACAGGTAGATAAGACCCCCGTTTTCGAGCTTACTTGGTGCAAAGGATAGCCATATCTATTCAGCGTGGATACGCAGTCAGTATTTTAGTCACCTTTGCCAGGTCACGGGCCGGCTGTCCTAACATTTAATGTTCTTGGCATTTATTATTTTACTGATTTAACAAAAATTAAACACAATCATAATAATATTATAGAAACAAAACTCACATTTCATTAGAGTTGGAATAATACGACTTCACGTCGCTGTACCTCGATGGAGCACCTTGACCGTTTTTGGTCCCACCGTAAGCATTTTTGGTACCACTGTAGGACGTTTTGGTACCACTGTACGAAGTCTTAGTACCACCATACGAGGTTTTTCTTCCACTGTATGTTTTTCTGTAGCCGCCTGTATTTGAGAACTGTTTGTTTTTTAGGTAAGCCGGTGCATATGCGGGAGCTTGCACGTCGGATTGTCTGTGAAAAAAAAAATATTAACGTAATAAGTATTTATAAAAAGCTGTGGCCCGCGGTTTTATCCGTTTCGTCCGGGATAAAAAGTAAGTAGCCTATGTGTATATCTAGGTCATAAACTATTTTCATACCAAATTCATTCAATCATTCCATTATCGAAATTTATTCAGCTTTTAGAGTGTGATGAAGTAACAAAAATACATAGTACAAAACCCTAGAGTTCGATACTTTACGAAAAAGAAAAAATTAAAGCGAGTGGAAGAAAATAAAATGCTGTACCGACCCCGTATCTAGCGGAATAAGGCAAAGAAAAGAAGAAGAGGAATCATTATCATCATCAACAAATTGTTTGCTCCCACTGCTGGATGTAGTCTACCGATGTAAGGTTGTCGATTTAAGACCCGCAGGTTTAACGTTTAGTTAAACTAATATTCCCGTCGTGCTTAAGTTATAGAATATAGTTAAGTATAGTTATAGAAAGAAAATATAACATAATTTTGTAACGATGACTGCTCAGTCGGGCGCGCGGCCGCCTTACGTTCTGCAGGAGTAGATTCGTTCCCTGCCACAAAATTCGAGCTTTTGGTGAAGAAAAACATCGTGAGGCAATCATAACTTGGTGGTAGAGCATTTCCTAGATCTTTAATCAATTACCGGTATGTTCCGGCAGCCTCCGTGAGAGCCAGTTAATACAAACAAGGCATGCTCAATATTAGGTCAGAGTGTCGCTAACTCCTGTGGTTACTCATCCTACTGGTCAAATGCCTAGTGTGTAATAACGTAGAAAAAAAAACATTGATAACATTTTAAATTCAGAAAAAAAGGTTAGAATAATAACTTAATATAGAAATAGTAGAAAAAAAATTGAAAAAAAGGTTTCTTTAATAATTTATCAATAAAAAAATATTTTCTTTTTATCAAAAAAAGGTTAGAACAATAATTTATCAAAAGTATACTCACTCGGAATCGGCTGGAGCATTATACGTTCCATATCCGGCTTCGGCCAAATATATTGCGTAAAGCAATATTAGGGCTTGCGTAACACGAAACATTTTCAAAAGCTCCCTGCTAATCCATTGATCTAATTAAAATGAATTTATTATACTTTTGGATGAATGTTAAAAATTACCGAAGCCTCAAATTAGGCAAAATAAATGTATTTATTTTTAAGTTTTTTTGTAATAAGACCGGTTGGCTATTTATTGTCACTAGCCCACACTGAATCCCGAACAATTATGCGCTATTATTTATACTCTTTTTATCTATTGCTAAAATAGGAGATAAAAACAGGATATTTTAACTGAATTCATCCTCTCGGCAACTGATAAACTATCTGCAAATGCAGGATTTGGTTGATGCAAATACTAAAAAAGCTAAATAAAATATGTAATAACAACTTAATAAAGTAATAGGTACGTAATTTAATGTAAGTGTGTGTAGATATGTACTTGTGTATTTAGTAATTTTCATGATATTAAATTATTGCTAGTGGCACATGTGGGAAAATAATATATAGGAATGTACAGAAACAGGAAAAAAACATATAATAAAATAAGGGATTAATACTATATTTAATTTTATACATTTAATTTATATTAATCGAGATATGGGCTTAATGACTAAACCTTTAGTTGCCAGAAAAAAAAGAACAAAAAAAGGCGGGAAAATTACGCAGCACATGCGCAATACGCATGTCATGGTCTGAAATTCTGAATTGACATTAATGTTTTTCATTCTTTAGAAAAGTTTCTGCAAACATTTGATAAAGTAAAAGAGATAACGATTCAGTGATCAAATAATTAATACTTACGTGCAAAAAATTGTGCAATTTTATGGATTTTTTTGGAAATTAATATCAAACACTAACAAGGAATAATGCCAAGGCAAAGTAAGAATCCAAAGCAAGCTTTGATGAAAAAACAGGTGAGTTTATATCGAGTGAAAGTTATCGAGTTCACGAAATTCTTCAAATTTTCACGTATTAAATGTGTTGTAATAATTCGTTACATTTACTCGATATAAGTCTAGTTTCCATATTTTATTTAATAAGTTTATTACCTACCTTTATTCATATTCCTTTACCACGATTCCCAAGGGTGATAAGACCTAGGTCGCCTTTGTACTCATACATTTTTACACGCTTTTTATTAGCTTCATCTCTATGTTTGTTTGTAACCGACTTCTTTGGGCGCGATTTTGAACCACTTTAAACGGCCAGATTTCGTTCAAACTTTGAAGATTTATTGAGAACCGATGACAATACACTAATTTGATAAAATTATTCCATTTTTTTGTATTTTTGTTTGTTTGTAACCGACTCCTTAGGGCGCGATTTCGACCCACTTAAAACGGCCAGATAAGCGTGTTTTTTAGTTTTTTTTTAACTATTATTATTTATTTATTTTCCATAACATAAGCTCATTTTACCTGTGGTTTTACAATAAAGTTATTTTCTATTTCCAGATAGAACTTATAACTTGTAGACTAATGGAAATAAATTTAATAGTGGACGACTATGTCTACAAATGTATACCTATATCGACGTGTAATGCCGAGAACTGTATTACAGAAATCGAGGGATATAAGGACATATGTATTGACGACAGACGATGTATGCAGGTAAAGAATACGCAGTAGTAAGACCTATGTTTTAATCGTTAAGGCACTTTGGGAACAAAATAGCATAGGTATTTTGAAAAGGCCTATATAATCCTGCGTAAATGATAGAGCTATAATTTTTTCAGTTTTATTACTTATAGTTTGGTGTTAAGAATTGTTAGTTCCAAAACAAGATTAGGTATAATATTCGGCAAACATCTTGAGCAATGACCTTGAGTGCGCAGTAGACGATTTTAAGGTATCATTGGTGGTAGGAGAGGTGCGCGGGGGCATTCTGTCGGCACGCGGCCCCGCGATTGGCCGATCAGTTTGCCGCTGTCCCCCGCGCCGAACATACGTCCCGCTAGCATCTGTACTGGCATCGATTACACTTGCGTGCAGTTTGAATAGCCTATTTCGAGTTAAGAAGTTTTGTTGTTAAAGTTTTATATTAATTTATATTATTGTTACTTTGTTTTTTGTTATATTGTGTTTATACCTATACCATAAAACTTTTCTGACTATGCCGCGAAAACATAACACAGTTCTGATGAGACAAGCTAGAAAAATGGTGTATGATGTGTATTGCTTCCAGGAATCTACAAAACATATGGAAACTATAAAAAAGACTGAAGAAGCAACTAAAACGTCTGTTAGTACCGTAAAACGAATAGTAAAAGAAAGCAAAGACAACAAATTGTAATTGTTTAATAATTTCATGTTGTAAAATTAATATTTTTTGCATATAAATTTTGTTTTTACGAATAATGTTTCACAATATTTTTTTTTTATGTTTCTATTGGTATCAACAATGACCAATAAAATATGTCCGGAAGTGTACATGCGCGGACTTACCCCCTCTACGTCGACTTTTGCTCAAGTTATTTGCCGGCCACTATAGGTACGTTAAATTCGCTCAATAGTTTTATTTTTTGAATAAGACCCGTTTTAAATTTGAAAAATATGCTTCTGAATTTAATAAAAAAATTAAAACAAATCTTAGATAGAAACTAATCTTTGTAGATATAATTTTATCTAGAATCGCTAGAGCTTTCTTTATTGTTAATTGTTGATTTTTTATAAATTCTAGCTTACCCGGCAAACGTTGTTTTGCCTAATAAGTTATTACTATTTCTTAAAAGAAATGAAGGGCGAACAACCTTTATCACTTAGGGGTATGAAAAATAGATAGTAGCCGATACTACTAAATACGAATAAAAAAATTTGGTAATAATCGGTCAAGCCATTTCGGAGTACGGTAACTAACATTGTGATATGGAAATTTTATATACTAAAATATTTCGTGAAAATACAGTTTTTTTAGTTTCCACACGATGGTCTCCTTCGCCGAATGCTCAAGCTTAGCTTTAGAGGGGATCGAACCTACTCTCTGCAGGACGTAAGGTCACGCCGCCTCGGTCGACTTACCTATCATCGCATACCTAGAGAGAATGTCTATGCCTAGAATAAGACTAAAAGCATAGACAAATTATATAGCACTATTTCTACATATTTTAAGGTCCTTGTAACTACTCTACACACTTACCATTGTAGAGTACTAGGCACGTGTAGTAGACCTTAAGTTCATCGCAAAAATATAAATCTAGTAAACAGATAATTTGATGAGAAATATTCGTTTCTGATTGCTTATAATAAGTACTTAGGTACGTGGGTAGCCTGTTTTGTTATTACAATAATTATCTGGTTAATAACAGCATCAATGGCGTCTAGCTAATCTGTGTGGAAATGCTCCAATTCCCAGGAAAGGATATTCATATCGCGGCGCATAGGATCTAACCTAGTTGTAGAAGGATAGGACATCCTCGCTGGAATCGTAGTGTTTAGGTATTCATTTTTGTTGTGATATTCCTGAAATGTGCACTATGATTTTGTATGTTTGTACCTCTGACAAAATTACTACACCGATCTTGGCATACTGTCTTTGCATCTAAACTGCATTAGCAAAATTGGCTTTAGTAGGTAGCTGTCTATCTTTATTCTTGTATTGGTTATTTTATTACAGATTTTTAATTGAACCAAAAATATCTAACTACATCATAGTTATATTTCTCTTCAAGGTGATTGAAAAGCTTATCAGATGTATGAAGGGCATCATAGAAGAGCAGGTAGAATATCAGAATTTAAATGGTAATGCTGCGTCGGTTGAAGTTGAAAATATTGATGAAGATTTGACACAAATTCCGCGAGAAATAGATGCAATTGATGCTGCTGTAAGAGAAATAGATGAAAATGTAAAACGTTCCAACTGTATTCTCTCATCTGGACAAATTATTCTAAATGAAAATTTACCTATAGACCTTACTGTATATTCTAAAGATAAGCCTACGGTATTGGGTAATAAGAACCAGGATGTAGACATGTTGCATAGAGCTATATCAGAATTGTCAATACATGACAATAATAATTTATCAATTGACAATAAAAATCTTGAACAATTCTCGCAAAGCGTCTTAACTGACTTCGATGTCAACGATAATATGCCTGTAAATAACAAATATAGTGAAATACAACAAGCGCATAACGTCAAAGTACTAGAGAATTTCAGCTCTGTAAGCCAGTCAAATAAAGCTTTAGTTACAAAATCCACAGATTTTGAAGACACAATAGCAGTCAATATTATTTCTAATGAAATAGATAAAAGCGATTCAAAAAGCCCGAATATTGATCAAATTAACCGAAGAAGAAAATTACTTAACCTTACATCTCTAGCAAATAATATAGCTGATGTACGAACAACTGAATTCACAGCAGATAGTTATCAGGAAATTAATAAAGTACCCATCAGAAAAGAAAGAAAGCCTCGAAAAATAACTAAGAGGAATAACAAAGATACGGCAAAAAATAACAAGCAAACACGAAAAACTAAAAAAACAAACGAAAAAGACAAATATAAAATAACAGAAAGAAAACCCCGTAAACCAAGAAAAGATAAAAACCAAACAAGAAAGAAGTCAACAGAAAATAACAAAAACAATCCAGTACAGGATACGGAAACACCAGATAAACATCTTAACAACGATATGCTGCACAATTCTAACCATATCGACGTGAAAGCGACAAAAAACGTTCTTGAGATTTCCAATACTAGAATTTCAAATGACGCTTGTCAAAGTCCTAATCTTCATCCGGCCATAAACGCCAATGTTAGTTTTAATCCTTGCAAGGAAAATAACACATCGATTGAAAAACCTATTAATTATAACATGGAAATAGAAAACGATTTATCTTGGATAGAAAATATGAGGTTTGTCAGAGAAATAAGTTCCGAAGAAACTATACCTTCATTTCATGACGATACTTTCTGGAACAACTACATGTTACCAGATGACTGGAACGATTCTGAATTTCTGTAAATCTATCTCAGAAGAAGGAAGGAAGAAAAACAAGAAATACGATTTGAAATTGTTATAATTACATAGATATTCGATTAAAATAGTCAATGAAATTGCTAAACGTATTTAAAACACACAAAGCAATATCAAATGCATAACAAGGTAAGTTAAGAAACAGTGGAAGAAGTATATGTTTGAAATAAATAGAGTAAATATTTAAGTTTCTTTCGATATCCTTGTTAGATTGCGTATGTTTTAATTTTATGTGTTTTCAACTCTTACGAACTACTTATATTTAAGACCAAAGTTACTAATAACACTCCTTTATCTTCACAGCCATAATACTATTTCATAATTTTTAAATTTACATTTAATGATACTGGAAATAAATAAATATGTGCTACATCAAATATATTCAATACAAATGTAGTGTTAAAAATAGTGTCCAATATTTCTGCTAAATAAACATTTTATACAATATTCTATTTGCTACGAGTAAAATGTTACAAACTTCATAACCTGTAAACTAACAGAAAAAATAAATTCACAAAATAAGTTCAACAATTAAAAATATATTAAAAAATTAAAATTTACAACAAACATCTATAACAACATAATTAATAAAAAATATTTCTTTAACGAATGAACAGTGTAATAATACATTTAAAATAATTTGATAATAACAACATTATCAACACAAGACGTCAAGAGTCTGTTTTTTTTTACAATGAAATCAACTTTGGTTTGCTCTTCACATCGCTATTCGATTCGGTGTCAGCTATATTTGACAAAAATATTCACAAACACCCAAACATGTACAAAACGGAAATACCGCCATCCACACAAATATTATATTTCGCCATATTCGCCAAATAAGCGAAAAAATTAGTTTTTCACCGGTGGCGATTTTGCCGTACACACGACTAAACTAAATTTAAAGAAGCTCCGTCTCTTTTTATTTTAGGTGGCCAGAAAGAGACGGCACGTTCTGAACCACAGACAAAACAACTAAAATCACGTTAAATATGGAATGTGCAGGCAGTTTTAGAGGTGATACAAGTGAGTGCGTTCTAAAGTCGCCTATAATTTCTACATTTGACATGATTTTAGTTGTTTTGACTATGGTGCAGAACGTGCAATCTCTTTCTGGCCACTTAAGATGAAAAGAGACGGGGCTTCTTTAAATTTAGTTTAGTCGTGTGTGCCGCTGAATCGCCACCATACCGTCCAAACATAATTATTATACATAATTTGTTTGCCAAGCCCGAATACGCAAATACGAATAACGATGTTAAGGGCAATCATTAGATGTATGAAATAACGCTAAGAAAATACAGAACACGACAAAACAGACGCCATAATCTCAAAATGTACATTATATGACATACTTTTTTTTAACTGAGTACAGTTAGGCAATTCGACTAGCATGGCGCATAACCACACGAGGCGATGACGAGTGATACTCTGATCGAAGGTGGAGAGTGCCTAGTCTGGAATAACTGGCTCTCAATGAAGCTGCCGGAACACACCGTAAGGTGATGGCGACTGATTTTTTAACTTGCGGGTAGTTGCCAGTCGAGCTCCAGAAAATGCTCTACCACCATGCAAAAACTGTACATTATATACCTATTTGATTATCCTATATGCAAAAGCTACGATTATTACTGCTAGTTAAGTAAATAAATAGATAATCTCATTCTTTACAACACACAACAATATATAACCATATAATTATGTATAAAGACTAATGAACTAGTTTAGAAGACTGATGATGCTTACTTAAGTTCAATTTTGCAACCACATACTTATTTTATTATTACTATGCATATTTTCTGAGCTACAAATAAATTATTCAGCCTACTTGAAATGTGCGAAAAAAATTATAATATTCACACATTAAAAGTTAAGTTTAAATTGTTTAACAATCATAATTTACTAAACTAAATACGCCATTTGGAAACCAATGACGTCACGCTTTCAGAGTCGCGTACAAAATGTAAGGAACGTTTGCGTTTTGATGTTTAATTAAAATTAATACTGAAATGCATTGTAGCTGGTAACTCACCCAAAACCCTTCTTACAAGCTTTAACAAACAAATTTTGTTCCACAACTTTTTCAAATTTGATAGAGAGAGAGAGTGAGAATATCTGTTAGTACTTAAGTACAAAAGCTTCTATCAAAAGGTTTTGCGTTAGCTGTTTTGAAACGTGGACAGAGTCCCGATTGCGGATCTTCTCAAGCACATTGTATCGACAACTTTACAGCTCAGGCGACAATCTAACTAGGCTGCCGAAACCACGTGGGTGCTTGCGGCAACCAATCAAAGCGTTACGACACCGCTAAGTTATCGATATACCTCGCATCAATAGAGAAAACATGGCCATGCAAGTGACAGGACATGAAATTTCAATGTTTTTTTTTTATGAATCTTGTTATACAATGTGTTTGAGAAGCTCCACACTAGGAACTTTGTCGGTTATTGTTCTATATCTGACAATCGAGGTTTTAATTAACAGTGTAAATCTCTTTGTCAAATATAGAATCATTGTGGATCGAACTTAAATTTGCAACAAGAACTAGCTATTATTTTTAAAATTACAATTAGAACTGCACAATTAATGATATATTTATATATCACATTAAAATAGAATATGGATTGCCAACTATGTTTAATAAATATCGACCTAAATAAAATTAGTATTTCATACATACATACAAATTTTAAACGAGCTACATCATTTACTATATAAATAAATAAATCTACCAAAGTAGTAACTTATTTAGGCCCTCAATTTTTTATACAAATCCTAAGTTTTTAAATGCCCCTCCATTCTAAATACATATTCTCGTAGTATAATGGTAAAGTACTTCTATTATTTTTATTTAATATTATAGTGCTTCATCTTAAAATGTTGATTAAGGCTATGGTAAGGGCAAAATCTTACATTTACAGTTTTTACATATAAAATCATAAAAGGTAAAAAAAAAAAACTCAAATACCATCCAAAGAACAATCCAACTCCAAGATTATTTATTCTTATTTTGGTACTCAGACATAATTGGTACTTATCAATATAAAAAAAACTGGTTCAAAAAATTTAATTTTAGACTTTAAGCAAGTTTTATATCATAAGCTTGATTGGTACCAAAATAAGTATAAACATACTTAGAGTTGTATTAAGTACTTAGTTGTACTTTCGTAAAGCATATTTGAATAATGTTTGTATAACCGGCTATCATTTACGTTTATTTTTTTTATTTTTTTTTTGTCGGTATTACCCTGACATGTTTCAGCACAATCAGTGTGCCATTCTCAAGGGCAGGAACACAGCCTACGTACGTCCTGTTGTGCTGAAACATGTCGGACTAATACCGACAAAAAAATAAATAAACGTAAGTAATAGCCGGTTATACAAACATTATTCTTAGAGTTGTTCTTTAGGCGGCCTTTTAGCTATTTTTTCGATATTTCTCAACGTTTATGATTTATAACGAATAAACTGTAATTTCAAGATTTTCCCCTTGTCATCGTCTTAACTGAGTTTCTCTCAAAAATATGTAGCCCTATTATAAAATCTAAATTTTGATATTGTCTCAAAGTGTTGAAACCAAAAGGCAAGTACATGTATTGAAAAAAAAAATATAATAATGTACTGGTTATTAGCATTGAAACTGATTATTTCTAATTATATAAAACCTTTCACTAACACTAGTTGAGTTAAGAGCTAAGGTCATCCACAAAATCCCATACAATATACACATACCGCTGCCAAAATGAAGAGATTGAGAAAAAATAAGTAGTAAATATTTTGTATGTAGTTTTATTGTAAAACTTGGCTTTTGGGATTTATTTTTAAAACTAATAATCCTTTGGATTAGCTGAGCTAATTTCCACATTTTTTATATGATTTTGTTGCAACAAAAAAAATGTATGCAATTTAGGCCAAACGCTGGCACTTAATCTACGTATTTTTTCATTAAGTAGTTTAGCGTTATTTAGCTCTTTTAGACTAGGTGCCACGTGAGTACTAAACACACAGTTATATGTGCAAAGTTTACAACAAAACTTTGCATTTTAATGAATAAATAACTGCACCTTACTTACCGCATTAATGTGGTAACAAGTAGCATATAATATAAATATGGTTAATACTTTATAAATATTTTGACTTGGAAGCTAAATGTTTTTATAATATATCTAATGAAATATACAAATATAAATATAACTCACCTTATATTACATGTCACTTTTAGATATAGTTTTAACTAATTTTTATATTATATTTTTTGGAATATATCATCTGTATTTAAACAAATAACTATTTGCCTGGGTGAATATACTATGTAATGTCAAAACGTCAAAAAATACAAATAGCTTTATTTCTCTTTAACAAAGTGTATGTAAGGGGTTCGTATCGTTTTGCTACTAGGTCAAGTTGCTAGTAGGACATTATGCTAATATGCCGTTTTGCTTTTAGGACGATCTGCCTATAGGGCGTTCTGCTTAAATGTTCTTCCGATACGAACCCTATGTAAGTACCTACTTTACATTCAACACTATGTTTACATGAAACACAAATGAGAGGAAGCATACGTTGGTAAACCGCCGAGCCCTGCACTGTAAGTGCCTGTTGAGGTCCTGTACAGCTGGGGTGCACCATTCCCGCAGATGCACGTCTCTTTTTTATACACTTTCGTAGAAGCAAACAATTTAATTGGGCTTCTTTCTATACATCATAACATTTGATCTAATATAATGTAACTAGCGACAATTAATAATATACTTTAAGGTGTATATCCTCTCACATGCATAACCAGATCAGTGTAAGGGGAAGCGAACTTTCGCATATTTTCTTTACTAATGCGAGTTATACTAGTTTTGTATTTTGAGCATGAAGGAGTGATATTTTCGCCTTTCTAATATTTGTATGATATAATTAGAGTGTCTTAGAAAATTAATACTTTACAGTGACAGACGGTAAATTTGTAAATGAATAAACATTTCACACTCTCAATTATTAAGAAGCCTCACCAACGAGCTTTCTAACCGCAACCCCAGTCTTTTATTCAGATTAGAAATCGCTTTTTTCCTCTTCGAGTCGAATGGAACTGTCGTATCGAAGACGAAAAAAGTGATTTCTAACGAGAATAAAAAACTGAGGTTGTGGTTAGAAAGCTTGATATATTTGCAACATAAATTTCGACACATAAAAATTATGCGTGTGCTAATCTTCCCAGTGGCGCCATCTAGCAAGAAACTTAACTACCTATTGAACTTTATTGCACCGAACACTATATGTGTCTATATGTTGAAGGTACCCTGAAGAAAAAAGCACTTACGACTATTTAGTTCTCAGTGACTATTTTGTTCAAGTGCTGGTCGCCATAATAATAAATAAAAATAATTAATGTTCATAATCATTGTAATAACTGAATCATTTGACAGTCGGAGATAATGTAGCTTCCCAACGGTGAAAGAATTTTTCAAATCGGTCCAGTAGTTTCGGAGCATATTCGCGTCAAACAAACTATTTATGGCTTTTTTTTAGTTTCCGGCCACTTTACTTACGCACTGGTTTTTTTTTAAATACTTTTTATTAAAAGAGCTACAACAGTTCAAAATGATGAAAGGCGTACTGCAGATATGAGGACCTACATATTTGTAGAATATAAACCCTACCGGTACATGTATATATGAACATTTATTATAGGATTTAAGCCCTACCTTTATTTGACCATAATTCTAGGATATAAACCCTAGTAATATTTAATCATATTTGAAGGATATAAAGCCTAATGATGCTGGCTCTGGAATATATTTATAGATTTGGAATTGAACCCTACTAATAATTGAACATATTTCTAGGATTTAAACCCTACTTATGTTTGACCATATTTTTAAGGTTTAAACCCTACTAATATTTGAACATATTTGTAGGATATAAACCTTAGGACTGATGTTAACACATATTTGCGGATATAAAGCCTAATGATACTGGCTTTTGAATATATTTATAGATTTGGATTTGAACCCTTCTAATAATTGAACATATTTCTAGGATTTGAACCCTACTTATATTTGACCATATTTTTAAGGTTTAAACCCTACTAATATTTGACCATATTTTTAAGGTTTAAACCCTACTAATATTTGAACATATTTGTAGGATATAAACCTTAGGACTGATGTTAACACATATTTGCGGAATATAAATCCTTATTATTTACAGGATTTCGTAAACTCTATATCTAGAAGCTGAACTTTCCGCGTACCTTGAAGAAGCCCATACTTGTTTTGTTATGAAGAAGGGAGGTGACTCCCACATAGCTCTGTATGACTATAGGGGAGTGGTGAATGCAGCAGGCGGATGATGGCATGCTTTCGATAGCTCGCTGCAGCTTCTGAGCGAATGTCTCCATGTCGTATATAGACCGCTCTTCTGGGCCGCCCTCTGAAAATATTATAAAATAATAGTTTAAAAAAACTAAAAAACACGCTTATCTGGCTGTA